>JANHMN010000017.1:34025642-34054650 GCA_030674055.1 Rhabdomys pumilio
CCCAGCAGTGGCACAAAAGAAGCTGGAAGGCTTATAGAGAATGATTATGAGATTACAGAGAGTTACATAAAATAGTGCCTGCCATACATACCACTATCAAAATGTCACTATTATGGGACATAGGATCAGCAAAGGCATTTTTTTGTGATGGTTTGAACCTAGTCATATATATTTTTGTCTGGTGTTCTCTTGACTGCTTAATCCCAAGATCACCTGGCATTTGAATTGGGCAGTGGTGGGCCTTCAGAGACTCTATGCAGTCCTTGTGGAAAAATGTTTTTATATGATGCTAATCTCTGAAGGTCTTACAGATTTAAAAAAGAATTGAGCAATGAATATCCCTCACCCTAATGAGTCATATGAGAGTGGCCCATACAAAACAAGTTCAAACATGGTACAACGTAAAATCCTTGCAAGTATTGTGTGGGTAGGAGATAGGATTCCTGAGGAGGCTCTTGAGATAATTCTAAAAGAGCCTTTGGGAGGTAAATGTAGCACACCTACAGATTTTTATTTACATGTGTGTGGGAGTTGGTCTTTTAATTTATTACACATATCACATCCCATTTTACCCAAGGTTCCTGTCCCTTGTACAACTTGATCAAAATATGAGCTGCATGGAGTTATTACCCAGAAATCTCAAGAAACTTGAACGAGCTAAAATTCTTGTAAAACAAGAAAACCAGCAACATGTCACAATAGTACAGTGCCCTTTTTATTGATAATTAACAAGAAACTTCGGGGACTGCAGTGGGACGACATGGTACAAAACCACTGAGCAATTTTCCTGATATGAGTTTAATCCAAATAATAAAAATGTTAGAATTTCACTGCCAAGTTCTTAGGACAACAATTGCTAGCTTCCCATAAAACACTGCAACATGTGGAACACAGTCTTTGCATCCACTTCAGTAACAATCAAAGTGACTTCTCCAGATAAGAAATGCATTGAAGGCCTCTTGGGCAAATGTCTTTGTTATAGCAGCATAACGTTAGACTCTACAAAAGCCCTGTTAGTATCACCATGCAGGCTGTGTGGAAGCTAGAGCCCTTTCAAGGAAGTGAGCATCCTCTAAGAATGGAATCAATAACTAACCCAGGTAGCATATTGGAAAGGCTGTTGTCCATTCCTATAGGTGCTAGTATATAAGTATAAGGGGGCAAGAACAAGTAGCCATGGGAACACAAATGAACATAAACACCATGTTGCCAGAAAGCCAAGAAGAGAAAAAGTATCCAGAGATCTGAGTTAAGAGCGCTCTGGATAGTATACACTAATGGGGCTTGACTGTGATTTCCTTACTGACAATTGAGGACTCCCTCCATGGAAACAGGGAACTGGTAGGTACCTTGTCAACCACTTTGAGAGAAAGAGATATGGATAGAAATATATACTAATTTTCAACAGGAGTCAGAGCTCCTAGTAACTCCTAGTAACAATATGGCAGCTCATAGCTCAGTGAGTCATTCTGAATAATTAAGAAGTAAATGTTTTTTACTGGAATAGATTGCATATGTCCTCAAGTATCCATAGGTCCTGCATATTGCTTTCATATAAAGTCTGACCTGACAGGAGTGAACAAAGTATAGAAAATAGCCAACACTACTGTAAAACTTAAGAAATAACCTAATGTTTCCATGATGTCCAAACACATGATGACTCTTCTTGATAATGGTCATAACAGATCAGTGTTATCATTGAATAAAATTTATTAAAATGTTATCATTTTATTCAATGATAACACTGATACTAACTCTGTTGTTTATAAGATTAGCAAGTCCATTACAAAGATTGTACCTGTCAGTGAGGAATCTAAGTGTTTTCTGATCTCTGTAGACACTACACTGGGCCTTTTAAAAAAAAATGAGACAGGGTCTTACTCCGTGTCTCAGGCTTGCCTGAGGCTAATTACGTAGACCAGGCTGCCCTCAATCTCTCAGAGACACACTAGTCTCTATCTCTCACTTTTAGGGATTAAAAGTATGTGCCACCATGCCCAGCTTCCAAAAGCTTATTGCAGGCATTTTCATGCAACTGAATAATAAATAAGAAAACCAACTTACCAGCAAGTAAAACCTTACTCTTCCAGAGTGATATGTAGATTTTCCCAGGGAATTGGCAGTAACAGAGACACTCATCTCACAAATATTGAGTTCTCCAAAAGGGCTGGGAACCAATTTGTCCAATGATACTTCACCTTGCCTAAATACACAGAGATTTGTTTGAAAGAAGGGGTATATGTGTAAACATCATTAAATAAATTGAAAAGCAAAGATGGGGAAAGTACCTATAGGTTCCTTAGAGTATTAAGTGAAAATCCAAGTATTCTGAGTTGGTTACCAGTCTATAATGTGTTGGCTCGGAATTCCCTTGATTTACTACTGCTATTGGTTATATGAAGAACAAGAGAGTAAAACATCACAAAAAAAAAAAAAAACACTGTATACTTTGGTTACATTAAACAGGTAAATCACACTTACCTGCAAGGACTCTTCATATTAACTAACTTCTACAACTTCAGAAACTCTAGGCAGGATTACTTTTTAATATATCCCTTTGTGGTCAGTTAGAATGCCAGAAATCATTACAATTTTACTTTACTTTTTAAGGTTTGTTATGAGCCCTATTTTGTCATTTGTTTATGAAAGTTCCATTATTGACAAACAAACACACAAAACAAACAAACTAAACATCAAACTCCAATTGGATGAAATATTCTATAGTTGAAGGTTAGGATGATTGAATCTATAATATCATTTAACTGAGATCTCTCTCTCTCTCTCTCTCTCTCTCTCTCTCTCTCTCTTTCTCTCACATATATATATATATACATATATATATGTATATATATATATGAGTATATATACATACTTGTTGTTGCTGTTGTCGTTGAGATGACTTGTTTATTGATGAACATTAAGTCATCTGGGATCCTGAAATTATTGTGTTGTATTAATCTGTGTCTTGGCTTTTTTAAAAGTTTATTTATTTTTTGTATGAGTGCTCTATCTGCATATATGCCTGTATACCAGAAGAGGACATCAGATCTCAGTATACATGAATGTGAGCCACTATGTGGTTGCTGAAAACTGAACTCAGGACCTGTGGAAGAGCAGCCAGTGCTCTTAACCTCTCAGCCTTTTCTCCAGCTCTGGCTTTTTATTTTTGAAGTGTATTTTATCAGATATTAGATAAGTGACACTTACTTATTGCTTATTTTCATTTGTCTTACATGCCATTTTCCACTTATTGGAGACAATAATTACATGGATCCTGTTTGGTAAGCTTGATAGGATATATCTATGTGCTCCATGTATACAGCCTTCCTTCTGAGGAACAGAGCAAGTTAATGTGTCAAAATGAACATTAACTTGTGCAGTCTGAAAGTGAACCACCTATTTTAACATTTGGATAATGTATGAATTTTTTGTTTGTTTTGTTTTTGGGGGTTGTTGTTTTTTTAGATGAAAATAGCTAATCTTTTTTATTAATCATTTTATTCATTTACATTTCATATAATATCCCCCTTCCCAGTTAATCCTCAACAAACTCTCCTCTCCCCCTATCCCTTTGTTTCTATGAGGGTGCTCCTCCACCCCCTCACCCATTACTGCCTTACCACTCTAGCATCCTCCTCCCACTATGCTGGGACATCAAGCCTCCACAGGACCAAAGGCCTCCCCTCCCATTGATGTCAGATAAGGCAGTCCTCTGCTACATATGAAGTTGAAGCCATGGGTCCTTCCATGTGTACTCTTTGGTTGGTGGATTATTTCCTGGAATCTCTGGATAGTTTGGTTAGTTGATATTGTTGTTCTTCCTATGGGTCTGCAATCCACTTAAGCTCTTCAGTCTTTCCCCTAACTCCTCCACTGGGATCCCTGGGCTCAGTCTGATAGTTGTCTGTGAGCATCCGCATCTATATTGGTTAGGTGCTGGTAGAAACTCTCAGGGATCAACCATACCAGGCTCCTGCCAACAAGTGATGTTTCTTGGCATCAGCAATAGTGTCTGGGTTTGGTGTCTGCAGATGGAATGGATCCTTAGGTGAGGCTGTCTCTGATTAAAAATTTTGAGATGGGTAGGTGAAAATAGCTACTTTCATAACACTAAGAGGGACATCTAAAGATGTCTGTCAGATAGATGGAATGCACGAGACAGTCATTCTGCAATATAGAGTATATTCCTAAAAAAGTTGTCTTTTATTTTCTTTCAGAGAAGAGAGGAGTGAGTTTCAAATCCTTACTTACACGACCTTGGTGTCTCCTTTGTCCATGCTTTTACTAACTCAGTATGGAATGCTTACAGCTCTTGGTGTTTTGAGAGGAGGTATGTAATAACCATAATTCCTATAAAGGGCTACAAAGCTGTAGGTAGCATAAAAGAAACTAAAGAAAGCATGAGTAAGAGAAGGAAATTCAACCAAGCAGTAGAGAACAAAGGCTAATGAAATCACCCAATTCTTCATCTAAAATTGATGACTTTACTAAATTTAAGTTTTCCCCATTGGGCGGGGGGTAAAAAAGGTTTTTTGTTTGTTTGTTTTGTCATTTCTGAAGACTTAAGCATTCACAGCATGCAATTAACTTTCATTACTGGCAAATCACATTTGAGATACATGAAGAAGATACCGTAAAGTTACTTTATTCCTTGTTATTAAAACTTTGATGTTCTAGACTAGAATATTGCTATCTTTTATCACACAGTGACAGATTGTTTGTTATTTGTTTGGCTCTTCTGCACAAACAATTTAACTCTCATCATTTTTTGGCTACTTTTTAGAAATAAGCACAAAGTAGACACCATTCTATAAAAATATTACTTGGGAAATGTAATCAAATGTAATTATATATAATTTTCTTTATTCATAGGGTCACTAAAGATTTACTGGTAATCCACAGTTACTTTTAATATATAGTATGAAGAAAACTATTTGTTACAGTAGTATTGAAGACACTATAAATTATTAAGTGATATATGGATATTCTCCATAAATTACACTGATTTACTAAAGAATCTCCAATTTTAATTAAAGATATAAGACAGTTATGCATGATTGTGCATTTTTTGGATATTTTATTTACATTTCAGATGCCATCCCCTTTCCCCATTTCCCCTTCCTAGAAAACCCCAATCCCACGCCCCCTTTTCCATTTTGCTTTTATACAATTTTTTTAAATGTTAATCAAAGGCTTTATAAGTATGGTAATGCTCAATCAGAAGTGTAACCCAATAACCAACCTAGATACATAAACTATCTTTGACTGGTGGGGACACGTGAACTTCTACCTCCATGCCCCCGCTCTCTTTCTCTCTCTTTTTCTCTCTCATTACCTAGCTTCTCCTCTACTTCATCGTCTCCTCTCCTTACTCCATCTTTTCCTCTCAGTGCTCCTTCCCCCTTAGCTCCTCCTACATATCACCTTTCCTGTTAAAATAAAACTTTTCTCTCAAAATACAATTAGAGCATAATTATTCCTATTTATACCAGTGAGGTACAAGATAGTCTTAATACCCAGTCCATCATTTTGTTGACTAACCAGAACCTCTGTTGTCTCTCTTGACTAAAACACTTAGTTTTGAACCTGGCTTTTTCTTGGCTTTAGAATGAATGTCAGCTGAAAACCATCCACTCAGATCTTTTCTCTCAAAGTAAATAGCCAGGATTGGCAATGAGACTATAGGTCTTCAACCCCGTCAGAAATCCAGAATGACTGAGTTAACTGAAATTATGGGAAGCACAAAGCATAGCTTCTAAGACTTAGCCAATTTATAGAGACCACTGAAAACCTGGATAGTCCCTATACTACAAAGCATTGGAGCATCTGATCTTCAGCCTTCTGGCCCAGGATCATCTGACCAACCTTAGATATGCAGAATTATTAATGGCTGATTACTCTGTCTTTGCAGATATAATCAGTCAACTATTCTGCAAGTGTGTCCTTTTCTGGACAGTAATTTGTCTGTAGATGGAGAGAGGTAATTTTTGCCTAGTGGCTGTCTCACCACAACTAGAGTAACTCCAAGGATGCTCAATTTCTTGTTAGAATCCAAGACAGGAAGCTGTCAGGAGCAGACAGGTCTCTAATCAAAATGAACATTCATATAGAAATATTTGTGATGTCAATTCTATGGATTTCTGACATTTTGAAATCTAACTATCCATGTAAGGTAACCTGGACTGTTGTCTGTTAACTCCTCTCAGCTATTTCTAAATAAAATATAGAAAACACCCTAACAATAAACTCAAAGTCATGAATTTGCTATAGTCAATTAACTCAAAGGCTAACCATCTCAAATAAGTTAAAAAAGTTAAAGAAGGACTGGGTCTAATCCTTGTATTCCTAAATGTGTTATACAGGCACAATGCCCATGAGAGTATCAATATTCATTTCACTTTCATATCAATAAGAAGCTCATACCAATGAAAACCTTAATTTGAAATCCAAGTGAATTTTGTACCATTTAAAAAATTATAACTTCATCTTGATACTAATTATACAGATTTCTACCAATAGGTTATAGCTATGCCATAAATTTTAGCTAATCCTCCTTGTTCCAACAAAACCACTACTTTTCCCCAGAAAGACAGCCCAATATTAACCATCTTAGTCCCCAAGCACAGGGAATAGGGGTGCTGACTCTTCTTTAACTTATTCAAGCTGATTATGGGCATTGAGATATTAGAAGAGGGGTGGGGGGTAGAGTAAATTGATAAGCCTCTGACGCTGTGTCTTCACTGCATCCAGATGGAATTCCCGGACACCGGAGGTTTGAACAGGTCTGCTCATTTTGCTTGATGAGTAGATACACCAAAGCTGTGTATTCTGCAATGTACAATTCTCAGAACAAGTTTTCGTATTAAGAAAAAAAAAATTTTTCCTAGAGGGCTGAAATTTTTTTAAAGATGTTGGTTCTAACAACTTTTTTTTTCCCTTTTTGTAATTGGTTATAATATTTACATTTCAAGTTTTATCCTCTTATCCCATTTCCCCCACCACCCAGGAACTCCTTATCCCATGCCCAGTCCTTGTGCTTCTATGAGGCTGTGCCTGCACCTACCACCTACCCCCACTACCCCCTTCCCATCCTCACATTCCCCCCCATTTTGTGTTCGTTTTTCATGGGACCAAGAATCTCCTCTCCCACCTATGCCCAACAAGGCCATTCTCCCCTACATATACTGCTGGAGTTGTAGGTCCCTCCCTATGTGCTCCCAGGCTGGTGGTTTAGACCCTAGGGGGCTCTGGTTGTTTGGTATTGTTGCTTTCCTCTTGGGGTCACAAACCCTTCCTGCTCCTTCAGTCTTCTAAGTTCTCCATTGGGAAACCCTTGATCATATCAGTGGTTAGCTGTGAGCAAAGTCCTCTGAATATGTTAGTCTTTGGCAGACCTCTAAGGAGACAGCTATATCATGTTGTTGACAGCATGCACTTCCAGCCATCCACATCAGTGTCTAGCTTAGGTGACAGTACATGGGGTGGATGCCCAGGTGGAATGGTCTCCTGATGGCTCCTCCTTCAGTCTCTGTCCCATGTTTTGTTTCCATAATTGCTCCCTTGAGTATTTTTGTTACTGGTTCTAAGTAGAACTGATTGTGCATTCTTATGATACCTGTGCTCTAGAAACTAAGGAAGGTAGTGAGTTTAGCCGGAGCTACACAAACCCTGTCTCATAATAACAACTTAGCAGCAAAAGCAAAAGTTATACTGAAATATGTCCTTGATAGAAAACAGCAGTATGTGAGGTTATATTTTCTCCCATGTTTATTTATCAGAAGTTATTGTTTTCTTGCTGATAATCATTATGACAGAATAAGATGAAAACTCAATGTTTTATGACAGAATAAGATGAAAACTCAATGTAATTCTCATCTATATTTCTATGTTTTCATAAATACGAATAATTTTCATAGAAAAATTTGCCATTTCTATTAAATTCTATTTTATTTAGTCATGATGAAGAAACTAACTATGTCATTTGTAGTAAGTGAAATCAACCCAATTCAGAAAGATAAACAGTACATTTTTTCTCTTATATGTCATATCCAGGTTTATATTGTAAGAATTTGTGTGTGACTTAAAATAGAAAGGGAGCTATTTGGGCAGAAGACAAAGAATAATGGCAGCATGAGAGCAAGGATGATGAAAATGTCCAATGATATCTTGTATAAAAATGTTACAATGAAGCCCATCATTTTGTATATTAACTACAAATTTAATAAAATTAATAATAAATAATAAACTACCATATAACTAAACTAAGCATGTATCCAAATCAAATTAAAACACTATATCAAGGATTTATCAAGGCAGCTATGTTCATTTCAATATATTCACAGTAGCTAAAGAATGGAAATACAACATAGATGAACACTCAACTAGGTATTTTATTACTATCCATCATTTATTTGTCTTTATGTAACAGTTATAAATAAGAAAATTAGGAAGATACACTGAAATAAATTAATCTCTTTAAAAGAAATTTATTTCTACATTTATTCTCTTTAGAAGAATATATATATATATATATATATATATATATATATAAAACTTAAAGTTAATATTTTTACAAATGACATTCAAATTAAGATACTAAGATACTATTTTTAGTTTTATCTCTACACCAATACCTTAAAGGTGCTTCTAGAATTTTTGCATTTTGTACTACATTTTGTAATCATTATGAAACTTTTCATGCTGAAAAAGACTTTAATAGAGAAAAGATTTGAAAAATAGAAAAATGCATCTAACAATGTACCCTGTAACCTACAGTATAATTGCTTTAAAAGCCAGGGAATGGAAACCAATTAAAGTGTTACATGGCCATGAATCTTGTTAGGATCAGAAGTTATAATTTTTCATACTTTGTCCAGGGTGTTTTATTCCAGTATGGCACTGTGCCACATGGTGATTCATTGGCTGCAGAATCATGATGAAGTGGCCTAATACCCTGTCCTGATTTGGACTTCCCTAAAGGCAGACATAGTCGCCATCATAACCATGATAAACTATGTTGCTCTGTTGAAAAGTAAAACACTCCCCTAAGCTTTATACTGTTAGAAGAGAGATGTGTTGTTTCCTTTTAGTTTTCCATTTTCAGAAACAAATCAAACACACTACAGCAAAAGACTAGAACATGGCTTTCCTTCTGTAAATGCTAATAACAGGAACCTTTTACTTAATGTCCTTTAAAAATTCTTGCAGTAATTCACTGAGCTTTAAATGATGGCTCAGTTATATAATGAAAGTTATAGAAAGGTATAAGAGGTACTTTATGTTCTTGTTTTAATGGATATTTGGCCTCATGATACATTCATTTCCTTGATTTCAGACAAAAACCAAGTTCTTAGTGTTGAGTGCCTCCTGGATTTCAGGTAATGGAAGAACTACCGGAGAACTTAAGTGAGCAAATCATGTTCCTAGACATCTGAGTTCTGAGAAATTAGGATGACCACCCACAGGCTTCATCGCATCTAACAGCGATGCTCATTGGTGAATAAAGACTCCATGAACTTTTTTATTTATTTTGAATAGTATCATCTGTCTGATTCTAGAATTGCCAAAAGAACATGATACTTAAGAACAATTTCACATCTAAACATGGAAAGAAATAGAAAGTGTGTGAGAGTAACAAGCACATTCAAGCGAAGAAACTACATGTATCAGTAATCTGGTTTTTATCCTGGACATTCATTTAAAAATATCAGGTGAATCATATGAAATTTGAATTAATTAATTAATTAATTTTTACTGGGATATAAAGTGAATATGTAAAAATAAAGTAAAGTAAATTTCTTTAACAGCTAACCATGTACAGAGAATAATGTCACACTACAGAGAAGAAATCCTGTTCCTAATATACAAGGAGTAAGATAGTGAGTATTCTGAAGGTAATGCTCCAGAGAAATGTGTAAGATCATCGAGGTCTGTGCTAGGGTTTTTCTATCTCTGACAATTTAGTGAAATAGTGGACTCTGTGGCTTCAGCCAGGTAGTGCAACAAGGTCAGCACACCCCAAAAAGGAATCTCAGAAAGGCTTTGCGTGCTCTCTCTCTCTCTCTCTCTCTCTCTCTCTCTCTCTCTCTCTCTCTCCTTTTTTTTGAGACAGGGTTTCTCTGTGTTGCCCTGGCTGTCCTGGAACTCACTCTGTAGACCAGGCTGGCCTCAAACTCAGAAATCTACCTGCCTCTGCCTCCCAAGTGCTGGGATTAAAGGCGTGCGCCATCACTGCCCGGCCTCTCTCTTCTTTTTATTTCAATAGTATAACCTAATTACATTTAAAACCACTTTAATTCCAACTTTAAATCCAACTCCAAACTAGTCAGAAGAACAAGTTATGTCTGCAGCCATCAACAGGTGCCTATCTTTGACAAAATTAATAATAATAATAATAATAATAATAATAATAATAATATAGAATAAATGAAAAGGCTCTTCTTTGGCTGTCATGTTTACATGTCCCCAACTCCAGCAAGTTGTAATCCACTGGGCCAACAAAATGTCTCCAGGTTGTTAATGATCCTTCTCGCATGCATCTCAGATTTATCGGTTGTCATCTCTTGTCTGAGATTATTATTTTCTTTCTTTTATGTTTAATTTGCTTTGTGAATGTGGCTATCACATCAATTTTATTCTCTCACAGAGTACTCTGAACAGGTATGGGTGAGTTGCATGGTTGGGATACTAGAACATGCTAAAATAGCATGATCAATGTGACAAAAAAATAAAGTATCTTTGAGAAATCTGGGGGAAGCACATTGTATCACCTACAATGGTGAGATGACATAGTTAACCCATACTATGTTTTTAGTGATCTCTATGAGGTGTACTGTATATAGAATCACCTTTCTTTTTAAAAAAAAGGCTTTTAGAAAATGAAGAATTCACCTAGATTTTTGGTACTTTAAACTCATACTGCCAAACACTAAAATCAGCATCTTTCCTGTTCTTTTACCTAACATCAATGCTACTCTAATAGTTCAAATTCTGACCTCTACCAAGATTTACATCAGGCACAGCATCCCTCAAAACAGAAACACATCAGCTTCATGGATGCAACAGAGAGCTGTTTCAAGTATTCAGCTGATGATATGAATCGGGAGAGAAAAGAGGAGAAAATATTTTGGGAAAATGTTTTCTTACGTGTGGTGTTTGTAGTCAGTAACAGAAAAGAATTTAGCGGACACAGAACCATACACAAAGATAAAGCCAAGTCTGGTGTTACATATGATGAGCTCTAGCACTTTGAAAATAAATTTTCAAAGATCTTACAGAGAAATCGGAGCAAATAATGTGACTCCTGGGGCATGAAGTCAAGCGAGTAGAACATTTCAAGAAGAGAATGAATGTGCAATTATTACCTAGATATACTGTAAGCGTGGGATAAAGATCGTGTTAAATAGAGACTGACAGCCTTGATCAGTGCCCTTCGCAGCTGTACGTTAGAGAAGGGCAAGAATAAAAAGCTGCTACACGTTCCTCAGCCTCTGGGTTCTGTTCTAGAAATTCAAACTTCCAGGCATTGCTTATGTATCGACAAAATGAAGATTAATGTTTCAAAGTGTCTCAGGTATTTCTTTTTTAATTGCTAAAATAAGACACCGTTGACAAGGCGATTTTTAAGGAAAGTGTTTAGTTTAGGCTTGTAGCTTCAGAAGGTTGGAGTCTGTGATGGCTGAACACAGGGACAGCAGCTGGAGCAATTACAAGCTTACTTCTTCATTTACAAATAGGAGGCAGAGGAAGAAAATACTGAGAACCACAGAAATCTGTTGAAACCTCAAAAGCATTGATGTACCTTCTCCATAAAGGTCCTGTTGCCTAACACTTCCCAAACACTTCCACCAACTGGACACCAAGCACTCAACTACATGAGCTCATGGGGTTTGTTCTCATTCAAACTACAATTCTCTCATGGCAGTTACATGGGATGATGTCAGTGTTGATATACTGATAATGTAACAGAACATACTAATCATGATTTTCCTCATCCCTCGTCTCGTAACTCAAATGTGGACACAGCGGCCAGCTACCATAGAGGTACATAGCAAAGCAATTCTAGAGGAGAATAAGAGATTATAAAGATTCTTCAGAAAGATGATGTGATTATAGAACTTATTTTCATGGGGAGAGAGAGGGGGGAGGGGAGGGGAGGGAGAGGGAGAGAATAATGTAATAAGAAAACATTGAAACGATGGAGGGAGCATTCTAGAAAAGTTCCAACATTGACTAAAATCAGGATAGAACTCCAATGAAACAGACAAAGGAAAATACAAAATGGCCATATTGAGCTGTTTGTTTATGTATGTGTTTAAATGTATCTAACAACTAATGAGAAAAATACCATTGAGAGATACAGCTATGAAATAAATGCAAGGCAAACAATCTGTGATTAGTGAACATATATAGTAATTTAAATTTGTTTATACTATAATATGTTATATAAAATCATTTAGGATATATACAAATCACTGTATATGTCAGGTTTTTTTTCTAAAGAATTTTCTCTCATAGGAAGAAAGAAGCTAGTGTGTTTAGATGCTATCCTTCTGTTACATTGAAAGATTTTAACAAATTAGGAAAGCTTCTATTTAAATTTCCATTTTTTTGAACAGCAAAACCTGAGTAGCTAAAATAATATTGACAAAAGGAACAAATAGACATAGTAATAGACTTCATAATGTATTATAAATGCATGTCTATCAGAATATTACTCTCTAGGCTTCTAAGCCAGACCAACAGCACACAATGAAGTAAATTTATTTATAGGTAACTACTTATCCTCCAACTTGCCAGGAACAAACACTGGAGAAAGTATACTTTTTAAAATAAATAGCATTTGAAAAAGTATACACATATTTAGAGAAATTAAATTAGACCACATCTTCTACTAGTTTCTAACTCATCTAAAAATGGATTAAAGACATAGGAAAACTTTGATATTTTAAAAATTTCTTAAACTATATAATATAAAGTTATACATGGAAGGATGATACTTTTCGCTATCATCAAACTAACACTTAGCCAAGTGTCATTCAAGGGAGCTGTGTGTGAAGCAACTCCCTTTCAGTTGCTGCAGAGTGTGTAGGCTCAAGGGGCCTCCCAAAACTATATAGCTACTGCTATCACTCTTGGCTGTGTGCCAGAACTATAGGTTAAGTCAGTATTGCTAAAGACACTGCACACTTCAGACTCAGAAACCAAAGTTAAAACAGACGACAGAGATTACATCAAACCTAAAAAGCATTTGCTCAGCAAAGGGAACTATCATCATTCATAAACAGCCTGGAGTATGGAAAAGAATATTTGCAATGCATATATTTCACAGGACGTTGCTCTTCAGAATGTAGGAAAGTACTAATAATCCATTAAAATGGGCATTAGACCTAACCTTCCTAAACAGAAACACAAATGGCCAACAGGTAAATGAAAACATCATCAATGTTACCAACTACTGAAGAAATGCAGATCATATTATGTCAGTAAAACTGGCCAGCAGCAAAGCAATTAGAGTAGCAAAGATGGGTGAAATCAGGAAGAAAAGAGGACTTTTTACCCTAAGGATGGGGATGGAAATGACTGTAGCCATGATGAATGGCATGGAGGCTCCTCAAAGACCCAGAAATAGAAACACCACGTGATCTTGAAATCTTATTAATGTATATTTGCCCTTGAGAATGACACATGCATCTCAAAGAACCTTCCCCGCTCTCATGCACACTACAACACTGCTCACAGAAGCCAAGAGTGTAAACAAACTGAGTCCAATCTTAGACGAACAGATACAGATAATGGGTTTGAATCCATAGCAGAGTGCCATTAAGCCACATTTAAAAACAAGGGGGTTGGGTTTCATATGACAACACAGTTGGAACCTGACATTATTACGCTAAAAGACATAAGCCAGGCAAAATGAGGGGATGCAGCATGAAGGGACGCAGCACGGCCTCACTTATAGGTGGAATCTTAAACACTGACCTCATAGAAACGGAGCTCCTTGGTGCCTAAACCGTTGGCAAATAGTGAGGGAAAGGAGTAGGAAAGGTTCAGTAATGATAACTTAATTACAACCAAGTAGAAGCATGGAATTCTGATCTGCTATTTCACAGTAACAGATAAACAGATAACAGTAAGGACTATGCACTTCCACAGCCTGGAGAATAAGATTCTAAGTGTTGTCACCAAGAAATGATTATGGCTGAAAATAGGAAATGTTTAACACTACTCAAATATTACACTACACACAGATTGAAATATTGAGTTGCCCCATTTTATGTATAAGTTTAACATATTTATCTTCAGATAATTTAGTTTAATTTGTAATGAAGAGGTACAGAAAGATGGATAATAAGACGAATGCCAGGTGTCATCAGTGAAGGCCACTCCATTTTGTCCTTGTACCATGAATTAAGTAGTCTCGGATTCTTACCCATTTAACAGTGTCGAATACGGGTTCCTTCTCATTTAGTGGACATTAAATATAAACAAAAAGTGGTTTGTTATTCCCATAATATTTGTACTACAACTGTGCAAGAATCTTCTAGGCAGGTCCCTGCTGAAGGTTGCAGAGTTATTAGTTCAGAGGTGTTGATGGTTACATATGGTCGCTGGTTTCAGGTTTATTTGTTTGTGTCTGAGAAGTACATAGCTATGTACTGATTATCAAACCAGACACTGGAACTGTTAGGAAAACATTGCCTTTAATGTCTTCACTCACTCTTAGTAATAGATATATTTTAATAAACACAATCCAGACTCTGACATTTGAAGCACCTAAATTAACACTCATGACACACTGAAAATTGGTAACATACAAGGACTGGTTCGTGGCCCTGGGCACATGTGTAGCAGAGGACTGCATTGCCTGGCATCAGTTGGAGAAAATGCACTTAATCCTGTGGAAACATAAGGCCCAGGGAAGAGGGATGCTGATGTGGGTGAGGTGAGAGTGTGTGGCCAGGTGGGGAGCATCCTCTCAGAAGTGGGGGGAGGGTGGGAGGTGAAGAACTCGGAGAGGAGAACCTTGCAGGGGCTCAAATTTGGAATGTAAATAAATAAAATAATTTAATAATAATAATAATAATAAACGTGGTAGCAGGACTATATCTGAACATTTTAAGTGAGTGTGAAGCATAAATAAGGAAAAGAGAAATGGAGTAGAAAAATAGGAATTTTAAGTGTAAACACAAAGTAAAAGTCAGTAAGTAAATGAGAGTTGGAAGCAACAATTACTTGGTGCTAGCATGGCAGGTGGGCGAGCTGACCTCCCCTCAGGACTAATTATTCTTCATTTATGAATATATGTGGGAGGAGTAAACTCCTTTAATCTGAGGCTATTCTTTCCTAAGAGCAGTAGAGATATTTCAAGGTATAGTTGAGTTTTGGAGTGTGATCAACAATAGCTAAATATTTCAGTGTAGTTAAAAAAAAAACCTGAGAAATGATATTTTCACATTTAGACAGTTGGAAAATATCATCTCAGGTTTATCAAATATTCTTCTTTAAAGTCAACTTAGGCTTCTGCCTGTAAATTCCTGAAGATAGTCAAAGGTTGGCAAAAGGTAGATATTCTCAGTCTGAATGGCTTGGAACTAATGATAGTGTGTAATTATTAATATATGATAGTCACACAGACATACATGTATATGTCTATACTCTAAACACATGTACATAAGCAAAGTTATATAAATGTATGGCTGCTGATTATAAAGAAACAACTGAACATGTACATTAACTTTATTAACTTTCTTTCTTTCTTTTTTTTTTTTTTTTTTTTTTGAGACAGGGTTTCTCTGTATAGCCCTGGCTGTCCTGGAACTCACTCTGTAGACCAGGCTGGCCTTGAACTAAGAAATCCACCTGCCTCTGCCTCCCAAGTGCTGGGATTAAAGGCATGTGCCACCACCACCTGGCTGTACATTAACTTTCTTAAAATACTTGTTAAGTCATTTTAATGGTAATTGCATTTTCAAAATTACTTAATTTGAGTTCATTTCTATATTATTTTAGTCTATGGTTTTCTACCATTTCGGGTGACCTGTATTTTCCTATATGAGAAAATATTCTTAGAGTTATTACTCTAGTAAAATACTAGAATAGCTATAAATGCCCAGTCTCTTCATTTTTTCTTTTCTGGAATATAGAAAGCACAGCAAGTTGTTGGGCCTCATTCCATAAACATTGCATTACTAAGTTCAGTTTATAAAACTTGGTTGTAATTTGAATTATGATTCTATAGTGGATTCAGTTGGTATTGCCTGTAATACCAACTCTCTGTTTAAAAATAAAAATCTCTGCAAAGAATCCAGGGGGGGAGGGATCCTCAAAAGTAGACACAAATTAGAAGTAAGATATAAAGATGCATAATTACTTTTCTTTTAAAATATTTGTATACAATATATTTTGATCATGTATTTCTCCTTTCTGAACCTCTCTTTTTTCTTTCTTTCTCCACAATTGAAGAAAAAACACAAAAATAAAAATCAAAACAAATGAACAATCAATAAAACAGAATATTGTGAAACAAAACAAACTGAAACAGAAAAGTCCACAAAATCAAACAAATGGACAAACAACAGAGCTTGTTTTGTGTTGGACAACTAATCCTGGGCATAGGGCCTGTCATGGAGTGGGGCTGGATAAATCTAGTGACATTTCACAAGAGAAAAGTGATTTTCCCTTCCCCACTAGGCATCAATTGCCATAATTTCTTGGGTTGTGGTAGACTGCCATGTCCAGTTTCTTCTATCAGTGCAGGGACCCCATTTGGTTGGGACCCATGCATGTCATGTACATGTTGCTAAATCCCCTGTGAGTTCATTTGTACATCAGTACTCTTGTGACTGGAATGCACTGCTTCTTTGGAGTCATGCATGACATCTGGCTCCTACATATTTCCCATTTCCTTTCCCAAGCCTTGACCTGAAAAAGACATTGCATTTAGGACTGGGGATTCTTATGTATTTCATTCTCTGTATATTGTCCAGTTGTAGGTTTCCACATTAATCCCTATCTACTTCAGGAAGAAACTTTTCTGACAAGGGTTAGGGGAGGCTCCTCTATAACAATATGTAATTAGGAATTGTTTTATTGCTATGTTCTTTAGCAGAATAATAATAGCTTTTCCCATGACCGATGCAGTCTTAGATTCTTGCCTCTTTTTGCGGTGTTAGGTATGGGTTCCATTTTATGGAATGTCCAGAACAATTGATAACTTTGGCTATAGACTGTGATATACTTGGGTTGGTACATGATACTTCTTTGGCCAATGGTTCAACATGATGTACTCAATTCCTGGAACTGGAGGAATAAATGTCTAGTTGTGTCATACATGTCTAGTTGGGTCACTGTCGCCACCATTATATGGTGGCTCCATTTAGATTTGATTTATATCTGTATATGTTTGAGGAAGCTTCTACATGAGATGTAACTCACACATGACACTCCTAAAATGGCTAAGAATATGAGGCTACACAGATCACTAGAGGAAAATCTTCTAGGAGTTTTCTTTTTCTGCTCAAGGAACATTAATTCAATGATAATACATCACTCTGCCCTCATCAGAGAAGCCTCTTCTTACAGAAGATAATCACTAACACAGATGACCACACACAGACACGCAGAGAATAATATTGACAACACTTAGTCCTAAAACAGAAGTCTTCATCAAGGGAGGGAGGGAAGGAGGGAGAGAGAGAGAGAGAGAGAGAGAGAGAGAGAGAGAGAGAGAGAGAGGATCATTGAAACAGGAGTTGGTAGGAATTGTGTGGAAGGGTATAACATTATAAAAAATGCTGAAATAAAAAAAAAGAATTGTTGACAAGTGCTTCAAAGTTTATAAAGAAAAGGGAGTAAAAATTGATGCAGCTTAAATGAGACCAGTGTGGAAGTTTCTCAATAGTTTGGGACTAGATCTGCCATATGATCCAGTGATATCTCTTTATCGTATAACCAAATCATTCGCCATTTTGCTATAAAGATACTTTTTTATCTAAATCCATTGCTGTTTTATACACAATGTCCAGGGCATGTGAACCACTTAGATGTTCATTAACTGATGAGGGAATAATACCGTTGTTCTGTGTTTACACAGAGAAATTCTATTCAGCTGTTAAGGAAACATGAAAATTTGAAACCTGTAGGCAAATGGACAGAACTGGAAGTAATCATTTTGAATGAATTAACCTAGACACATAAAGACAAATGTTCTCTGTTAGGTGTGGATGCTGGCTCTCAATATTTGGGTGTATGTATCTAATTAGAATCGACAGTTAGATCAGGAGATTGGTACATAACCATAGGGACAGACTTTCAATAAAGGGGAGATGAAGTACAAATGGTGTAAAGAGTGAGATGGGGATGAATGCATGAGGAAGTAGTAGGTGAAGTAGGAGATGGCAGGGCACAGGAAAGAGTATGGAAAGGAATGACTAAGACCTAAAGGTCTGAAGACTTGAGAGTCACGTGGTAATCTACTACTATAGAAACACACACACACACACACACACACACACACACACACACACACATATATATATATATACATGTATATATGTATATATATATATACATGTGTGTGTATGTGTATGTTTATGTATATGTATATATGTGTATATATAGTGAAAATATGTGTGTGCTTATATATACATATATGAGTACATATATGCGTGTATATATATACACATATACACATAATATATACTAAATATATATTTTAGTATATTAAATATATTTATAATGTATACACACAAGCACACACACATTTTAAAGGGATTAAAAAGGACTTATCCTATAATGGGGGTGTGATGATAACACTTCTTTTAGATACCATACTCTATCAAAGAAGAAGCCTAGTCAGAAATATTTTGCTTCCTTTTGAATTATTAGTCAGTGGGGTAGCAAAGATCCCAAACATCTTTATTGTTCTTTAGAATTTTATGGTGAAACACTCTTTCTTCATATATATAAAATAGCATATATTTAAACCATTGAATATGAAGAAATCAAGCTTTTGCTTGTCCAGAAGCTTCATTCCTACTAGTTATTTTTTATATTGTTAGATGATACAATAAACATTACTAGAAGGAAAACTTAATCATTGATCTTACTATGCTACAAAATACAATAACCAACTTGTCAGGATATACCCTGTGGTATAATAGTCACAAGAATGCCATGGGAATAACTATCCATTTTCTAATTGAATTTAGGGCCTGGACCAAAAGATTAGTTTCATGCCTGGGACTATTATTGGAAATCAGAAGCAATGATTACATTTTTCATCAACCTCATTACAGAACCAGCCACTATTATTTTGCCAAGTCATCATAATATTAACTACATTCATCAGAGAAACTTCTTTTAAATGGTATATAGCAGTTAAGACAGAAACCAACAACTAGTCAATGTGAAGCGAGTAAGAGACATGCTTAGCCCTAGTTGGGACTACATCATGTTCCTAAGTTTTAGGGATAATCACAGAACAAGGGATAAACAAGATTGTAAAAGTCAGAGGAGGTGGATAACTACAATAAAAAATTAAGATCAAAATATATCAAGGAAGTTGCACATATGAATTCACAAAGGTTTTGACAGTATGCAGAAGACTGCACAGCATCAAGCCAGAACGAACACATCTAGGAGGGCAGAGGTGGCAACAAAATCCCATTCATAGCTAAAGAGTTAATGATTGCTGCTTGGAGAAGGAGAGTCAGCTTTTGTCAAGTTAGATATGCCTGAGAGGGAGGCTACCTATGCTCCAATAGGTGGTCTTGCACATACTGGCAATGCTGAGTTTATTTTTTAAAAAAAGTTAAATAATGAAAAAAAGTTTTAAAAAAAGTACATAATGAAGTTGGGAAGGAGTAGTGTTGGGAAAAATAGGGGAAGGATTAGAAGGGACTGAATAGACAAGGAGTAATAAAAACACACTGTACCTATAAATAAAACATTCAAAACCCACAAAATTGTAATAGTGGAATCAAAGCTTGCAATTTTATCTGATTGACACCTCTTGTGCTAAGTAAGCATCCCAAGTCACAACATTCTCCACAAGAAATATATTTTTATGTTCAGGTTTGCTTTAAAAATTGATGCTTGGATTTATTCTCATTGATTTAAGACCATTTCCTTCCATTTTTGAAAACTCTTACCCATGAATTCTTTTGTCTGAATGTAGTTATGAGTATTCATAGTGAAGATGGTTTGACAGAATGAGGTAGAGACAGTGGCAGGGAATGTAACTGCTAAGGCAACACAGCTCTGACCATCATGTTCTATCGTCCAACGGGTACATTCAGAAGTCAAAACAAGGATCTCTCCAGAGTCCCTGTGAGAGGGGACCATCCCTGCAAGAATAACATTCTTTCTTCGGATGGAGATATACCATGAGTGCGGGACAGGGCTTTTGAATTCACCTGTATTCGTATCACTTTGAACTCCTGGCTCTTGGCAAGTTTCAAGTAGTCAGTGCTTTTACAAACTGAAGTAGAAGGGAAAGGTGAGAAATGTGTGGGGACAAAGAGTGACTAAGAGGGAAAGTAGTAAGAAGTAAGAAGGGGTGACATAAGGAAGGGTGACATAAGGAGGGGTGATGTAAAAAGGAGTGAAGGAGAGATGAGGTAAGGAGAGGTGACATAGGAGGGGTGAGGTAAGGAAGGGGTGAAGTAAGGAAGGGTGACATAAAGAGGGGTGAAGTAAGGAGGGGTGCAGAATGTACAATAGAAGAAACAATGTTGTCAAAGAAGACTGGATCTCAGACAGTTGTATTTGTGAAGGAGAATATATTTTTCGTAACTTATTTTATTATCACCCCACTTCTTCATTAAAAATTAAATGTGGTATTTTAAAAACATATGCGTATGATGGAGTGTATAGGACAGATGCAAATAGAATTCTCATATGTGACCTATAGGCACAGTACTTGTTCAATTTGTTTTAACATCACAGTTTTCTTCCATAAATATTTTTTATTTTCACAACTAAGTTTGGAAGGAGACAGTCTCACAGAATTCTTTGTAATTTCAGCTTTTAGAAAAAATTACAAAAAAAAAAAGCAAAAAAAAAAAGAAAGCAAAAAAACAAAACAAAACAAAACAAAACAAAACAAAACAAAACAAAAAATCCAAGAAACAATGCCTGTCCTGTGAAAGTCTTTTTCTAAAAGTTTATTGTGGACAAAATTGTGTAGTAAATTATTGTATTTGAATTCTTGCTAACATGTTAAACATTATGCAAGTACTTTTATATCCTTCAAGAGAAATAGAGATGCAATTTTATTTAATAAAAAAAAAACCAAATAGGTGTTAAATACATAACCTTATAGAGTTTGCAGTTTCAAATGCTGTCTTTGAGTTCATTTTCTGTGAAATAATAGATAGATTTAGTCATTACAACTCACTATGTTTCATTCATTAATATATCATCTACAGTTATAGTGACATTGAACCATCACTGTAGACTTTAAAAATAACAGAGAGTCATGAAATTGCATCATGAACTAAAAAGATGAAACCACTTCTCCATTAAGTAAAATCTTTTAAGTGTCATCTCACTAGCTGGCAAACCCTGTAATTCTCCTTGACTGTCCAATAGTCTCTCTCCATTTCTCAGGAGGAAGTCATTAGCTGGCAACCAGGGTGAGACTCATTATCACTCACGCCAAACTACCTTCACAGAATGTGCTAGAACTACCCTGAAGCACTGTAAAACATGTGCTACCGACTACATTTTTCAAGTGTGTTTTGCGATTTGGTCTTCTGCATTTCTAATCTCATTTGTTGACTTGTTCATTATTTCACTAATTTGAAGGTTTCTAGCATTTGAGGAAAGTTGGCCTATTTCTCTACAACTTTAACATGCATCAAACTTACAACTTCATGGCTGTTTTCAATTTTAAAATATAAATGAATGCAGTTATTTGTTTGTGGAACAATTTCTTTAATTTTGACCTAATGTAATACATTAGTAGAAGAAGAAGACATGTTTATTGCTTTTAAAGGAAACAAGGGGTTTCAGGGAACAAAACAAGTGCTATCTTCCAAATTAGGTTATATAAAATTTAATCATTCTAAATAAAATAAACATAATAAAATCAAAGGCCAAAAGCAACTTGAGATAAGGAAGTCAGTTATTTAAATTAACTACGTTTTAAAAAGTCCGTATAACTGTGGGCAGGACTTGAAAATACAAATGAATAGTGGACTTGAAATATGGTAATTATATTACAAATCAAATATTCAAAATAAAATAACGTATTGGTAATGGTGCGTTACCAATCACCGAAGCTACATCTTAAGTTATAATCAGAAATGACAAGTATGAAAATAGCATCTTACATATTTCTAATGAAGGTGTTATAACAAAAAAAAACCCATTAAAACAAATGAAAAGTAAGCCCAAACTGCTTCCCCAGAACTCAGGCAAATTTCTATATGTACAATGAAGAACTGTAAAAGAACATTTGTGATTTTTTTTTGGTTTTATTTATGTAAAAGTAGAGATAATTACAAAAATATCACTTTATTATATTTTGATCATTATGATACATGTGCACACTTATGAATCTAGAACAATAATATTAAGGAGGCATAAATTAAGGAA
This sequence comes from Rhabdomys pumilio, assembly GCA_030674055.1. Classification (NCBI taxonomy): domain Eukaryota; kingdom Metazoa; phylum Chordata; class Mammalia; order Rodentia; family Muridae; genus Rhabdomys; species Rhabdomys pumilio. Next base: position 34,048,245 of record JANHMN010000017.1, read on the forward strand.
ATTAAGTCCTAAATGGACCTACATATCTATGTTCTTCTAACAGAACTCTTAAAGCATAGCTTCCTGTGTCTCTGTAGCATGAATATTGGCCACACTAGAGTCAAAATCACATGAAGTTCTATTTTTAAAGACAGAGCAAGGATAGAATATTAGTTTATATAAGCTCTTTTTACTCATTACAGTTTAATATATTTTAAGTTTGCTATATGTACAACAAGGAGTTTCCATTTTTGTAGCACGTAATGTGAGAGATACAGTTTCAGCTCCTTTTCCAGTTCAGTGTTGAAAGTAGCCAAACAACAATGGACTATTTTCACCTGAAACACTCCAGACATTATTACCTGACCTATTTTAATACTTAAAAATATGAAATGTGGACATACCATTCACCCCAAACACAAAAATGTCGTCCATTTCTAATTGTAGAGACAGAAATAATGCTGAGAATACTTACTGTCAAATAAGGTCCTCATATGCAGGGATGTTCTTATAACCTGAGTGTATATTAAAAGAACCAAAACCTCATAACCTCAAACAACTCATGTGGAGTCACCAGGGCACCATCAGACTTATTAGCTTCAAATGTAATTAAATCTAAAAACACCTCCATTTATTACCCTTAAATTTTCACTCTCCTCATTGTTATGCATATTGATTATACCATACAATCATGGGTCCACTGATTTGTTGTTTTTTAATAGGTCTCTAGTATTTCTCTGAGGTATAATATTATTGTGGGGCTTTTAAAAACATCACCTTATCCATATTCCTTAGTGCTGTTGACAATCAGAGAATGTTTCTTTAATGCAATCATGATGAGGCAGAAGCAGTTTAACATGGACGATTAAATTAAGTTATGCAGGAGGCATTCTGTGGCAAAGATGGAATTCTACTCGACATACACTGGATTCAAGTTAACTAAAATTGACCAACAGCTGTACAGGTAAAGATGAAGCAAGGAATCCAGGATCAATGAATTAATCAAGAGGTGGTCATAGGCAAATATTTAAGAATACATTTTATATGTCTACTCATGGAAGAATAATGCCACAAGTACACATATTTCATTTTTTTAAAAATGTGTGTGTATGTGTGTGTTTGTGTGTGTGTGCATGTGTGTGTGTATAAGTGTGTGTGCGCATGTGTGCATGTGTGTATGTGTGTGTATCTACCTTATGTGTTTATATGTACAAATCAAAGAGTGCCATTGTCATGGAGATCAGAAGACAAAAATTAGGACTTAGTGATTTCTTACCACTTTATGGGATCCAGACATCAAACTCGTCTCATTAACCTCCAAGCAAGTACTTTTATCCAATGAGATATCTTACTGGCCTACATATTTTGTTAAAAATACAATATTTATATTAACTCTGTGAGAATTTTATATATACATAATTGTATTTTGATGTATTCACCCCTACTCCTTCCCCAAACTTCTTTAAAATTAATCTCATACATCCCTAACTTCACATCCCATTTTAAAATTTTTCTTTAATTATTGCATATATGTATATATATAATATGATGCTTGTAAGTATGTAAATACAATCTACTGAGTCTATTTAATGTTGTTGATATGTATATGTTTTTAGGACTTATGACTTGGTACTACATAACCAATCAGGGACCCTGAAGTTTTAATTGCCTGTAGATCTTCATGTAGGGGTGATGCCTGGTGATATTTTTACAAACCATGTTGGCCTGTAGGTATGTGTTTGCCCTGTTCAAAACTTGTTTAGCCTATCATACATTTTTGACCTCATAGAGACAGTTTCCCCATCCTTTATAGAAGCCAGAACTTTTGCTTGGGCTTCTGGCTCTTACAATTTTTTGACATCTTATTTTCCAATGTTCCCTGAGACTTGGGTGCAGGCTCTGTGTAGCATGGGAATCTGTCCCCAAAGTCTGTTTGTCTCTGTTTTCTGTTGTGGCTTTCTGTGATGGTATCTGTATTTCAACTCTATATGCTGTTATGGCTTATATTAAATGAAATTATATTATATTAAATAAAACTAACATGTATTGAAAATATGGTTTTATAAAATTTAGTTTCTCTGTAATACTTATATGTATTTTTCTTTATCATTTTAAAATGTCAAATAAAAGCAACATTTTCTAAGTTATCATGGCAAATATACTGATAACCCTGTATTATGACTTTGAACAGGAATTAAACAATGGAGCTCAGTTCTAAATACAGTTATATGTACATCTTAAGGACTGTGATGATACCCTTAGTCAATTGGTAATATCTGGAAATAGTATTTTTTTTCAAACAAAATTTATTTAATCCTTCTATTGGCATTTTTCCACACTGAGAATTAAACATTTAGCTGCGTACGTGTCATTAAAACTTCCGAATACTTCAGTAACATTCACTGATGAGTCATATTTTATTTAAATATCTCATCAAGCTATTTTTAATTATTATAACTTTATTGCATTTCTTTCTACATGAAATGGGGAACAAAAACAATGCTTTCTGAAAATTAAGTTGAAAATTTATTCTGTGATTTTTTTTTGTCTGTGATTTCTGTAATAATCACTTTTAAGTTGCTATGATAAAATACTCTTGACAAAAAGCAATTTCAGGAAAAAAGATTTTATTCTGGTTTAGAATTCCAGAAGGATAGAGTACTGAGAGGCAGCAAGAACAAGAAAAGGTAGACCACATTTTATTGGCGCACAGGTTGATGAGAGAAAGTACCAGAAGTTGGGCTAGGATGGAAATTCTCAAAGGCCACACATTAAGGGACACGTTTTCTCAAGCAAAGTTTCTTCTCTTAAAGGTTCTATAACTTCCTCAAATAGCACCAAAAGTGAGCACCAAACATTCAAATAGTGAGTCACTGATGGACTTTTCATATTCAAACCAAAATAATAGTTGTGCGTTTTTTGAAATATGTGGAAAATAAAATTTATGAATAAAACTTGTTATTTTCATGGAAATAACACATCTTTGGGTTTCATATCTAAGAAATTGTTCTGTAGTATTTTTAAAATCTCGGGCTATGTGTGTACAAAATTGTTAATGTATTTTATGTTTTGTATAAAACTTTAAAATATAGCCATTTCTATAACACCTATAATACAGGTAATTATAGTATAGGTAGAAAGTGATAAGTTTACTTAGCAATCGTGCTAAGAAGAGATTAATGATATTCCCTTGGGACTCTAGTTCTTATGAGAATAGATTAATTCAAAGGGAACTGCAAAAATTAAATACCAACATGAGAAATGTTCTACTCAGCGAATAGGTTAATGAACTTAATAAATTGTTCTCAAAAGAAGAAACAAATAACCAACAAACACTCATCAAAATGTTAAACATTCTTAGCAATAAACAAAGTGTATAGTTAGAAGATGAAAATGCGGTACATTTATAAAATGGAAAATTATTCAGCATTTAATGATCCCTATGGATGAGCCTCCACATTGGTTGTTCAATTCTAAATAGTGAGCCCTGAAATAAAACATATACACTAACACTAAATAAACTAAGCAGATTGTACGCGCGCGCGCGCACACACACACACACACACACACAAAATAATAATAATAATAATAATTAATAATAATAATAATAAAAAGGAAAATGAGGTCATGAATTTGGAAAGAAATTAGTAGAGGGATACATAAAATAGGTAAGAGGCATAAAAGGAGTGGAAAATGATTTAATTATGTTTTAATTAAAACACAAAAATATATGTTAAAATAGTAAAATCAAGAAATTTACAGGTAAATAGATGGAACTATAAGCAGTCTGTCTGAGGTGACCCAAACGCAGACAGTTGAATGTCAACATGTTTTCTTTCATCTGTGGAAGGCAATTTTCAATCTTCAGACTGAAGATTGTGGAGTGGGTATTTAGTAATGTTCAATGGAGGGGTATCAAGGGAGGGTACATAGAATGCAGAGGTCTAAAATGTTAATGGGGATAATGGTGCAGGCTATTGTCAATACTCTAGTCTATCCTCCAGAACTTGATGCTAAATCTTCATTGCTCAAAACAAGACACACCGGGGTCAGAGAACATGAAGAAATAAACTCAGTACTCATGTGGCATTCTTCTTCTTTCAGGCTTTCATGTTAAAGAAACCAAGAACCAGTGGCTAGATAGGTCATAGGCCCTACGTATGCTGTTATTCTACTAAAAGGATGTAGTATTTAAGTGACTCCTAGTGACTTAGTGCGATACTCATAGACCAGTGCATCATTCAGTGGTCATCAAAGAAGGTTCTTGCAGTAGATGGTAACTAACAAAGAGATACTATTATAAAGGCTAAATGATGTCATGTGGTCAGCCCAGATTAGACATTTATATCATACCCCTCCATCCAAGGTAAAAGAAAGATTATAAGAGCCAGAGACGGTGAGTGACATCAAATTCTGCATGCAGAAAGCTAGGAGTGGTCAGAGTTTGTGAGCCTGTTGGGAGAATCCATTGGCTTGCTTATTTATTTATTTATTTATTTATTTATTTATTTATTTATTTATACATTCATTCATTTACCAGTTGAGAGCTGTTAGGTAACTAAGAGACTCTGCTAAACTTTTTTTTTTTTTTAAGCATTAAAACGACAATACAGAAACAGTGTTTTTTGAGATAACAGGGCAGTTACACATACAAACTCACAGTGATTTTGAGAGCATGCACAAGGCCTGTGCAAACTTAAGTAAGACAAAAACTCCAGCGTGGCTGAGGGAAAACAGGCAAAAGATCCCAGCAATAGCTGAGGAGCTATAGGAAATTTATAGCTGGTTGGAGAGGGAAAGTAAATTTTTTTTAATGATGTGACAGCCTGTAGACTGCATTCTAGAGCAGTCCTCACTCCCAAGACTTTGGGAAACACAAAGTTGACTAAAAAAAATAAAACAAAGAAAGCTCAATGCTCTATTTGTAGTATGGAGAGAACATAAGAGATAGTTATAGGAGGAGTTGAGGAAGGTGGGAAGAACGTGCTCAAATACACTGCATGGGATTCTCAAGAATTAATAAATGATTTTTTAAAAAGAAAAAACTGCAATAAACTTTGAGATTCTATCTCAGTCCAGTTTAAAGTAAATCTATGGGTCCGTACCATTGCTAGTTTGAAACAGAGGTTGTCATTGTTTTCAGTTGTCCAACTACAGGCAGTACCCCGGGTGCCATTAGGTGCTTCCATGGCACCTCTGATGGTCTCTGTTAAATTCAACAGTCCTCAAAACAAAACCAAAATATAAGAACAGGAACAAGTTACCTATAGAGAGGAGGAGAGATTGACAGAGTTCAAAGAGAGACAAGAGGATGTGTGGTAAGAGTAATCAGGGTGTATCATATACATACATAAAATTATAATGACAAATCTAAATTGAGTCCATAAAAATAGAAACCAAAATGACCAGTGTAGGCTAGGATTTGTAGAAAAAGGGATTCTCAAATATATACTGTTGGTGACAATGTAAAGTAATATAGCTACTGTGGAATCTAGTATAGAGGCCTCCACACTAAAAACTATAAAAATTAATTAATTATTAATTAATTAATTAATTAAAAAATACCACCAACAAAAAAGTTTTTTTCAATGGCTGACAAAACTATAGCCTAAATTGACAACATATTAGGGTATTAGGGAAAAAAAGGAAATGGTGCTACTGATTGAAAATTGTAACAACAAAACATAAAACATTTTAGAATTCAATGAAAATAAAACCACAACTGAATCCAAAAGAAACAAAACAAAACAAACAAACAAACAAAAAGAACCAATAAAATAAAATACTGAGGTTAAAACATATTGCAGATATATAACTTCTGGATATGTCCCAAGGACTCTGTGTTATGATAGATACATTTGCACATTTTTTAAAAAAGATTATATATGTGTTTGTGGAGGGCGTGTTCTATCTGCACGCCAGAAGAGGGCTCAGATCCCATTATAAGTGGTTGTGAGCCATCATGAAGTGTCTGGGAATTGAACTCAGGACCTCTGGAAGAGTAGCCAGTACTCCTAACTGCTGAGCCATCACTTGATCCCATATTTGTGCATTGTTATGGTTGTACTCTTCTCAATAGCCAAGACACTGATGTTGCCTAGATATTCATCAACAAATAAAATAAAGATATATTTAATATAAATCAACAGCAATTAATAAAAAATAATTAAAAAATAAGTGGTACATACTTCAGCAAAATTTAATTCACATATAAAGAAAAGTGAAATCATCTTTTTTGGACAGTAATGGAAGGAAGTGGAAATCATTATGATAAGTGAAACAATCTAAACCCAAAAAGGCTAAAAAATTTTTTTTCACTTGCAAATCTAATAGTTTTATTTCTGCACGTGTTTGAATTTTGTATATGGTATGTGTGTTTGTGTGTGTGTGTGTGTGTGTGTGTGTGTGTGTGTGTGTGTGTGTGTGT
>JANHMN010000017.1:34061034-34127581 GCA_030674055.1 Rhabdomys pumilio
AAAAAAAAAAAAAAAAAAAAAAAAAAAAAAAAAAAAAAAAGCACTAACTGCTCGTCTCATGGACCTGGGTTCAATTCTCAGCACCCACACAGTGGTTTACAATTATCTGTTACTCCAAATCTCTCACCCTTTTATGGTTTGCTCAATTACAGGCATGCAGATAGTGCACAAACATACCCTTTGGCAAAACACTCGAACATATAAAAATTAATACTAAATAATAATAATAAATAAATAATAGATTCTAGCACTGGTCTTGGCACTTTGCAGCCTTCTCAAGGTGAATACAAAATAAGTTCAGTTCTATTGATTCTGTTGAAGTATATGTAGACATTGGTTTAATTTTTTCTATAAAATAGTATATATATATATATATATATATATATATACATATATATATATATAAAATAAAATTTTACTAGACTATAACCTTCAATATGTTACATGTTTGGATTTTTGAGCATGGTCATTCATAATGCAGGAAATTTGAAGGTTAAATTCCTGTCACAGTCTCTTCCCATTCTTCACAAGTTTTCTGTAATAATAGCTTTTGACTCCATAAAGACATAGTTAGAGAATTAATGAAATATTCTATATGATCATGTGTCTTTTAAATTTCATTTGAAAATCCATATTAAAATTTTTTTATCATTTTCTATTTCTTTTATTTCTATCACTTTCATATATATGCATGTATGCATGTATATGTGTTCAAACATTTTTATACATACACTAATAAGAAAATTGAATTTTTAATTTCTATACATTGAGATGAAGTAATAAAACATCACAGTTATAATAATATAATTAATAAAGAAATGTATGTGAAAATGTGTTTTCTCTCTACAAAGAGAATATGTGTAGCCTCTCTCTACAAAGTTTTTCTTTAGAAGTATATTAATATAGTAAAAATAGTTGTGAATGGTGGCTATGAGACCATAGGTCTTGAAAGCATGTCTGAAGCCACTGCCTCTGCTGCACTGTAACAGTGATATAGATTTAAGGAATAAATTAAGTGACATTTTTGCTAATGAAATCATATCATTTTTCAAGTTATTGAAGTTAGATGTATGTTTCTCACTAATTTAAAAAATTGAAATGTAGAACTTTTAGACATGGAACAATTTTAAGTTATCTTTTTAAGAGCATTTTCCACCTGCTCCCTAGTCTTACAGAAAATAGGTCACCTGTATCTTGTCCTTTCTCCGAGAACAAAGTGTTTATGTTCTTTTCTTAAGCTATCTCTTTTAGAGAAAATATATCTTCATCAATGATATTAGGAGAATGTTTTGTAAATTTTTAAGTTATTTTGTTGATTGAAACAGGGTTTCGCTCTGTAGCCAATCTGTCCCACGATACCCTTGAACTTGCACTTATTTCCAAGTGCCTGGAACAGGAGCCACCATTTTGGTCAACATTTAGAAACACAGCTATTTTGTCAATATGGAGTTCTTTAACTCAGCATTGGGCTGTAAACTAGCCTCTACTGAAGAACAGCATAAAAGCATAAATGAGGCATGAATATTATAAACTAATTTTAAAAACCATTAGACATTATTCCTAAAAGACTGGGAACCTTTATATCTTAAGAATAGTAAGCATTAACTTATATTTGATTTTCAGCGTTTCACACATCCTTGCATAATTATCTGTTGCAAGCACTGTGATATCTGAGGGCTCCTGCTTTTACTATATATCTCAGTATATCCATGTAAGCCTTAAAAATTCAGTGCTAACTGTGGCAGCTTCTTTTTCATCTCCTTTGACAATATTAAGATCTTTTTTCAACTTCTCATTAAGAACACCCCCAGGTTCTTCTTTCCTCACGAGCATTCTTGCTTTAGCAGAATGATACATTGGAGAAACATCTCTCCTATCGTAGAGTACTAAATACCAGAGTGATTACTGAAAATTGGAGGGTTGCCATTACTTCTTGTCTTTTGGACAGTTTCTTGTGCAGTTAATTTTTTAGCCCAGACAGAGTATGGCAGTATTCTAAAACTCAACCTCTTTTTCGATGATGCTCATAAATCTCATAGCCACTGTGGTTGGAAAGCTGAGGCTTTATAATTACAGGGATGTCTGGCTCCCAGACATGGGAATTCTTAAGATCTGTCTTAGTTGCTGTGTTCACAAGCACAGAGAGACTTCTGGAGCAATTATAGGATATGGAATGAGAGACCTGGGGTAAGCATTTGCTGTCTGACATTCATATTGGAAACTGAATAGTTGGCTCACTATGTGAATATGGAAATACCAATTTTCCATCAGCAGATACCAACATTCAGGTGGTCTGTTGATGTCTGGTGAATACAACAACACACTATAATGTTTCAGAAATGACCATATGACTTTCTAGAAAATTCTTCTGAATCAAGTTGGCATTTCTGTTTCATGCTACTACAACCAGAATTTGTTCTCTAGGGACTGATTTTTGTTGAAAGAGCTAGGCTAATTTCAATGTATGTTGAGTTGGGGTCCTTTACTGAAGGTACTTACCAGACAATAAATTGAATATTAGAATGGGAACTATAGTGTGAGGCTCCTTACAAACTGTGGAAAAATCATTTTCAGCATCAAAGCAAAGATTGTACCAATGACAATCAATGTCTTCTAAAGGATTTTTAAAAAGCGTTTTCAGGAAGATCTATAGAGAATTAACAATAGTGAATAGCTAGCTTGCTAAACGGCAATTTCAAAAGCTACCAGCCACAGAATTGTCAGCAGACATGAACTCTAATCCTTTTTCAATGTTTTATTTATATATATTTTTGACATAAATTCTCACTAATTAGCAGAGCTGTCCTGAAACTCATACTATAGATCAAGCTGGCCTTAAACTAATAGATATCCACCTGCCTCTGCCTCCCAAATGCTCCTAATAAAGGCATGTGCCAGTTTGTACTATACATTTTTAAATTTTGAAAATGGCATCTATGCATTGTTTTGTGGTGAATAAGGAATAATTGTGCTATGGCACATGCTGTGAGGTGAGAGGACAACATGGTAGTCAGCTCTCTCCTTCTACCATGTATTAAGTGAATTAAACGCAAATCATCAGCCTTGGTAGCCAGCTCCTTTACCTCTTATCTCCCTTAACCATATATTGGACTTGTTAATACTCAGGTAGGGTACAAAATAAGGGGACACTTGCAATATTTTGAAACCATTTTTCTTTTATTTTATTTTAATTTTTAACTTAAAATTCATTGAATATTGTAGGTAGTTGGCTAGGGAATTGCAGTAGGTTCCTCTAGCTGGAAGTTAGGCACAGCAACTCACTAAAGGCCTCTCCACAGCTCCTCATGGCACGATCCAAATGACAGGAGACAATCCATGGGTTTTTACAGGCTTTAATGTCATGGTGGGTGGTGGATGGATCTGGATGCACCCCCTCAAAACCCAGGGCAGACCTGAGTTAAAGAGGGAGGGAAAGAGGGGGGAGGAGCTGAGGAGGAATGCCTAATTGGCTCCACCCATTGGCCTTCAAGTACCTCATTAGTATGTAAATCTCTTTAGGGCCTGAGGCCTGTTAATCACACCCTCTACCTGTGCCCTACTTACTGAAGGGTGCAGGTTGAATGGAGATTATACCTCATGTCAGGAGCCTGGGTTCTGGGGGCATGTCTGAACACCCACAACCCAAGAACCAGGATACCCTTCCACGGCCCGACAGAGTATTACCTATACATGCATTCTATCCACATTACTTCCATGCACTCTTCTCCACACTACTCCTCCTGTGTCTGTGCCAGTGCCTCCAAGATTTATGAATGCTTATTTTTAACTATTATGGTTATACATGACCTCTACTAAATCTGTTCAGTGTTATTTATACAAATCTGTGCTTAGGGATGACCATTTGATATTGGATATCTCATCAGTGATTTTGTCCCTTCCAAAGAAGACAGATTCTCTCTTTTTCATCAGCCATGGATTGATTATAGTTCTTTTAAGGGTTGGGCCCTGTGGAATTTCTCCCATCCATGTTAACACCACATCAACTGGTATTATTATGAAGACTTTATTTAGGATACATATGTATCCTAAATATATATATATATATATATATATATATATATATATATATATATATCTTAGGTGCAGTTTCCATGTCCTGTATAAAATACACTATCTCAGAGCAGTCATCATGGTCCTCTGACTGTTAATGTCTTTCCAACCCTCCTTCTGCAATGTTATTTGAGTCTTAGGTGTTTGGAATATCAATATATCGATCAGGATTGGGCAGTCCATAGTCAGTTGTTGTCTGCATTTTACATATTGCTTTCTGTAATGGTCTCCATCTATCAAGAAATGAGGCTTCTTTGATGATGGATGAGAGCTACACTCATCTGTGTCTGTATTTAGAATGCAGTTAGCAATTAAACTGGCTTAATAAAGTGAAAGTTGTAGGTTTCCCTTTAGGGTTCATGACTCACCAGCCGTAGTAGCTGGCTAGGTTTACATTACCAGACATAAATTTCCTCCTACTGATGAGCTCTGAAGTCCAATTAGACTTCTATTACTTATTCCTAACATAAAAGCGCCACTCTTGTTTAATTGTGATACCTACTCCACATATACTTTCACACCCGTATTCATTGGCATCGCATTTACAATAACTGGTGAATTAAAACAACCTAAATCACCTTATACTGATGAATAGATAATAAAATGTGCTGTAAATACATCATGAAATTTCATTGAGCTCTAAAGAAAAACAAAATTGACAGGTAAATTGATAGAAACGGGAAATATTATTCTGGGAAAGCTAATTCCATCCCAGAAAAACAAACACCAAAATGTTCTGTCCAGTATGTGTGTCTTAGTTCTAAATGTTTGGATCTGAGATGATAATCGGGAGTAACTGAAGATACCAGGAAATAATCAAAGTGGTGTGGGGACAGGGCTGGAGAAAGGAAGATAGTAGGACAAATATGCTATGGAAGGAGAAATGGACAAAAGAGTGGAGTACTTTAACTAGGAGTGGAGTGGCAAGATTATACCAAAGGAGAGGGGAGGAGAAACAGTAAATACCATCTCAGTATACTTGACAAAAACATTGGAAACATAATGTTAAATGTTATTCAAAACACATATGTCATTTATATGAGTGTATACACCTGACAAGGAATTAATATTCAACATGTATCATAAACTCTAATGAGTCATCATAGAGTAAAGAATTAAAGGTTAGAAGGAAACACAAATATAAAATCACCATGGAAATAAACAATGCTCAACAGCACAAACAATCATGGCAATCAATTGAAACACATTGTCTGCATCAAAGTAATCAAAGCATTCAATGAGTAGGAATGTATACAAACACACACACACACATATATATATATATATATATATATATATATATATATATATATATATGTGTGTGTGTGTGTGTGTGTGTGTGTTTATATATATATGTATATATATATATATATATATATATATATATATATATATATATGCACACACACGTGTATATATGTGTGTGTGCGTATGTGTAATCTTATGAGAATAAATATTATCCAAAAGATGGCATAATTTTCTTAAAATGATGGTTTCTCATTCCATCTATCTTTCTGCAAATAATCCAATTTCATTTTTTTCAGAAGAATAGTACTTCACTTTACATTTTTAGTACCTATGGAGGATGGGTACATAACAATCATTGTGTTGCTATCAAGAAAGCTGCAGCAAGACTTAGAAAGGCAAACATGATGTTTTGTCATGTTTGAAGATTTTTAAAAACAGAGCCAAATGTAGAAGGGAACAATTAGAAAAGTCAGACACAGCATCCTCCTGAATGGAGAAAAACCTAGAAGGAATTCTACTGAAAGCAAAATGATATGAGGATGTCCATTATCCTCTCTCCTTTTCCTACTGTACTCAGAGGTTTAGATGGAGCAATAAGCAGGGAAAGGAAATCAAAGGACGAAACAGAAAAAGAAATCGAACAATATCTACTTGCAGATGACATGAAACTATATATGGTAGATCCCCAAAATTCTAACAAGAGAACTTGTAGAAATAATAAACAATTTCAGCAATGTGTTATGATATTGAATAAACTTGCACAGATTGGGAGATTTTCTATACACCAGTATCAAGCATACAAAGAAGGTGATTATGAGCACAGTGCGATTAAAATAGCCTCTGAGGAAAAAGAAGCAAAATAAACTTAGCCAAGGAAGTGAAGATAGCTCTACAATGGATTAGTACAAATAACTTTGTGAAAATGAGCATTTTACCAAATGCTATTTACTGAGTCAATACCTGTAAAAGTTCCTATATCATTCTTCATAGAAATAAGAGAAGTATTCCAAAATTCTTGTGGATCCACAAACAACCCCAGATAATGAAAAGAATCTTGAACAATGCTGGAGAGATGAACAGGCCAGATCATAAACTGGTTTAGCACTACAGAAATCAACATGGAAGTTCCCCAAAACAGTGAAAAAATAGAATAATCATATGATTCAGCTATACGATTTTGAGTACATTTGAATTCTAAATCAACATACCAGAGTTATTTGTATATTTGTATATTCATCTTTATTATACATCAATCACAATAGCAAACCTTTGTGATCAGCTAAGGTGTCCATCAAATGGTGATGGTCATAAATACACAACAATAAATGATTGTCATCCACACAAAAATTGATGGATTTGGAAATAATCACATTAAGGGAAATGAGCCCAACTCAGACAAATAGTGCATGTTTGTATTCATTTGTAGTTCCTAGGGTTAATTAAAAGACATTAAATAGTATTTGTGTATATGTGTCTGTTGCTTGAAACTAGATGCTAAACTATACAAATGAGAGGGGATAGCAGGAAGGGGGGGAGAGAGGAGGAGGATGTGATCCATGCACATGGTATACTTGTATGAAAACATATTTAGGAAAGCAATCACCCCACACAATGAACGTGTACCAGAGAGTAGCATTTTGAAACCAAATTGGGTTAAATCACTTCCTTGCTTAAAAGTGCTCATGTATACTTAAATACAAAAATCCAGAAATCACAAAGCCCTAATCACTTTCTCCTTGCATGTTGATGTAATAATTGCTTTAAACTTCTCATTTTCTCCATCTTCCAGGCATACCTGGGTTTCTCTTGCTCTAGTGTCATTTCATTTATCTTCTTACACCTAGAATTCTACTGTACAAACTTCTTGGCATTTCAATTTATTCTCAATTACTTCTCTCTAGTTGGGCTCCATCTGTTGAGACTTCTTACTTTAAACACAGCCCTCTCTATGACCCTGTGCTGTTACCCAAATCACTGCGTGGAAGGAATCTAGTAGTTACTAAGTTACCGCTGGATGACTGATTTAATAAAGATATTAAATAATATCACTCAAAAGGTATTTGAAATGTATTTGAATTAATATATAAACAAATGATTGAATAAATACTAAATTATCATTATAAACTAAGAAATGAAGCTTTAAAGATATAATTATTTGGAGGAATTTTGAATATAGTAAGAGTTGAGGAGGATGTCACAAAGGCCACGTGAGATACCTCAGTTAGCATTTATATGTAATTTCTTAAGCTGTCTTGCAAAATTATATAAAGAAATGACTTTTACATCTCTAGAAATTTCATTTTCCAATTTACATCACTTTTGAATGGGATTTTACGTATTAATAAGTGATTTACTTCTAATTCATTAGATTGTAATAAAAATATCACATAAAGGGAACTCTTTACAACACAAAGCAAAAAGTTAATTTAGAAGTATTTGTATCCCCTTTATTGAAAATTTATTTGAAATATAAACTGTCAGACATGGAAGTTGCAAACAGTTAGTCATGAATTATAGAGTTGTAATTTTGCTGATGAATTTTCGAAGCACAAAATCATGGGTCATATTTTATAGATTTGTAGCATGGAACTCTTAAGAGGGAGTTCCACTTGAAACTTGAGATGACCAGTTGTGAATTAATAGTCATAAAAGGCACTGTGCTATGAACTTTATATTGAATTAATAAAAGAAATATGAGCCAGGCTAGTGAGAGATGACGGTAGATTTTCTGGCTAGTGAAAAATAATCCAGCAGCACTGTTTTAGCATTGGAAATTAAATCTGTACCTTTCTGTGGCTTATTGAATTACTTTACAGAAAAAAATGGTTTTAATCAACTGATGAAAATCACACTCACATAAAATATTGGTGTTGGGAATTCCAGGAGGTGAGATGCTAACACTGGAAGGCAGAAATTCAACTGTCCTGATTTACTCCTGTGTTAAGGTCACACATAGATGATTTAAAGAAGACTCTCATTGCCCCTTAGTGAGATTTGCAAGGCAGAAGGAGCTGGAGGATTATCTGACCCAGGCTCCTTATTTCACATACAAAAAAATTGAATTTGAAATACACTGTAAGATGGATGGAAGGTACTGGGATTTCAAGTTAAGCTATAGAAAATAATATCAGTCATGACACTTACTAATGAAGTGTACTTTGGTAAATTATTAAAATCCTAACTTATTTCCACACTTGTAAAGAGAGGGATATCTACTTTGCAGATGGTTTTGAAAATATACTATATGCATTCAATAAAATATTATTTCTACCTATCTACTGAACAATAGTTGTTGAAAGGCAGCATGGGACAAAAGATCACCACTACATTGCAATGAATCATTCTACTTTGTAATAATGTCTTTCTGTCATTTAAGATTAAGTATCCATTTGCTCTTTGTTTTCTTATTTCTTCTAATTTTCTTCCTTTGGGATAAATGTTTTTAAATTTTATCAAGAAAAGAAACTGACATCTAATTATTAAATTAGCAACAAAGCAACAACCCTTTAAACTATGAAGGTTATAGAGAAAATCCTGTCATAATGTTGGTGGGAAAATATATAATAAAAAAACCACAAAGGCTCTCCAGATATTAAAAATACAACTACCACCTGACTCAGTAATCATACTACTGACTATATTTCAAAAGTAAACAGATACTAGTATATCTAAGAGGCATCTATATTTTTATGATTATTACATCACTATTTGTCATAACCATGAAGCCCAACTATAAATGATAAATGGATGCATTATATATGTGCACTACTAAGATATCATTTACATATAAAAACAAACATCTGTGTCACTTGTGATGGCAGAGATGAAACAGGTCAGTTGATTAAATGAAATAAACTAGGTGTGGAAATCCAAATTTATCTTTCTCTCATTTATTTGTATAATTCACAAACTGTTGATCTCTTAACACGTGAGTGTGGTAGTTACTAGAGGCAGGGGCTGAGGCGGTGGGATGACTATGAAATGTTCCTCACTGCCTCTTCTTTAAACAGTTTAACCTAGGAGTTTGCCATGTTGCCTTGGGAGCTTATAGGACTTTTGGTACTGTGGCCTACTTTGAAAAATTCATTAAAGATCACAGCAGCAGTCCTTGGGTGGTATCAGCTTCTGGGTCCAGTCATAGCTCTCTACTTCCTGATCTGCCAGGGTGTGAACAAGTTATATTGTTAGCTTCCACCACCACAATCCATGATACTTCAATTCCCATTCTGTCTGAGTTATTGTGGACTATGTTTCTAGAGATATGAGCCAGAATAATTCTTTTCTCACTTAAGCTTAGGGATTTTGCCACAGTAATGAGAAAAGTAACCAATATATTTGTTAAGTTATAATTAGACGTGAAAACCAAATCTTGTGCTTCGGTTGTTTGAGAGAGTAATGATAAATAACAATAACTGAGTAAACTCAGTTATTTGAAAAATTGCAAGTAAATATTTGCTTGTTATCACTGTAAAGACATAGTAATCATAAATATTTGAGAAGACAGACATGCTCAGCCTGATTTAAACATATATGTATGTATATATACACACATAAAGCAAGTTTTACCTATAAGTACAAAAGATGATGCCCAAAAGTTATCCCTTGTCCCATCAGCCACCTGGAACATGGGTAGGAAATGCCAGACATGAAGGCAAAGGGGAAATTACGTCTATTGTCTCCTTAAGCTTGAGCATCCAGGCCTCCATAATTGTGTATAAGTGTCTAGTGTCTATGAACTTGTAATACATGAGCATAACTAGCTAAGTACACATATTCCTGATTTTTAAATTGTATTCATGACATATCTTATATTTAAGGGTTCCAGTATTAATTTAATTATAAAATATTTTAAAATTTATTTTATTTTTATTATTTTAGATATATGGTGTTCTGCCTGCATCTATGTTTGTGCACATTATGTGTGCCTAGTGCATTGTACCTATAGAAAACAAATGAATTGAATCTATAGGAACTGGAGTTCTTGATACTGAGGAGCTATCACAGAAGTGTCCAGATAGAACCAGGGTTCTTTGAAAGAGACACCAATTGTCTTAGGCACTGGAATAACTCTACATCACTCTAAGAAATCATTCAATATTATTTTGAAAATAAAAAATGAAGTAGAGGACTGAGTTTAGCCTCATGGTTAGGACACTTGCCTGGCATATAAGAGTCCCTGTGTCTGATCACCATTATCAAAAGAAAAAGAAACCATCTATCATAGTTTGTCATAAGCAATTTACCTCAAAACAAAGTGAGAGTCATTTTTTGCTATGATTCATTAATATTAATTCACACATTGGAGTACTATAAATAAAAAGTTTTATAACATCAAACACTGAAAAAATTATTGTTTTTTTTTTCAGATGGCTATGTGATATATTTAAGATTGACTTTCAACTCATTATGTTTTAAAGGAAAAAGAAAATTATTTGTTTGCTTTTTAAATAACTTCTCTCTATTATTTATTGTTCTTTGACAATCTCAGTACATTTACAGAGTGTATCATGATCATATCCAGTCCCAACTACTCCCTCTTCCAACACACATCTTTTGCAAATTCATCTACACTAATGTTTCAATCTCAAGTCGATTTAGTACTGTTCACATGCACAGGATATAGAATTTTAAAAAACTCCAATTGTCATAGCTAACAGAATAGAATCAGAAGTAAGCCAACATTTCTGATTCATGGGTGGTGATTGCCGAATGGTCTGGGCTCCAGCTGTTGATTCATGTTGGTGTTTTGCTAGAAGACTTGGCTGCTGACAAGGAAGATTGGAATATCTCTAAAGAACAATTTCTAAACAGATCCACAAACCTGGTTTCCTATTAACCACTACCTCTGCTGGGTGATGGGCTTGAAGGGAGGTTGAACCCTTATTAAAGTTGTTGAGAAAAATATATGCTTACATATGTGTGTTTATATATGCAGAGAGAGAGAGAGATAGATGGATATGGATACACACACACATACAGATATATACAAATACACACACACATATATTCAAAGAATATACACACATGTACACATCTTACTGCATCTGTTTAGCATGTTCATATTGCTCATATGTATATGATTCAAATAATTAGGACAGATTATTTGATATTCATTAACTAATTAGGAATATCTTCCCTTGGGAAGACTATTTCCACCTCTCAGTAGTCATTAGTTGCCTGTAGTTTTTTTAACTAGGGATAGGAGCTCATGAGATGGGGTCTTTCGTATTAACAGGGTTTTATCATTGTTCAAGTCATATTTGGGCAGCCATACTGCTTAGATTCCAGTGTAGCTTCTCTGTCATTCATAGGAAGCACAATCTCACCATATGTTTTCTGGTTCTCTGGCTATTCAATGTTTCCACCTCTTCTTCTGTGATGTACCCTAATCCTCAGGTCCAGGACTTGTGTTGTAGATGTATCTTTTAGCTCTTGAACTACATCACTAATTGTTCTCTGCATTCTGAGATACTGTGGCTTTATATAATTATATCTATCTGCTCTAAAATCAGTATGGAGAATACTGAAAACTAAAATAAATCTGTCCTATTTCCCAGCTATATCATCTCTTGACATATGCTCAAAGGACAGGACATAATACTTCACAGACACTTGCTCAACAACATTCACTGACACTCTGTTCACGATAACTAGGAAATGGAAGCAAATCTAATGTCTTGTAACAAATGAATGGATAATGAAAAGATGGTTCATTTCACAACGGAATAATATTCAACTGTAAATGAAAATAAAATTTTGGAATTTGCAGGTGAATGGGTGGAACTAAAAAATATAGGGAATTAACCCAGACCTAGTAATACAAATGCCATAGGTTCTCACTCATCTGGACTGTAGAATAGCCTATAGTATACTTTTAAATTAGTAATTTAAGGCTGAGCCTTTTAAGAATGGCACCATTCCTGGGATAATGGTCCTGGGTTCTATAAGAAATCAGGTTGAACAAACCTCAAGAAGCAATACAGTAAGCAGCAGCCCTCCCTGGCCTCTGCATCAGCTTCTGGTTTCATGTTTCTGTTTGAGTCAGTCCATGTGACTTCCTTTGATGATGAACAGTGATGTGGAATCATAAGTTAAAAAAAAATGCATCCTCTCTATCTTGCTTTCTGTCATGGTGTTTCATCATAGCAATGGAAACCCTAACTAAGACAGTGCTTGATGAAGCAGGGCCCAACCTACTGTGAGTGATGCCACCTCTGGGCAGGCAGGACTGTGTGTAAAAACAATGATGCTAAGAAAACCATGAAGAATGTGCCAGTAAATATTTCTTGATAACTTCATCAGCTAGTTCATGACTCCAGGTACCTTCCCTGACTTTCTGCCTTGACTTCTTTGCATGATGGACTATTGTTGGACCCCTCTCCAGCAGGGTCCCACAAAGTCTCCAGCTTGGCAGGAGATAGGATGCAGAAAGCCCGCTGTCTCTGTCGCTGTAGCTGCCCCTGCCCGCGGGTGGTCCAAGGCACCAGCAGGGAAGGTCTGCTTCTGCCTGTCGCTCTCTCTGTAGCAGAGAGAGGAGAGCCCTGAAGTGCTCCAGGAGAGCAGCGGGTTCTGAAGTGTTACAGCTCTTTGCTAAGCCTGGAAGTGCCTGCTAGGTAGCAGGGAAAGAGAGTAGATCTCTTGCCCAGTGTTAACAGCTCTGGAGCCCGCTATGGGCGAAGAAGAGGGGAGGGTCCAAGACAGAAGCTCTCCAACAACAGGATGAGTCTTGCATGCTTTACTTCTCAATTAAGCTCAATATATACAGTTTGGAGTGGGTAAAGGTTTTAGCAGCAGGTAACCCCATTGGTTTAGTCTGAGGTTTGTGGGATGTCTCATATCCATGTGAGGAGAGACCTCCCAACCTCTCTCTGTGGGAGGGACTGTGAAGGGCGGAAGCTGAGAGCCAGGGGGCCCAGGAACAGAGCTGAACGCCTTCCGTCCCAACGGGGTCTCCGGTCTCCGTGGTTCAAAAGCTCGCTCAACCAGGCACCTGGTTGTCTCTCATACCTCAGTGCCCCACCAACATGCAGCACGAACTCTCACACGTCTACAAGAACCATCCTGGCTGAGTCTGCTAAGCAAGTATACTTCCTACGAGTGGTAACAGGGCTTTCCCGTCCACTCTCAGTGTGACCTGCGCGTTCCCCCACCTCCATCCTGCCAGTGTCTCTGAGATCCCAGATGGAGGCCAATCTCAGCACATGGACCTGTCACCATGCGCCCACACAGTCTCTGTTCTGCTGTGTGCCCACACCCCTCCTATGACGACTGGGGCCCATAATGAAGATTCCTAGAACGGAGAGAGTCCTGCGCCCGTCCCTACTACAATCAAGCTGAGTTCGTTCCCTGCCCAAGTGCGAGCCCAGCTGAGTCTGCTTGGTGCTGCGTGAGAGTGCTTGCTTAGCCTCTGCTCTGCGATAGACCCAGTCTTCCTGAGACACCCACCCCTGACAAAGAATGGTGCGGACCAGCGACACAAGAGATCCACACTTGTGCATCCACACACGGGCCTACATTGTTTCTCACAGGTGGTGGACAATGTGCGCAGAGCCAGCTTCATAAGCTACCCCGCTGGTGCCTGCAAAAACTGTAACATCTCTCTCTGTCCACCCTACCCCCTCTTTCTCTCTCTCTGATTCTTAGTCATAGTCTTAACTCCTGCCTAGTGCAAAAGGACTAGGTCTCTCTCTCCACGTGTTCTCCAGCTCAAGGGCAAGATGGTGACGGCTCCCTAGCTCCTAGCTTCCCACTCTTCCCATCCCCCCAGCTCCACAGAGGGGGATCCTTCACAGCTAATAGCTGTCCTTCAAGCCACAGCTCCTGCTGTAACCCTCTTTCTAAGACTCCCTTGGTTGAGAGCTTAGACCTTTCTCTCTCTCTCTCTCTCTCTCTCTCTCTCTCTCTCTCTCTCTCTCTCTAGATCACCAGCTCTAAACTCTAGTCCCTAGCACCTGCCAGGTAACATCTTCCCCGATATGCAACAGGCTACAGCTATTTCGCTTAGCTTGCTTGCCTGAAGCAACAAGGCTTGCTACCCCTGCTTGCTACCCAGCCCTGTATTCCTTAGTCAGCCTTATGCTTCCCCTCCCTCTCAGTCATTTGCAACTGACTAAAGCTATTTAGCTCAGCCAGCTTGCCTGAAGCAGAGGATCTAAAATCCTGCCTGCACCCTTTACCCCGTGTCCCCTGCCAATTTCTCTCAAAAGCTGCCTGGCTCCAATCCAACTTCCACGTGTCTTTCCAATAGACACAGACTCTCACTCTTTCTGACTCTCAGCTCTCCTATCAAGGCCCAACGCTTCTTTAAACTTTTCTTCAAAGTTAGCCTTTTCTCCTTCTCTGCATTTAAGATTTCTAAGAAAAATAAAGGAGGTATACAATACCTCTCTGCCAGTGCACCCAGATGCCACATCCAGAGCAAGGCCCCTCCCCCACTGCTTCTAAGCCCGCCATTACTGCTCCTTCTCCCCAACAGGAGGACCTGCAACAACAAACATTCCTGGTTTTCAACCAAAATTTTTAAATATCTCTTTTTCTTCCTAACAGGAACACCTAAAACAACAATGTTCGTGATTTCAACCAAAAATTTTCTTGTTTTTGTTTAAATGTCTCCTTTTCTCTTTATCACTCGTGATACATGTCCAACTTTTTTTTTCAACCTTTATAATTTCTTCAAGGTTCAAAAGCCATCTAATTAACTTCCACAGGTTAAATCAACATGCTGATCACCATTTCTTGAGTCTTAATTAACAACTAATTTCTTTTACAGACTAACTGTTGCTGCCAATCCCAGGTACACAATTAACATGATGCTTTCTTCCTCAGCCATCTAAAACAGACTCAAAGGTGCCTTCTAAGACTAAATTTCCTCAAACACCTTTGCTTTTCTAGGATCTCAATGACAGACCATGACGTGCTTAACCCCAAGTAGCCTAATGCTTGCTACACACCCTTTGCAGACATCCCCCTGCCGGGGTGCTGCTTCCCTATTGTGATTATCCTATAGGTGCTCCCACAAGTGCAGCAGAGACAACGCCATCTTCTGGAACCTGCCTGAGATGCCAAGCTGCTTTCTCCCAGCCATCTCATCTGACTGCAGACTCCAGAAACACACCGAGACCCAGAGACATTGTCACCTCCTGGAACTGACAAGCTGCCTTCTTCCAGCCACCTCGTCTGACTGAAGACTCCAGAGACATGTTGAGATCCAGAGGTGCACGCCAAAACCCAGAGACACTCACTACAAAAGATAGATCCAGACCTTCCAGCTACAGATGAACTCTTTTGCCAAAGTCACATAGCTAAAGTTACATGTTAGTGAGGAAAACATGATGTCTACTTAGATTAATCAGATGTCATTACCTTCAAACTGTACAATCTGTGTTTAATTGTTTCAATGATTCCCTGCTTTCCAAACCCTACCCTCAATTCCCATTACCCTTGACTTGGTTATGCTACACCCTCCGGCCTACATAGTGTTTTCTTTTGACTACCTCATCCAAAATTTTTACTAAAAAAGAGTGAGATTTGGGCCATAAAGAGATGGTTTAGTCTCCCTAGTAGAGCACTGGGTTTGAGATAGCCGGGGACCCAACAGGACATTGCCTGTCAGGGACGGCATATATCTCCCCATGCTCTTGGATTCCAAACTACTCCACAGAGTCCACATCTTTCATTAATCTGCACCTTGCAGACTACAGATGGCACAGAGTTGCCCCTCCTTTTATGAAAGAAAAGAGAGTGGGATGTTGGGCCTTGGATGAGGTAACTCCATTTAACCTGTGTTCTTCAATCA
This sequence comes from Rhabdomys pumilio, assembly GCA_030674055.1. Classification (NCBI taxonomy): domain Eukaryota; kingdom Metazoa; phylum Chordata; class Mammalia; order Rodentia; family Muridae; genus Rhabdomys; species Rhabdomys pumilio. The sequence goes on from JANHMN010000017.1 coordinate 34,077,149, forward strand.
TGTAGGATACAGGTAGAGGTCTCCACCTCCAGAGATTTAAATATTAATGAGTTATCTAAAGGCAGGGGGCGTAGCTAATTAAGCTATCTCCTCCCCCTTTCCCCCTCCCTATAAAAAGTCAGGGGAGCCTGGCTTTTGTTGGGAAAGCATATACCATCTACACCTATTCACCAGGCCATGAACAATAAAAGGTTCGGAAAAAAACGTGTCGCCTGGGCCTGCGCTGCCACCTCCAGATTACCAGCTTTTGGAACTTTGGAACCTTGAACTGCAGCCACCAGCCGCGTTGGCTGAGTGAATGAGGGATCTGCCTCCAGTGGAGGTGTGGGAAGAGCCGCAGGACCCCTCCGAGGACCCTCTTGGCTTTGTTCCCATCACTGCCAGACTCCCTCCCACGCACGAGTTTTTTTTTTCCCCACAGACTATGATACATAATTATAAGTGAAATTAACCCTTTCTTCTCCAAGCTGATAATGGCAATTTATAACAACAGCAATAGAAACTGTAACTAAGACACCAAAGTAACTGAAAAACAGATCATGATGGAGATTAGAGAGCAGATTAGGAGGATACAAGAGATATAAAGAAGAAGATAAAAAATGAGGATGGAGACTTTGAGTCAAAAGAGAGTAGAGGACAATATAGAAGGAAAGGTAGTTAGAAGGAATAAATAACACTAAGGGTATCTGCATAAGCCTTAAGGAATCATTTTATTTCGTATTTACCATATATAATATATATTCATATTTGCCATACATGATGTATCACTATATATTATTAAATTATATATAATGTAAATATATATGATAAAAATAAAATTCCATAAATATGGTAAATATCTAAATATGTATGTCATTTGATATGCTGATGATGTTTCTGCCTCAAAAGCCATAGATTAACAAACCCCCAGTGTTAGGGATATAAAAATCTCATTTTGACTTGTTGATCAAGATGTGCAAGGGACTCCCAAAACAATGTATGCTATTGCTATCACCGAGTCTTGTCTCTCAGAAGTTTAAATTAAGTCTTTATTGCTGAAGAAACTATGTATTGTGGACACAGGACTCCAAGGATTACAACTGGATCTGACCTGATCTGAAAGCCTCTTCCCTGAGGATTATTTCCATAGCACCACAATAGGTCTACCAAACTGTGACACCTACAAACCATAATGACCAGCATGGAAGACATTCCTAGAGGTGTCATAGAGACACTCACAGTTTGGTGTTAACCAACAGCTCTTTAATTGTACTTAAGGCTAACTCAACAAGAGAGTAATCATGCTGGGTACTAGAAACCTATGCAATTACCCAGGGCTAATGATATCAGGGATCTTAATGGAGAATAAACTGTTACTAGAGTCATATAACTTTCCACTGCATTCTAAACAGTTACTCTTATACCAACAAATAAGCGTAGTCCTCACCTCTCCTTTCATCAAATTATTGTTTCATTTTAGGTCAGATTGTTTTTAGTTTTCCTTCTGTATCATAACAAAAACTATCAATCAGATTTTTTCTATCACTTTACAAACACAGATTTAGTTAGCTGAGCTAGCCCTGTATTGTCACACCTGTCATATTAGTCATCAAATTTCTGTTTTATATTATAAAATGTGACTTTCTATAAGTAAGCCTTGACAAAGAACTTCTCAAAACATGAGTTAATGTCAGGGACCGGAGTGGGAGCCAATTAAATTTAAAATACAGTCTTTGTTTTCAGAACCTGGGTGTCAGTGCTAGAAAACATGGCTCTAACATCATGCGCACACATACACACACACACACACACACACACACACACACACAAATACATTCACATTCACACACTCAATAGAATACATGATGCCTCTTGCAGGAGAAAGGAGTTGCGTTGAGGCTTGGATTTCTTTTAAAACTGTGTAAAAGCAAAAATCTATTTTCTTCGCAGAAAGACAAGGAAATCTGAATTTTTATCTACTATGCAAGTCTGTGTAAAACTCTGATTTATAAAGCAGTATCTTTGTGACTTCATGTCCATGTTTACTCCTTTGCAGAAAATGTTTATCAGTCCTTCTAAAGACATTCAAGTAGGGAAACTTATGTGATAGAGTGAAATCATGGGCAATTTCATAAATATAAACAATGAAGGGGTAGACCAGTGGGAACATGTTGTCAAATTGCAGACATGCATTGAGATCCCCAGCACCCATGTTAAAACCATGTCAGGTACTGCTTGCCAATAACTTAAGTAACAGGAGACAGAGATAGGAGGGTCACTGGAGCTAACTGTCTAGACATTTACCTTATTCATGAGTCCAAAGCTCAGTGAGAGACCCTGCCTTAAAACATGAAAAAAAAAAAGATTGAACAGCATGCACGTACATGCACACTGGAACATTCAATTTATACCCTTGATCATTAAGGATTTAAAATGCAAAGGGAATGATATGCATTTTAAATGACCATCAACTAAGAAATGTTGAGAAATAGTCTTTCCTGGGGAAGACTGTTCAAATTTGTTATCTATACCAAGTATTCATCCCAAAATAATATATATGTAAGCAGTATTACATAGACTGAGCAGCAGGTTGTGGTTGTGTATTTAGGAATCTCTAGCTATGTAACAACACAGAAAACAGTATATCTAGAATTGCGATGATTATAAAGTGGCACGCATCTTTTGATCTTGTTTATTTTTATTCCTTCATATTGTTTTCCCTATTGTGGATCTATCACTTTGTACTACATATTCTGTTACCGTTCTCAACTATTCTGTAACATCTTTAGAGAATTTCAGAAACCATCAACTTTTTATGAGTCAATTTTTTTTTTAATTCTCAGGCAATATGTGACATATTTAATCAATTTGATGGTATCATCAAGAAAAGTACAGCATATAAAAATGCAAGTATGACAAGAATGCCTTTCTTACCCCTCATGAAATATGCATTATCAAAAGCAATGCTCAGCAGAGCAGCATTCTTTAAATTCATAAGCTCACTATGCAAAGTTAAAACATCCACATAGGTGTTAGAACTATGCCAAACACACTATAAATGTCTTTAAACTTTTTCCTAATTATAGTAACTATCATTGTAAATTTTAGAATAACACAAATCCAATGGTATTTGACATGACACTTCAGACAGCTCTTCACTCTTAAACTCTGATCCTCCTTCCAATAATTTGAATAGGATAAAGAACATCAATCCATTGTTCCACACACCTATCTAAATCCTCTAGAATACTCAACACATTAGTAACATTTTTTTTTTTGCTAAGTGATTAACAAAAGTAGCTGTCTTAACTTCTTGTGTCAAAAAAAATTGTAGAAGCAGTGGTGCTACCAATTAATGTAATTAAAGCTGTTATACCAGCAATAATCAAACCCACTACCCTCTTGCTTCTGCTCAGAATGACCTAAGACAAACTCAGTCTTGTTTGTGAAATAAAAAATAGGGAGAGGCAGAGGGCTTTTGGGAATGCTAGGCAAGAATCTGACATTAGCCAAGGACAAGAAAATGGGCTGCTTGGCAGGAGTATGAAATTGGCCATGGTTAAGGAAGTGGGCTTCAGGCAGGAAGCTGACATTAGGCTAGAACAAAGAATCAATTTCAAGCAGGAATCTAAGTCTTAGGCTAGAATGAACAAGTAATTCAGGCAGAAATTTAAATATTATGGAAAACAAAAAAGTAGGCTTCAGACATGAAAATGACTTTGGACTAGGACAGGGAAGTAGGCTCAAATATTTTGGTCATCCTGATAAATCCTAAGAAATGGTGATCACAGGAGTGATCATGGGACTTTGTTTATTGCCTTGTTTGTTCTTTGACTATTTGTGTTTATTGTCTTGCTTGTTTTTTGACTATTTGCATCTATTGTATTGCTAGTTTCTCAACCTAGAACTGACCTTAATACTTACATGTAATTGAAATGGTATAAAAGCAAAATGGAGAAGGGTGGATGGGATAGGGGATTTATGGTGGGGAATGGAAAAAGGAGATGACATCTAAAATGTAAATAAATAAAATATCCAATAAAAAAAGAAAAAATGCAAGTATAAATTTAATCTCTGCATGAGAGAATGTATGTTAGAGATTTCAATTATTAAATAATTATATTTACAGTAAGAACATAAACACCAATAATTAAAACAATGGAGTACAGAAAAATTTCTCATAATGAAAATTACAAATATTATAAATAAAAAGGAAACAAACAGAATGTGGGGAATTATAGCATCCTTATAAGTCAACAGGCCTCCCATTTCTAAAAAGCTCAATTTCCCCCAAATTGATCTCTTGAGTTGTTGAAATCCAACCTGAAACCCTATTTAGGTAAAACAATATTAGTACATCAAACATCTGAAGGAAAAATTGGGTCCAGAATTTTCAATATCAAAAAAATCTTATTTTTAGAAAATGTGCAAAATCGCTTTAACAAGATGAAGGGTAGCTATTATACAAAAGAAAAATATACTTAATATCATTAGCAATTTAGGAAATGGAAATTAAAATGACAGTGTGATATTGCTTTATACATTCTGGAAGGCCTCCAATAAGATAAGCCAATCAGGAGGTGGAGAGACTGAAACACTTAGCAACTTCTGGGGAAACCTAAGCTAGCACAATACTCTTGGGTAAAAAGCTTTTTAATTTCATGAGATGAACATTAACATGCCATATAGTCCAACCACTTTATCCCTAGATAGTTATCAAGTATGAAAGTGTATGTCTAGATTGAAACTGGGAAAGACTTAAGTATTTATCAACTCATGAACATATAAAGTAAAATATGGTAGCTAACTGTACTACTCAGGAATTACATGTTTGCAAAATCAGCATGGATAAATTACAGAATAATTTTACTGAATTAGATGAGCTCGACAAAGATAATATATTGCCAGGAGCCAACCCCGGCTTAGTAAGAGAAGGTGTCTTCTTTCTTCTCCTTAATAAAGTTTACTTATCTATGCTAGAAATTTTACTTACTATGTTACTGTAGCTGGCCTGCCCTCTGGTATCCTCTAGCCAGAAACTGCAGTTTCTGGCACTTAGCATCTAAGCCCCAAAACAGCAAAGGATTAAGTAAATAGCCTTTGTACTCTTTCAGCAGGAACTGTTGGGCCCTGACTTATGCCTGCTAGCCTGAGGTCACAGAAAGAAAAAAACACTTAGAGAAGTTATTATAGAGTTTATTACTAAGTGTAAAAAGTTTTCTTTGAAAACTATCTAAGGGGAAAAGTGGAAAGGTCTGGAGTGGGGAAAAGGAAAGAATTCTAATAAAGGAAAATTTCTAAAGGAAAGAATTCTAGGCAGGGGAAAAAGAAAGGAAGGGCCAAATGTCTCCTAACAAACATCTCTTTGTCTTTGTCTTCAGTACTTATACATCTTTCAGAATACATGGTCAAATGTTACAAAGTTCATCACAAGTTCACACCAAAAATCAAAGCATAAATTGAAACAGAAGTTTACAACACAGAATGTTTATATGCATATCCATTAGGAATAATTTTCTGGCTAAACATCCATCACCTGTCTAACTCCACAGGTTCACTGAAGGTTTAAAACTATAACTAAGAAATTAGTGAAGTTTTGTATAGATAAACTCAGGCAATATTTATCTTTTGTCCTAGCACCTATAATAAATCATGAGTTCCCTTTTAATGAGCTTTAGTTAATTGTTTTACAACCTCTTGGAATGTGCTCTGAGTAGGAGAAAGTCTGGTTACTATCTAAAAGCAATTAGCTGACAACACTTGGGAGACTGGCAGAGCTCTCATTGCAGTTTTGACTATGAGAAAGGGACCTGATAGCAGTCTCACTATAAAAGAGCTTAATAATCATTGATATAATTTTAGGAATTCTTATAGGATCATTATTAAGACTTAAGAAGTCATCTATTGGTGTATATATCATCACTACAAGACAGTACATCTTCATGAATCTGCAGAGACCTGCTCCAAAGGGATGTGCTATTGTTTAGTGATTATTACATATGTTTAATAATAATAATAGAAAAAGCATATTAATAGCAGGAATCTATTCTAAAATAAGTCCCTTACAGCCTTGCTGAATAAGGGCTAACTTGTCGCAGTTTATATAATAATCCAAGGCAAGCCATTTCAGGATGATCACATGCTACTTATTATTAGCTTGTCCCATTATGGCTCCTGACAACATATAATCTATTACAATCATACAAAATTCCAAAAGAGTAACAAAAAGCATGGTTTACTTATTATATGAATATTTTATATATAATACATAAAAATATATTTAAAATGAAAAATAAAATATAAGATATATGATATGTGACATACAATATGCAATATAATGTATGTGATATATAAAGTATGTGTATACATACTATATATATGTTATATATATAGTATTTATAAATATATATATAATATGTACAACTATATATAATATAAAGTATATATTTTATATATACATACTTTATATTTATAATATATAATTTATAATTATATAATTTATAATTATGCAATATATGATATATAAAGTATGTATATGACATATGTATATTCACATATTTTTTTAGTATTGCAACAGAAACCAGTACATGGAAATTCTTGTTGCTATTCATAGTCCTACTGATTACTACTCATCTTATTACTCAATAATGAAAAACATGGTGTTTTAGCAATCATTTCATGAGCAGAAGTGATTTTTTTACAAATCTATTTTTACTTTCTATTTACTTATAACAATTGGCAAGTTTCTGGTTTTTTAAGTGCCTGAATTATTTATTTACCTTTTCTTCGGAGCCATCTGAACACAGTAAAAGGAGGCTATCATATCCCTGAAGCCATTTCATCTGTGGTGAAAACTACAGAAGAGTTCAGTTCATTTTTTAAATATAGTATTGTGCTTATTCATCTCATTCAGTATCCCTTGAGATTATTAGTGTTGCTCTTAAAGTGTTGGATCCCTAAGTGTAAAGAATAATACAGCTTTGATACTATCAACACAGAAAATGGGAGGCTGCAGTCGGCTTTCTTTTGAAATATGCTGGTGTGGGATGGGTTACAATCTTAGCAACAGTATAATGCTGTCAGTTCTTACTGAACTTAAAGCTAAACAAAACTTCATGTTTCTCTTCTTTCAGTTTGGCAGAACTGCTATAAATCCTGATATCTAGTTTTTATTTATATAAAACCAACTCTTTGAATCTAAATGTGGGACTTTATATCTGCTCCTGTGAAATTACATCGTGTTTTATGCCTCTTGTTTCTGCCTACTGAGATCATTTCAAATCAAACTTTTCCATCCACTATATTTATAGTGCTCGTTGCCTCGGGTAATTCATAAATCTCATACATAACATTTTATTTCATGTGCTCCCCTTCAGCGTTGGATGCCCCTCCAGCTACCAATTCACCTTTCACCTCCATTTCACAATTACAGGAAAGCTACACCGCTTGCCCTACAACATAACTTTCTTTAGAAACTCATTTCTTCCTTTGGAATTGGCAGTTGTAGCAAACCACCTCCCAGAACCAAAGTAATAACAGAAAAGTGCTCTGTGCTGAAAAATTTGCATCTGCTGTTTTAAGGGTTGCAGAGATTGGCTCATTGAAATTGATCATTTTCTACTCTAAGCCAATCAGAATCCTCTGCAATAGTCATATGTTTAAATCACATTTAAAAGATATAGACCAAGGAATGTATTTTATTCTCATTGATGTTCAGAAAGATGCAAGAGAACAACAGTCCATGGAGTGTCTATCCCCAGTGGATCCATCTACAACAGTGACCCCTACACCTCAGGAGATATTGCACAAAGTATTCTAGAAATACTGTAAGAGCCAGAAAGAGCAAAGTATGTGCTGAGATAGTGTCTTCTATATATGACAGGTTGTACATGTTGAACCCATGAAATCCCAATAATATAGCAGTTTAAACAAGATGTTAACAATGACACCAGTAGTTGACATGTAAATGTTGGTGGGCTAATTACCATGAGTTAATTATGTGTGTGTGTGTGTGTGTGTGTGTGTGTGTGTGTGTGTGTGTGTTAAGAAGAGGCCATACATTTAAGAGGAAGAATGACTGGATGTAGATGGGTAATAGAGAGAAGAAAGAGTACATCATGTAAATATGATACACAAACATGAAATTAAAAAATAAATTTGATTTTAAAAAGAAAGATAAAATCAACATTGTCAGGGGGTTTGGTAAGTTGCAGTGACCTTTGACTCAAACCAAACTAAAGCAAGCTGTCAAAGTCCTGTCAGATCATTCACTAGCTCAGATTATTTTTCTTTTGGTTTTCCTAGACAGGTTTTCTCCAGAGAGACCTCTGACAGTCCTAGAACTGTCTCCATAGACCAGGCTTGCCTTAGAACTGCCTGCTTTGGCATCCCGGGTGATGATATTCAAGGTATGTGCCACCATGTCTGGCTACTAATTCAGATTTTACACATATCACTTTGCCTTAGAAGATAAGCATATTTTCCTTTGTAATTCTTTCTTATATTTTGTTGGAGAAAATTTGTAGAGTATATTCAAGAGTAATATTATCCATATAAAAATATACTATGGTGTGAACATTGGCCCTAGATAAACTGTTACATCTCTTCTGTACCTATGTGGAGAGTCAAATGAATTTGGCTTGTCATGTATCCAATTCCAGTTCTATCTTCCTTTTTTAGAACTCTAGATCTGTTTTCTACAAACTGACTACTACTGGTAGAACATACTTTGTTTGAAATGAATGACTCCACAAGTGGTTTGGATTTCATTATTTTCAAAAAAAGAGATGTATCTTGAGATCAAGATCCAATATATATATAATATGTGTGTGTGTTTGTATGTGATAATTTTATAATTTATTTTATAATTTAATAATTTTATACAATATTGTGGTGTGTGTCTGTGTGTGCACGCACATGCATGTGGAGACCAAAAGTCAACGTTAGATTTCTCCCCCTATCATTCTTTTATTTATTTATTTTGGGGACAGGGTCTGTGCTGCAGTTTTCCTTCTTTCCTTCTCATAAGAAGATTATGAGACTCAGGAGGTAAACCGACCCAACTGTCACATTTCTGCGATAGTAGGTACATGAAAATATCTCAAAAATCTCTCCCCTGCTTTACAAAAGGAGCAAAGAACTATTGGGGAAGGGGACTCTGAAAGGCCTTAGACTCTAAAGCTGCCTGTGAGCTGTGCATACAGCCTCAGGATTTCAGCTTTCCTAAGTCTTTACCTATGTTTGAGTGCACTTTATGGTGATGAAGCTTCTTTTGAGCCGTTCTCATTTCAGTAAGCAACCCCCACTCACATTCCTGTGAGTAATCCCAAGAATGATCCACTGGTTCAGCATTTTGGCCTTTAATGCAATTCTTACTTTGATATCTCATGGGTTCCCTCTTTGGGGTGAGATGATGTGTGTGTTCCATCTCCCCAGTTAAAGTCTCACAACTAGCTGACCAATGAGCTTCAGGAATCTGCCCTTTTCTAGTTCCCCAAACCCATGCTATAGTTATGATACATTCTCTTTTTTTAAATAACGTTTTTATTGGATATTTTATTTACATTTCAGATGTAATCCCCTTTCCCCATTCCCCCTCCCCCACCAAGGAAACCCCTACCCCATCCCTCCTCCTCCTGCTTCTATGAGGATATGCCCTGACCCACTCTCCATCTCCCACCTCCCCACCCACGATTTCCCCCACACTGGGGTGTCCAGCCTTTACTGGACCAAGGACTTCCTCACCCACCTATGCCTGACATTCTTCCAACCAATAATTCAGAGTGTGGTAAGATACTTAGCAAATAAAAGTGCTATGTTTCAAAATGTGTTGGAGACGTGTTATAAAACTGCAGGTGACTAATACACTGAGCTCTAGGTTTCCAAATTTGCTATGTTCTAAATAATAGTTTATATTCTAAATAACAGAATTTTAAACCTATATATGATGTGTTGGTCAACTTTTATAAATTCTTTAGCTTTTATTTTGGTTTGATCCAAAAAGATAAATGCACACTTAATAACCTAACAAAAGGCCAAGTTGAGTCATGAGCTTAAGACGAAGTTGTATTTGCATCTGCTAAGTGGAAGACTTGAGCTGTTGACTTTTCCTTGGTGGACATTACAGCAGCAATGAATACATATACTGAGCGTCCCTAATCTTATTTGCAATCATATTAAAATTAACCTTTTAGTCTGCAATTAGAGTATTTCAGCTTCGTATCAATGTGTACGTGTGTGCTTGTGATAGTTACTTAAATCATAAGTTATGTATAGTTGACTATGAGTTATATGCATTTATTTTACAATTAATGTATGAGTAACTGTATAACTCTATGAGATCATTGTCTTAGTTAGGGTTTTACTGCTGAGAACAGACACCATGACCAAGGCAACTCTTATAAGAACAACACTTAGTTGGGGCTGGCTTACAGGTTCAGAGGTTCAGTCCATTATCATCAAAGTGAGAGCATGGCAGTATCTAGCCAGGCATAGTGCAGGCAGAGCTGAGAATTCTACATCTTAATCTGAAGCCCTCTAGGAGAAGACTGGCCCCCAAGTGGTTAGGAGGAGATTCTCATTGCCTATCCCCACAGTAACACACTTCCTCCAACAAGGCTACACCTCCTAATAGTACCACTTCCTGGGTCAAGAATATTCAAAGCACCACATTCCAATTTCTGACCTCTTTATGCTTGTTCAAACACATGAGCCTAGGAAGGGCCATAGCTAGCCAGAGCATAATGCAAATACATTTCACCCAACTTTAAAACTCACCATAGTCAATAGCAGTTTCAACAATGTTGGAAGTCCAAAGTTCAAAGTCTCTTCTGATTCACGCAATCTCTTAATAGTAATCCCATATAAAGCCAAAAATACCAGCCCACAGCAAGACAGAGAACCAGCTGGGAAAACTCAAAATTCAATGTCTTCATGTCTGATGTCACAGTCCTCTTCAGATCTCTAACTCCTTTCATCCTTGTTGACATCTTTGTTGGCAGATCTGGCATTCAGCAGCAACAAACTTCACTCTCTTGGGCTGGTTCCACTCCCTGTTAGCAACTGTCCTTGGCAGGTATCCCATGACTCTGACATCTCTAACATCTTGTGGTATCCAAGGCAGCTTCAGATTTACAGCTTCTCATTCCTATGTCTGGAATCTGCACATGATCTTCTGGGCTCCTCCAAAGGGCTGGCATCACTTTGCCAACTCTGTATTCTGTAGTACTCTATGCTCTGCTTGACTCCACTCTACTCCTGCTACTGTTCTTGGTGATCATCCCATGGTACTGGAATCTCTAACTTCCTGGAGTCTTTTGCTGCTCTGATAGTTTTTCTTTATTTTGCCAAGCCTCAGTTTATTTACATGACCCCTTCTGTCCTCAGCTGTCAACTGCAACAGAGGCTGCACCTCTACCAATGGCTTTCCCTGACCGCTCAAAGTGCCAAGCCTCAGCTGCTCTTCATTATCCCTTCATGCCTTCAAAACCAGTACCACCTGTATGATTACCAAGTCCAGCTGTGACATGAGGTAATACCTTGGCTATCTCTGAAACATTGCGGCCTCATGCTGTCAGAAAATACTTCCCAAATTTCATCTCGGTGATTCTTAATCACCACTAATTTCTTAGCTCCATCTAACATTCATCAATTATCCCAGTAGTCCCTTCTATTTTTGACTCTAAAGCCAGAGCCACATGGCTGAAGCTGCTGAGTTCTGCTGCTTGTTGGGGCTGGAATATTGCCCTTTTCTTCTGTTACATTATCACCAGCTTTCTGTTTTCCAACTCCTTCACTGCCTAAGCCTGGCTGTTCTGAAACTTTCTCTGTAGATTGACCTTGTAAGGTTTACCCATGGGGGTGCTATAAATGCCCCATGATGGGCTGATGCCATCCATTGCAATGTCACTGAGTGAAAGTGAGAAGAGAAGCACAGAGGGTCTTATCGTCACACTGATGCTCAATACATACAAAATAACCACCTCAAAGCAATGAAAAGGATTAATTAAGACAAGATATGTTTTTATTATTTGTTATTTGCTTTTGAAAATTAAGAAAAGGGTTAATTGTTTATCTAATTACACACAGACATAATCTACAGTAAGGCTGAGTATCTATCTCAAGATATGACATCTGAAACATTTAAACATCTCAAACATTTTGAGCTAAGTGAACTCTGCATTTGATTTCATGTTACTGTGTAAGGTACAGGCACATTAAAGATGCTGAATAAGAGCGGGAAGATGGGTAAGCTGGTAAATGCCATGCATCACAAGCATGAGGACTTGGGATCCCAGCCCTATCTCTACTTAAAGCCAGGCATGGTAGACAAATGCAACAAATGCATTTTTTTGACTACATATAAAATAGCACTTTATGATTGTGGTGGTTTAAATATGCTTGGCCCAGGGAGTGGCACTATTAGGCAATGTGGCCTTGTTGAAGTAAATGTGGCCTTGTTGGCGGAAGTGTGCCATTGTGGCCATGGGCTTTAAAGCCCACCTCCTAGCTTCCTGAAAGCTAGTCTTCCCCTAACAGCCTTCAGATTAAGACGTAGAACTCAGATCCTCCTTTACCATAACTGAATGCTGCCATGCTACTGCCTTGATGATAAAAGATTGAACCTCTGTACCTGTAAGCCAGCCCCAATTAAATGTTTTCCTTTATAAGTGTTGACTTGGCCATGGTGGGTGTTCTCAACAGTAAAACCCTAAAGCAGAAGTTGGTTGCAGCAACTAGGGGTATTGCTGTGATAGGCCTGATCATGTTTTTGTTTGAAGGAATGTGGATTTTAGGAGTTTGGATTTGGGAAGCCATGGAATGCTTGAAGTGGGGCTTAAGAGACCATCCTAGCAAGAATATGGAAGACTGTGCTGATGAGAGTGATTTGAACTGTACAGACCTGGCACAAGAGGTTTCAGTGGAGAATTTTAGTATGTGACTGAAAGACTGTTTGGGGGATATTTTGGTGAATAGCCTGGCTACTTTTAGTCCTTGTTTGAAAAGTCTATCTGAGGCTAAAGTAAAGATATTTATATTAATTTGCATTGGCAAAGGAAGTCACAAAAACACCCAGAAGAGACCGTGTTCTCTGATTAAGTCTAATAAAGAGCGTTTTGAACAAGCAGAGCAAGCTTAAAAAGGAAAAAATATAAAATATATGGTTTAAGTAATAAAGGGGCCCCAGGAAGTGAAGTGGAGCTGAATCCTGTCTTCAAGGAGATAAAAAGACTAAGAGAATGGTGACTTTGTAGCACGATTTCATACAGCTAAGTTTATTGTTTATGCATTTGCCATTGAACAAGAAATAGTTATGTCATATTAGGTGTTATTGTTACTTGGTTATTGTTTTCACTTGTAGACTGAAGCTACTGTTTCTGTCATTCAAGACAAGGTTATAACTTGAGATTGAAACAGATCTGAATTATTTTACGTTACTGTTTGGTTAGTTTGATCTGGTTTGGTTTTCAGGCATGCAATAAGCAAGAGTGATAGTCATAGAAGTGTAGCATCCGTTTATAAATCCCCTGTGGCAAGACAATGTACTGAAGCTTATCCCTGTTTCAAGTCTTACCTTTGTTTCCTGACCACTGAACTCCTACTCCCATGGACCTGTTTGCTGCCATTCCTTCTATACCATGGTAGATTCCATCTCTTGGAGTTTTGAGTCAAAGCTCTTCTTCTAAGTTACTTGTCAGAGGTTTTCACACAATGGAAGAAAAATGTAGCTTAATGATATCTGGGAGAGCCCTTAGAGTACCTGCAGAAGCACACATGCACACTCACGCATATGCACAGACACACACAAGCACGCACACCCACACACACATGCACACCGAATAGGGAACCTCAAAGTAACCAGACCACTAACAAAAAAGTATGGGTGAATGTTACTTACAGGAGTGAAGATGGCTCACAAGCAGATGCATCAGCACAAAGACCACCCCAAAAGGCTATAAACTCACTAAAGCTGCAACTCTGAAGTTCAGCTTGCTGTTATCAGAGATAATTCAATAATTCCCTAATTAATTCAAGAATCAAGAGTTCCTTAATGAATCAAAGTCAACCCAAATGAAATCCACCTTCAAGTTACCTCCTGGACTCTTATTCTGAAACTATCTTCTCTCTGCAGCCTTTTGGTTAGTTTCCTGTGGGCTGCTGTTTATTGCTTCTATAATTCTGGAGAGAGAACCTTGTGAATCTTGCAAGTTTCAGCTTTTCCCAGACACAAGACATTTGCTGACTTCCTGAGTCTCTTGAGCCTTCATTCAGAGAAGCAGCTATGCAATAAATAGAAAAAAAGTGGGGCAGGTTATTATCATCTTGGGTAGTTATTTATCTTTGGGGAAAAATAGTGGGTTTTTTTCATGTTTATTCCAAAATTTTATAATGGAAACAGTTTTAAATTCACTAGGTTAAAATATAGTAATTAAATTAAGTCAGCAATAAGAGAATGTGCCATCACTTTAAGGGATAAATACAGCTCACAGTGACCCAGAAGTTGTTCAAGCTTTGTTCAGTAATGACTGGACATTCTAAATTAGGCTTAAGCTGCAAAATTAATTCACTGTACTTATTACAATTCCAATTTCCCCCATTACTCTTAATGACATTTTTAGGTTGCTAAATTACCAGTGAACTCAGAACTTGAAATATAAACATCCTTTCAAAATGCTAAATTTTCTCTTTAAGAATGGAAATACAATTATATGAAAAGATCATTAGCTGGGTCTCTAAGTGCCATGGCCCAAAGCCGAAACCTGACACTTATTCAATATATTAGGTGAATTATCTCATTTTGATGAGTTAGAGTTTCTGTTCTTAAGACTGTGGGAAATTCAGTTTCTGAAAGAAGATCACACAGGTTAAAGCGCTTTAGGGATAGAAAGTAAGATTTAACAAAATCTACTATCATGATTATTCATCAACAAAAAGTAGTTGAAGTTAATGTTTAACTGAAATGCTCTTAAAATAAATTCAGAAATTATTTGTGGAAAGAGTTCATTCTTAATAGACGTTGGTTTCAGAGACCACGTATTGGTGATAATGTCTAATTTGATTTTTTTTTCCTACAAATGCGCACCAAGCTCTCAGCAGAACTACCCAGGAAATCAGATCAGAGTAGAGAAAAATGATCAGCAGGCATGCCATTGTCCTTAAATTTTTTTTAAGAATTTCACTTATTTCATTTTATTATTTTGATGCTATATTGTAAGTCCCTGATAATTTAATTTGCTTGATTTTTAAATTCTGTGAGTTTAATTCTGTTAAGTGCTTGTGTTTAATATATTTTTCATAATGATTGCTCACCAGGATTTATCTAGCTGTGATAGATGCTAGGGACCATACATATATATCCATTTTCCCTATAATACAGTAATGTGCAGGAGCATATCGAAGGGAATCTAACTCCTCAGATGCTCTGTGGGAAATGGAAAAATTATAATCTTTATAAATTCTATCCCAATGTCAGCAGACTGCAGGTGAAGGGGTTCTCAATGAAATACACTGGAGTTAGTATATGTTGATAGAGTCTGTAAGAACCACAGAATACAAAGACAGATGGAATAACGCAAAAATTCACACTTCAGAAATTCCTTATTTAAACTATGACAGAGACAATGACAGTCCAAGTTAATGTAACTTTGAAATAACACTCGCCACTTTATTTTTAATTAACTAATTGTGAATTCAGTCTTTATGAGAGAAAAAAGTTTAATATAATTGGACAGACATTGTGGAAGTAATATTTAAAAAAATATAGTTTCACAATATTTGCATTTCTATTCTGCAGGCTTAGATAAGACATATCTTAACACTATGTACCAGTGATTTAATAGCCATTATATCAGAATGCCACATTCTCATTGTGTCTCTTCACATCTCTTGCCCCACTAAAGGTCACTATCTCTTATTTTGATATATTTACTGATCTTTGGATACATTGATGTCATTAAGAGTCAGCTTAGTACTATGTCCATAAAGCAAAGTCGTAGTAGTAATTTTATACTTACTGCCAATGATCTAGCTTGTTGTATGTTCTTAGCCCTTAAACTGGTACCAGATATGGGTTTCAACTTGGAATGTGGGTTTATATACAATAGTAGAGTGGTTGGCGGCTCCCAGGACATCCATGCCACTATGTCATTAGTGGGCTTGTCTTGCCAGGCTACTCATTGTTGTGCCCACAGGATTCACAGCTGGGTAAGACTGATGGTTGTTTATCTAGTAGTGTGCATAGAGGCTTCCAACACTGAAACAACTAGCAAACAGGGATGAAAGGCCAGTATCACCTTGTTTCTTCCACATTCCTTTATTTTATGTTGTTTCCTGGTGTTTCAATCACAGCAAATAGAAATCCGATCAAAAATAAGTGATATAGCTCACTTATTTGGTAGATCTATTTATATCTTCTCTGAGAAACTTCTATGATAATTTCCATAATAACTACATGTCTGAGCTCATGATTGCAGTGATTATGTTTTTTTTTTTCTAGTTTTCTACACAACATAGCAGGTTTTGTTGATTTGCTTTTGCTTTGTTTAGTTTTATTTTATGTTGGACATTATAATTGCAGTGAGATAAAATCCCAAAGTAGTTTTAATTTTCATCCCATTGATAGGTAATGATGTTGAACATTTAAAAAAAGTTTCTTAGCCATTTTTAATTTATCTACCAGATATATTATGATACCAACACTATCAGATATATTCTAGATACTAATACTCTATCAAATGTATAACTAGTAAAGATTTTTTTTTTATTCTATAGGTGGGTTCTTCAGTTGAATGATGGCATCCTTTTGTATAAGAGGGTTTAGTTTCATTATTTCAGTTTAGTAGTTGTTGATCTTAGTGACTGAGCTATTGAAATCCTGTTATGTTGTGTGTATTATGATGCCATGTATCTTTTGTATGCTCATTCTCCTTTTTTAAACCATGTAGGTAGGCTACATAAAAAATCCACAATTATTTTAAGCAACAATTAAAATACTTATTTTTCCAATTACATATCTATATACAGCCAAAATTTCAAAATAGTATATTCCTTTAGTGCAGAAAGAGATATGGAATGCAACTGGTTTCTGTCAAGTCAGACACTGAAATGATACATAAATACGTGAAAGCAATGAAAATTTAAAATAAAATAGTAATTTTCATCAAAACGTATCAACTATGTTGATTATTATTATGTATTATACTGCTTAACCATCACTTTTAAGACTCTTACTGTAATTTTTAAAAGGAAATCATTTAAATGTACTATAAATATTGAATTACATGTTTAAAATGTAACACGGTAAATTTGGACATATTACTATTATGCGTATTCTCTCAAAATTAGAAAAATTAATAAATACATCAAAATGTAACCTTTTTTATTTAACAATCTAAATGTCAGTAGTGAAATCCATGCAAGCAGAATGGACTTGAAATGGCCACTGTTGTCTGGACATGTGAACATGTTCTGAGACCAACAGATGCAAAAACTCTGCCCTTTCTCTTTTATCCCAGCATTAAACAGGAAGACATGCAGGTCTTTCAGAAGAACGTAAGTATCTTGAACGTAAGTGAGAAGTGGCTTTTCTAGCCGTCCATCAATTCAGGTTTGTGAACAAAGATTTCTTAATACAGTGAAAACTGTATTAAGAGTAACAGGCCTCCGACACATATGCAGCAGAGGGCTGCCTGCTCTGGCCTCAGTGAGAGAAGACATACCTAACTCTTGCGAGACTTGAGGACCCCGGGACTAGGGAGGCTTGGTGGGGTGGAATAGACGGGAGATCATCTTGGAAATGTGAGAGGAGGGATGGGATGGGAGCTGTCAGGCTTGAGCGGGGAGGGGTTGGAGACTGGACTATCAAAGAGGATTAAATAATAATAACAATACTACTAATAATAATAATAATTATGATAATAATAATAATAATGGTAATAATAGCAATAGTAATATAGATTGGAATTTTGAATTTTCCATTGCACAATAAAAGTTTTTTGTTTTCATTTTGCAGAGGCTGTGCTAACTTAGGGCCTTGTCCACCGAACTTTTATTGATGAGATGGAAAAAATGCAAGGCCCTCCTTAGAGAAAAGAAGATGTGCCGCTTACCTCCTTAAACACAACAAATCTGTCCTTAAGTGAATGGGAGCACGTGTTGCATGTAATAGGCAGAGATTTCTCCTTTGTTTTACCTTTTACGCCGTGATCCGTAGAATTAGCAATTTTCTTCCATATAGCTTCAGGATAGCACTGCTGCTATTATCACATAGAGGCTGAGAACGCGCAAATGACAGCAGCCTATTTCTCACCGCTGTGGTAAAGAAACGTGATTGTTAACAATTGTGTGTTACATTCCATGCTCATAGAGCTTGCATGACTTTGCCATATGAAAATAACTTTCTTTAAGGCAACTGAAAATAATTCCGACTGTATAATTTGTGGGGGAAATCTCTTTATATTTTGGAGAAAAAAAAATAAAGCATGTACCCGTGTGGGAGCTCAAATCTGAAGTAGGCAGTGGCATTCAGAGACTTTCTTGTACCCAAGAGTGGAATTCCACAGTGAGAGAACTATACAAGGAGACACACAGAAAAGGAAATGAGCTGGAATTGACACCTACAGAGTCCTTGCCTGCCCCTCGTTGAGACTCTGGCATTTTGGATTGACTTCATTATAGACAATGTGGCCCATTGGCTATTTTCTTTTTCTTTTATGCAGGCAACCTGGTCAGCCCTTGGGCATGATCCTGCCCTGATTAAGGTCATGCTCACACTGAAAGCATCCTAAAGCACATTTCACTTCACCTTGTAGAACTATAGGGGGAAAAGGATTTCCATAAAGACACAGAAGGCAGTATCCCTACCTCTGGTGTTCCTGAAGGGAGGCAAGAGGAACAAACAGACACTGCCTCTGCCCTCAGTCCTTGGCCCAGACCTGCTTGGGGCCAGGTTTTAGCAGCGCACAACCTGAGGCAATGAAGAAATAGAAATGCTACCAATGACAGCATTGATCTCTTCTGCCTTTCCTCGGCACTCCATTATCAGACTGACATATTATCTTACAGCAGCATGGTCCACATACCTGGTGCTTCTCTTACAGCAGGGGCTGACTTTGTCACTGGGCATACCAATCATTCTCCATGCCAGAGGATTTGGCCAACACAACAGGAACTCTATGTCTGTCTGGTTGTTTGTTGTCGGCTTTTTTACCTTTCTTTTGTTTTGTTTTGACATTTTTTTGTCCTTTGTTTTTATTTTTGATTGTTTGTTAGTTTTTAGAGAGAACATGTTGTCAGATAGGTAGGGAGCAGAGACGATTTGGGAGTAGTTAAAAGGGACAAAAGCAATCAAAATATACAGTGCAGAAACTTTTAAAAAATAAAAACAAAACAAACAGAACAACAACAGCAACAACAACAAATTAAGATCAAATACTGGTGGCTTTGTAGATCCGGAATTCTCTGTAACACAAGCTTCACAACCAATAAGCGTAAAACCCCCAGTGAGGGACATGCACATATGTCCTGCTAGATTTCCTGTGTTCATTTGGTCCCTGTGTCCCATCTGAGTAGCCCGGCTTTCTATACTGCCCCCCATCCTCTTCATGTAAATAACTACACGCGTGAGAAACTGAAATGGTCGCAGTTTCACGTGGCTGGCCTCACTTAGATGTTCTAAAGTGCATTAAAGATCCTTAATCACCAGGTATTTATTAAACATGTCTGAAACCTTGTGGTTAATCGTTCACAATATTCTCTCATGAGCCCTTCAGAATTCTGACTCGGGAGCAGAAAACTCATGTTTACACAGGTAGGATTTGGATTTTCACCCAGCACTGAGAACCACACCGAGTTAGTGGAGAGTGCTCCGGAAGTGAGTCAGGGTTGGAAAGCATCCTTCTCTCATCTTTTGTCCTTGCTAAAGGTAACATACAGAAAAGGGGATTTCACGGATCTCAGACATCTTATCCTGTAGTGAGCAATCATCCACAGCCTTCAGTGCTGCCCTCGACTTGCCATTTACGAGTTTACTGCATTTTACAGTCCAGTGGCTCGCTACTGCAATTTTCATTTTTGTTTCTTGTGTCAACCTGTGGGAAAATTGTTCCGTGTCAGTTAGGCGGTAGGAAGCAAATAGGAAAGTGATTTGGTCCCATTCTCAGAAAATCGGACTCCAAGCACAATCACCTCAAAGTGTTCATATTGGGATAAGCAATAGTAGGTGACCTATGGAGCAGGCTACCAAGGACAGTAGATGTTAGCATTATTTGGATATTCTTTTTATTTAAAAAAATTATTTAATTTTTGTGAATTTCATACGTGAGTACTAGTTTCCTCTCCCTCTCCTACCTACCTTTAATATATATATATATA
Source organism: Rhabdomys pumilio (assembly GCA_030674055.1). Taxonomy (NCBI): domain Eukaryota; kingdom Metazoa; phylum Chordata; class Mammalia; order Rodentia; family Muridae; genus Rhabdomys; species Rhabdomys pumilio. The sequence goes on from JANHMN010000017.1 coordinate 34,097,498, forward strand.
TATATATATATATATATATATATATATATATGTGTGTGTGTGTGTGTGTGTGTGTGCACAATATATCACCTGTACATTTATAAATACTATCTGCTGAGTTCATTTACTGCCGTTTGTGTATCTATGTCTAGAGCTGACCATATGGTCTAGATAAGCTATTAGAGTGGAGTGCTAGACCCTGAAGATGACTGCTTCTCCCTCTCTTAGAAGCCATTAATTGCCTAAAGTTCTTTATCTGCTGTGAGGCCTTGTGAGGTTTTCCATATCCACACTGACAGGGAAATTTCTGCTGTTATTGTTCAGGTCTTGTTTAGGTAGCATTACCAACAAGATTTCACAGGCACAACCTCCTGTCATGCACAGAAGACATCCTTTCTCCACAGAAAGCCTGCTACCTCTGGTTCTTATAGTCTTTTTGTCCGACTGAACCTTATGTGTGGGGCATGTGCTGTAGATGTATTTTTGGGGACTGGGCACCCATGGTCGGTTGTCTGCATTTTGACTGTGGATTTCTGTAATGGTGTTTACTACAGAAACAAGCTTCTTTGATGAGAGGTAGGAGCTACAATTACCTGTGGATATATGGACAGGTATTTTAGACTGCCGTTTTAGCTTATTTTTCTGACCCTTGCCGTCCTCTTCATGATACTAACCTGTCTCTATTAGATTGTTAGGGCACTATCTAAGTTTCCTGCACCACCTGTGTTTCCTAAACATCTGGAACGGTGCTGAGCACAAAGAAGTGGGTCAATATATGTGAACACTTATTGCTTTGAACACACTAATGTGAGAAATTCTAAATTTACCAAAGACAGGTTAATATCATTGCTCATCCAAGCAAGTTTTGGGAAATCTCTAATTCCCAGGTTTGTCATAAGAAATTTAAAAAACAGGGTTTCCTCCTGTCTTCTCTTTCCCTAATATGGTATCTTTATTTAACCTTGATTACAACTGTCAAGTGTATTAGTTGTCTTTTAAATCGCTGCAATGAAATACTTGACAGAAGCAGATTAAGGAAGGGAGTGTTTATTGAGTCACAGTTTGAGGTTGCCAGCCATAATTGTAGGGAATATAGAGATAGGAGCGGGAGGCAGCTGGTACACTTGCCAGGCTCCTGCAGAGAATGCTGGTTTATTTACAGTTTCACTGCTAAGATAATTTTGTTCTCAGATTCCCATATTGTGTGTGAAGGCTCACTTACGTTACCTCAGCTGAATCAGCTAGCGGAGGAACTTTGGCTGTTTTCCAGGCTGACCTCTCAGTTCTGAGGTCTGAGGTGGAGGCACAGATGCTCAGATATTTTTTATTTTCTTTTAAAGAAGAAAGCTCTCAATCTATTAGTTAACAAAGGACCCCAGGCAACTTGGTAACCATTAGAATTTCCACAAAAAGAAGTGGACTTCAGATCTCAGAGAAAGGTTCTTTTAAAAAGAAGTTAAAACATTTGCATGCTTGAAAGCACACTCACATGTGACATATATACTTACATGCACAAACACACTCACACACACATACATAATTATATGTGACACATACATGTATGCATATACACACATACATGATCACATGTGACACACACAGGCACACACATGTACCCAGAATTAACTTTATCACTTTGAACTGTAGCCAATTTGATAAACTGAAACTTCTCTGTGTGACCAGGATCTTCAGTCTTTCTCCTTGTTACGCATCCCTTCCTATCTGATTCTTTTCTGATTTTCTAACCCCAGTTCCCCCAATAATTTATTATTACCCATATATCAGAGTCACTTTTTCCCCCTTCTTGGCTCCCTTTCCTGAAATAATGCTCAATAACTATTTAACAGTCTCATCTCCTTGCCACTATAAACTCGTAGTAACCTATTTGCCCACAAAGAACTCAGAAAAAAAAAAAAAAACTTCTTACATTTTATTCTGTATTTCATGGAAAGGAAAGACATCTTTGATAAAGTGACAAAAAAAAAAAAAACCACAGTTTTGTACCCTACCGTATATATTACAAGGTCAGAGCACTCTATAGTTACCACACACCACTCAGGATCACTGTACATTTTACTGTATTCATACCTGTAGCTAGGTAATGAATACGTTTCAATTATGGCTGAAGGAATCGTTAAAAAAAAAAGAAGAAGAAGTCTCAGAACACAAAGCAATTATAAGTTTGAGATGGAATGATTATGATCAAATTTCTTTCCATCTCTCTTTTGCCTGAGTCTTCAAACTATGATTAGTTAAATAACATGCCTGAGATTTATGTGTGTTAGGTTAATAAAGCCATTTCTATCCCAAGCGGGTATTTGTTAGGATTAAATAAGATGAAGTTTGGGTAAGTATTTAAAAATACAGTGCTCATTATTTTTAATTGAGAATTTATTTCTTTGAGTAGCCTTCTCATTTAGCCTTCAAAATCATGTTCTTCAATCCATTTAGCTGGTTTTAAAATCCATTATACAGTGATTGGAATGACTATTGTAATATTCTATGTAGCATGACTGATATTTCTTCCTAGGAACAACTCAATGGATGATATAACTTTTTCTGTTTGAAATAGACTATGTTGTTTATCAGTCTGATTTATTCTTCGTGTTGTTGGCACATTTTTGTTTTACCTTCATTGGAAAATTATGTTGATAACAGTTCTTTTATTTCATAAGCCCTCTGGTTCCTTCAATCTTCCCTTCCCCTTTCCATAAGACACTCCAAGCTTTGCTTAATGTTTGGATGTGGGTCTCTGAATCTGTTTCCATCAGTTGCTAGATGAAGCCTCTCTGTTGACAGTTATGCTAGGCTCCTGTCTACAAGTATAGCAGAATATCATGGATAGTGTCAGGATAAGCTTCAGCACATCACATGGGTCTCAAGCTGGGCCAGTTACTTTTTGTCCCTTCCCTCAAACTCTGTTCCATCTTTTACCATTGCACATCTTGTAAATAGGACAAGTTGTGGGCTTAAAGTTTTGTGGCTGGGTTGTGTCCCAGTCCCTTTATTGGAAGTCTTACATAGTTACTGGAGATGACCAGTTCATGGTCCATATTCTCCATTGCTAGTAGTCTTAGCTAGGACCCCCTCTTATTCCGACTAACCCGGGCTCATAGGGGCTCCTAGAAACTGAACTGCCAACCTGAGAATATGCATGGTGTAGACTTAGGCCCTGTGTAGCAGTTGTGCAGCAGAGTCTTCATGTGGAACTCCTAAAGCAGGAGCAGGAGCTATCCGGTTTATGACTGCATTGCCTGCCTTTGGATCCTTTCCACTACGTGGGCTGTCTTATCTAGCCTCAGTAAAAGATGCATCTAGTCTTATTGCAACTTGATATTCATGTAAGGCCTCTTCTTTCCTGAGGAGAAGGGGATGAGGGGCAAATGAGGGTGTTGAGAGAAGAGAGACTGAGGGGAGCAGTGAAGGGAAGCTGCTATTGGGATGTAAAGTAGATAAAACTTAATTAATTAAAAAAAGAATATTAAATATCTAGTATTAAATTGAGAATCCTTGGCATCAGTAGTCTTTCTGTCATTGAGGATAATTTGATAAACAATATTTTTTCTAGTAAAATTCCAAAACATTATTTAGCAGTGAGATGCTACCTTCCCCATATATTCAGGAAACACTATTCTGGTATAGGTCTCTTCATTAACATGCCTAAATTAACGTAGGCATTTTTCTGTATTTGTACCTAATAAGCATTTTGAGTTTGGTATTTGTCTCTTGTCTCCTGTACGTATGTATGTATGTATGTATGTATGTATGTATGTATGTATGTATATGTGTACATATGTATGTATGTATGTATTTACTAGCTAGTTACTTAGTGTATGTATATGATGGTGGTTTGTGTGTGTGTGTGTGTGTGTGTGTGTGTGTGTGTGTGTGTGTTTGTGTGAAGGTATGTGTACCTATTCATGCACATGCAGAAGTCAGAGAAACATTGGTGTCCTTTTCTTTGGTTCTTGATGTTTGAGCATAGGCTCTTCCTACAGATATCAAGTCTCTTTATTTGATATTTTAACATGGGGTCTCTCTACAGACATGAAGTGACATTTCTGCTTGGTTGGCAGGCCAGCAAGCTCCAGTACCCACCTGTCTCTTCCTCACAGATGTTTGAGGTGTAGTAACATGTGGTGATAGCTTGCTGCTATTTATTGTTGAGGATTTAAACTCTGGCCCTCCTGTCGTCACAGCCTTTTCCCTTTTCTCCCCAATTCCCTCCCTCACGCCCCTTCATATACAGGCTCTTTAACTACAAGACCTTTGTATTGACCTTCAAAACTTCTGATCAGCCACATACTATATACAGAGAAAACCCAAGAACGGATTCGTGGTTAAATTAATATATAATCTAGAGTCTACTGCATAAAGCACAGGCAGTGTTATTGCTATTGATTGTGGCTCATTCTCATGTTCTTATTCAAGCCATTCATCACCATTCTAACTAAGAATGTCACTGCAATAGAGTATAGGTCTAAATAAAACATACTTGAACATTTATTAGAAACTTCTTACTCATAATTTGTATCTACCGGTGTGCTCATAAATCTTTAAGAGCTAGCTCTCTAGAGGATACAGAAAGATGAAAATGTAGCGAGTTTATTTGTCGTGTTGCTGACTTTTCTGGTGTAATATTTTCAACTCGGCCAATTTTAAGCTACAAATACTTATGTGTCTTATCCAAAGGAAGAAAAGTATTAGCACAAGTGAATTCTGAGGTCCCCAGACACTGCCGACTGCTCCTACTGTGGTTTGCAGGATTCATTTCAGCTGGCTTGGTAGAATTGCATTCTAAGGTTTTCAGTTGTTCCTTGACTGCCTACTACACACAGCAGTAATAAATCAAGGGCATTAAAGCACGAGACCACTAGCCTGTTTAACAATGTTGTCCTTCAACAAAACTGTTAAGAGCATCGTGAACTTTTTTCCTCAGAAACACTTTAAAATTCATGTAAAATATGAAAATCCTGGGAGAATACCTTTTGAATCTACTGTGATAATCATAATTAAAGGCTCTATCATACATGATAAACTCATTTTCATGTAAAAATAGGCACGTATATCTAGAAATATTTTAGGCTTTTATGCTAACTACTTCTTTTTAAAACCATTTAAGCTCAGACTGTACTGGCAAATCTTCAGAACTTAACCTGTTTAAAGTGAGTCATACACTTCCAGACTAATGTAATTTGGGGATACTGGTTCAATGCTATCCTCTTAGTATAATCAAGCAAGGGAAGGCTGAATGAGCAGTCCATAAACCTACTAACAATTGTGGCTTTAGCTAAATTAAGAGTATTGAGACCTATTTAATCCATAATCTCACTTCTAGGAATTTCATGGATTTATTTTTTTTACCAAGTGAGATAAGTATTTTATTAGTGATCAAATTTGGGGATAATTTTAAACCCAAACTACATAATATACAAAGAGGAAAAGAAATTCCACAGGCATACTGTGTATGTCTTTACCCTCAAAAAGTCCAGATGTCCTGACATCTCACAATATAAAATAATTAATAACCAAAATTAATTGCATTATGACAGTTTATTTTCAATAATTTTGCATGTGTTTAGGTATGGCTTACCATATTTTAATTTCAGAAGACTTTTTTTTAGAAGACTTTTTATATGAACAGAATACTTTATTAAATTATTGTATTACTGTATATAAGAATTGGAGAAGTCATAGCTCACTATAGCCATGTGGCCACACAGTAGGACCAACAAACAAGCTTTTCAGCTTCTTGTATCAAAGTTCTAAACTCATTCATGATTGGTAATAACCCTTATGACCACCTAGGTAAGAGGCCATCAAGTATTAGGTTTTCACATGTGGATCTTAAAGAGACTCAAATATTCAGACTAGAGCAGTATGAGCTATGAAAAATCTAAATTCAAAGACAGACTTCTATGACACTCAGATAATATGTAAATTTAAAACTGAAACTGTATGTTTTTAAGTAGTGCATAGAAAATGAAATGTTTTATGTCAAATGAAATGGAGTCAATAATCAGAAAATTCTTGGGTGCTTCAATGCAAGTGCAAGAGCCATGCTCCCTTCTGCACATGGGGGAATCGCCAGGAAGGTGGTAATTATGATCAACACATCTACTTATTGAGTTTTATAGAGGCAATAATCATATATTTATCAATTACATGATCATATATACTTGTATACTCTCTCTTGTGCTCGCGCTATAATATACATATGTACATATACATATACACATTTGCATACATATACACATACATATACATCATATACATATACATCATATACATATACATCATATACATATACATCATATACATATACATCATATACACATACACACACATGTACATATACATATTCTGTTCTATACCATATATATTGTATAGAACAGAATTTCCCTAAAAAGCATTTTATGGCTCCTGCTAAATAACCAAGTCATGTTTAGTTTACAAGGTTCAGACATTACTACTTTGTATCAATTGAAACGCCAAGGCCCTGCATTTTGTGTACTTTGCTTACAAGGGCAAAGTCATTGTTTTTCATAACCTGTTGGTGGAATATGAAAAACATTTGTATTATTTAAAATGAACCTAGCTTTTAGAGAAATTGGAGACCAGCTGTTTTTCTTCTATCCCATTGTATATAGAGTTTAGCTTCAGTGATTCCTATTATTCATATCACTAAAGCTACATGAAAGTATGTGTATTCAATTAAAAGCACACAGAACTGTTAAGAACATTTTCACTAATATATGCAAAACTAAGGAGATAATCTTTGAAAGTTATTGGGTAAAACAATTTACAAGTGCAAATTCTAACTCAATTAAAAATACCAGTTTGAGAATATACCACCTAAGTGGGAAGCCTTGTGGGTAGACACCTGTATAATCTTCATGAGAGAAGCTAAATGCTGACATGATAGCTACCTGCTGACGTCCTCACTTACTTGACTGAGAACTTTCTATAAATGGCTCTGGTCAGTTCTTTTTACAAAACGAGTGCTAAATCCTTTGCATTATGAATAAAGCTAAGAACTTTCCAAGAATAAATGGGCATAAATACAGTTGGTGCGTGTCATTATAAGCTGATACAACTCTACGGAAGTTAAAATAGAGTCAGATAGCTCTGGTTTTATTGTAGTGTACTGTTGTGCCAGGAAACGTTCATGAACATGGTCCAAAAAGACCATCAAGGAGCTGATTCCAATGTAATGGCATTAGAGTCTCTTTATTACAAGTTTGAGCTCGGGCTCCCTGCCAACCCTGACACAGCAGGAAGGTAGAGCCCTAAGTCTAGTTTTAGGCAAGCATTTATAGAAGCATGAAGCAGGTATCTAATCTGGCACACATCTGATTCCAGGTGCCATGTGGATTTTTACATAATTGTCTGGTGCTAGGAGCCAAACCATAAACTTCTGCATTTTTCCTCATTGGTAGTTGTTAGGAAGTGAAGTGTCAGGGACTGGCTTGTAACCTGGAGGTGCAAGTTTGTTGGGGAATAACCTGGAAACTGGTGTTAGATGCAAGTCTTGTGGTATAGCCTAGAAACTGGCACTAGCAACTGGCCTGTTAGTTAACTTCAATTCAACCTTAGGTGAGGTTCTCTAAGATGGCATCTGAACCCAAAAAACTAGTTTTCTAAGTACAACATGAGCTTAACTTTTATTAAAGAAATTGTTTATAAGAGTTACTGAAAATCATACTGGAAATGAGAGAGTTTATGTAACATAATGGTCAAATCTTATTACAAAGCCTAAAGCCCTGTGATCATTTTTGCAAATGGACACATTGAAAATTACAGCGGGGTTTCTCAGCAGGATCATTTGTAACAGAAGCTATAGGGGGAAAAAAGAATCTAATATAATACAAAGGATAACTTCACAGAAACGTTTTCATGCTTGGTAACCTTGCCATGATCAAATATCATCTCTTTGACTCTGTGAGGTTAATGGGACATTGCAATAGGGCACGTCCCCACTGAGAGTCAGAATATTTTTAATTCACAGAAATGGGTTCATAAACATAATCTGTTATTTTATACTTATCTAATACAGAATTATAATTTCTGAGTAGATGGCATTCTTTAGACAAGTTGAATTTTAGATCCTCATCTAACTTAACAGTGTCATAACTAAGTCTATGATTTTTATGAAATCGTGTCCTAAGTTTCACAAATCCATCACGTTCTAGACCACACACCCTGCCTCTACCACTACTGTGCCATTCAATCTCATTATCATTGCCCAATTGTTCCTCAGTCACTGTCTACCTAATTTTACATCTTCAGGAAACTGGTTTTTGTTTTCATTCTTGACTCAGTGATATTCTACGTTCCTACTCTAACTGCTGATTTCTTATCTTTCTTCATCCGTATCTCTTTGTTTTCCTGGTAGTGAGGCATGTATATTTAATTCCAAATGATTTTAATTTTTTATCATTCATGTTATGGGTATGATAAAGAAAGAACACTGTATTTGAGGGTAGCCAGTTTTATCAAGTGGGGATAGGAGTCTTTCTCTTTCCATATTTCTTGACAATTAACAGAAGACATGCTGGAGGTTTACAAAGTACATTGCTATGGAGCCCAAGCAGCCATCTTCACCATTTTAACCTCACTGGAACAAAAAGATGGCTAGTCTTACTCACAGATTTCTATGGTTAACATCCAGCCACTCAAACATTCCTAGTCACCTGATCCTACACAATATGTTTCTAACAAAAAGTCTAAGAAAAGTAGTTTCCAATAAGGGGGAACATGTGCTATGATGGTCAGTATATGTATGCTTTTGGGGAAACATCTGATTTCTTCCCATGTTTAGAAATGAGAAGTCTCCTTCTTTATAAGATCAGTGACTATGACTAGTTCTATTTTTCTGGAAGAACTAAACTGAAAAATTACTTCTCTATTCAACTGACATAAATGTTTACACAGCATGTCACAAACTATAGGCACTTTTACAATAGCTTTAATTCTTAAAATCTATGACATATGTACAGAGTACATGACCAGACCCACCCCATTTCACCTCTCCAAGTTTTCTATATCTCTCAACTTCATGCTTTCATTCTTAAAAAATTACCTATTGTTAACACTCTAAGTCTACTGAGTTCTGTTCATATGTGCCTGGTATAAGGCTATCCAGTTAGGCATGGAAAACCTACCGTCACCACATTGTCAAGAGCACTACTTAACATCTACAGGGAATGACTCCTTGGTATGGAATGTGCACCTCTTCCATCTGTGCTTGAATCATGGCTCCTTTGATCCTGTGCAGGTAACAAGTATTTCGAGTTCATAAGAGCAACGGCTGTCCTGTTTGTAGCACTGCATTTTATAACATTTCCTTGCATTCTTATCTGGCTCTTACATTTTTCTGTTTTCTCTTTCCCAGTGTTCTTTGAGTCTCATTGGTGAGTGGAGATGGGGTTGATACCGAAGTTCTGAGGGTTGATCTCGGTCTTTTATTCTCGGAACTTTGACAGATTTTGAGTTTCTGCTGTCATCTCTCAAAAGAAGTCTCTCTGACGGAGGTTGAAAAAAAGCAAGGTATGTAGCTATAAACATGAATCATTTGCATTGATTACAAAACATGTAATGTATTCATTAACTTCTATATGGTCTCATCTCTATTCTTTTTTTAAATTGGATATTTTATTTATTTACATTTCAGATGCCATCCCCTTTCCCCATTTCCCCTCCCTAGAAATCCTCTATCCCATCCCTTCTCCTCTTTTTTGCTTTTATGCTATTTTAATTACATGCAAGTATTAAGGTCTAGTTTGAAGAACTAGCAATACAAAAAATGCAAGTAGTCAAGGAACAAGCAAGACAATAAACACAAATAGTCAAAGAACAAGCAAGGAAATAAGCAAAATTCTGTTGAGGATTCCCATGATCACTGTTTCTAAGGGCTTATCAGGATGACGGAAGTATCTGAGCCAACTTCCCTGTCCTAGCCCAAAGTCATTTTCATGTCTGAAGCCTACTTCCTGTTCTATCCTAATATTTAGATTCCTGTGTGAAATTACTTCTTTGTTCTAGACTAATGTCAACTTCCTGCCTGAAGCCCATTTCCTTGTCCTTGGCCATTGTCTTACTTCTGCCAAGCAGCTCATTTATTTGTTCTTGGCCCATGTCAGATTCTTGCCAAGCAGCCCCAAAAGCTCTCTGCCTTTCCACCTTAGCAAAGAAAATAAAATGGCACAGAATGTGTTGCCTGTGTGAATGTGTTGAATAGTTCATTTAAATAGCCCACTCAGCCAGTTTTCACTTATAGAACTAAAGATCTTTTTCCTAAATTCATAATTATTCTAATCTGTTCCTCTAAATATATTCAGATATTTTGATTCTATATCACAAACTTCACTCTTTACCTGACAATAAGCAGAGATTATTTCATTGCACCAATGAATTAGTTTTGGAATAAAATACTGAAATGGAAGTGTCCCTCAGTCATATTTGTCTGCACAGGTCCATTCCAAGGATTAGAAAGCATAAGTCCTAGGGTGAGTTACTGGAAAATGGGCCATGGATAAACAACAAAGGCAGAATGACCTTGTCTCTTTAGGAAATTAGGCGTCAATAATCTGCCTGCTCAAAGAATCAAACTACCTGAGTGAACAGGTATTATCTTTCCTCTGTTAACCTGAAGATTTGCTTGTATTTTATATACAATACTGTCAAGTGCAGGATCTTGCTGGCACATATATTTAAAATCATCTGGGAGCCTTTTCTTCAATCCTGGTGTGATTATATGCCTCTGATCTTTTAAGTAGGAAGCCAAGAATGAAATAGTTTTTCCTGTTGCCTTAGTAGATGTAAGAGGCTTTACTGAATGGTTGAGAGCGAGCTAGAATTATGAATGATGAACTACAATAAAACTGAATCTTAGTAAAAGAAATATTTTCAAAAATCATCTAATTAGAACACTCTAGTTCATTGTCCTAATACCTGAAAGGACTTGATAACTGCTATGCCAGCCAGAATCTACATCAACCCTCATGCAGAGCTGTTCAACATCTCAAAACATTAAATTATTACCATGTATGAGAGTGTTTAGTAGACTATATGGAAATAAAAATGAATTATAATGTAGCGAGGAATCAACAGTACTTTTGGGGAGAATTTTGAAGCATACTAAAAGCAATTTTCATATTCTATTTTTCTCACCTGAGAATCATGTTAATTATCCTGTTAATGCTCTTCAAAGCTCCAAATTACATTTCTATTATCCTGGAGGCACTTTGAGATGTTGAATTAGAAATATCTGAAATAGTGCCATAAAAATCACAAAATGGAACTAAATAGTTTTCAGTGGGGTTATATTTTAATTTCCCAATAATTTTATATATATATATATATATATATCTGTGTGTGTGTGTGTGTGTGTGTGTGTGATTGTTGTTAGTTTTTTTTATGTTTTATAGATATAAAGATATAATCTAGACCTAATTGTATTCCAGGGCAAATGTTTTCCCACTTTGTTAGATCCTAGCCCTGATAAGAGTCACTCCAGCATCTAAAAGAACCAACAACTATCATCAGGGACTTTGGATTTGCTTTGGGCCACATGAGACTTAAGAATCTACATTTGTAAATTAAGGGATTTACTTATGTTATTTTAAAATTACCCCTCTTTTCTTTCATGCATGCTTCTAAAGCTACTTTATGTAAATGTTCTGGAAAGTTTCAATGCCAGTATCATCTTCATTAAGAGTGAGTGATACTGAAGAACGATATATTTATGTGAATGAGTCATAATGATAAACATGACTTCGAAAGATAAAAATAATAAAACAACTAAAATGATTAAAAATAAAGAATGTGTAAAGAAAAAATGTATATACACCTACTAAAAGAATTAAAGTTGCCCAGATAAGGCTGAACTTAAGACACAGGTATGTAACATAAATTATATATAAAACTAGTTGAATTCCATTAAAATTTAGAGAACAATTATTAAATTATCTTAAATGCTACTCACAAAATCTGCCTAAAAGGCTAAAAGGTGCATACAGCCAAGACACACATAAAGCTTAGTATGAATTCTTTATTAGATATAATCTTTTGATAAGAAGATACATTTATTATCTATAAAACTCTGATACAGAAACAACCAAGGCAGTGAGTTTGACAATTGACTAAGTTTTAGAAGCTATGTTTAGTGCTTCCTATAACTTCAGTTAACTCAGTCATTCTGAATTTCTGACGAGGTGGAAGACTTATAGTCTCATAGCCAATCCTGGCTATTTACTTTGAGAGAAAAGAGCTGAGTGGATGGTTTTTAGCTGACATTCATTCTAAAGCCAAGAAAAAGCCAGGTTCAAAACTAAGTATTTTGCATCACTTTTAAATCAATATTATCTGCTGCCTAAGTGAATTAAATCTTTCTCTAAGTAACAATATGTAAAATGAATCATGAATTTGAAGAGATTAGAAATAAATCTAATTGTCAACAAATATTTGATAAGATCAAGGTGCTAGAAATTAAGAAAGGGATTATTGAACAAATAAATAAAATTTCACATGTATCATTTTGCAAAATTGTATACATTGTATACAATTGTATAGATATTGTATATAGGTGTGTACACCTGTGTGCACAATTCAAAATAAGCATTTAAAAAGCAGGACCTTACCTTCTAGTAAGAAGTGTACACATTTTTCATATTGAGAAACCGTGTTATCTATTGATAAAGCATACATGTGTACTTTAAAAAGAGCAATTCTTTAGGCTTGAATAATATTGAAGACTTATTTAATATTGAAAAAGGAGACAAGCTAAATTATGGGAAATAAAGAAGCATACTATATCAATTAGTTCAATTAGTTCCTATTTTCTGGAGTCAACAAAAATATTCACTATATAGATATCACTATATTTAAGTGTTACCAATCATGTGTATATTGTTAATATATGTTACCACCTGGGCTACCTGGAAGACTGAATCAAAACAAGCAAATAGAAAAATATAAATCTTGAAAGTTTTAAAAAGAGTACAACAATATTGAAAAGAAGTATGTATAGCATAATGGTATACACGTATAAATAGCAAACACTCAAGTTGATGTTATCTTTGGGCTATTTAGTGGTAGATGTGAATGCTTATTCACAATGAAACAAAGTTTTCCATTTTATGTTACTACTTTAGTCTTTCTGAAATAATGTACATTCGTTTTCATGTTGTTAATGTTTAAAATGACAATTCATTTGTTAAGTGTGGATGTAGAGTTCTTGTAATGTTTTATCATTACTGTACTTTAATTATGGAGTGGTTTTAACACATGGCCTTAAATGCATGATATCCATTCCTTGATAAATGCAATAAACAGCTTCTTACCATGGGTATCAGTGGTGCCCGTGAGATGCTGACATGGGAAGAAAACATGAAATCTGAAATATTCTTACCTCAAATTTAAAAACCTTCTCAGAGAAAACCTGACATTTAACAAATTCTTTACTAGTATTATCAGAAGAGTGAAGGCCATGAAAATAAAATGGAAAATTTTCATAAACTAATGGAGAATAAAGAGAAACATAATACAAGATGGAATCTGGGATTAGATTAAAAACAAAATAAAAGGCTTTAGTAGAAATGTCAATGGAAACTAGTCAAAGTTGAAAGTTTAACTGATTATACTATGCTAATGTTACTGTCTTTGTTTTCAATATCAGACGTTCACATTGACAGAAATCCAGTGGAGATGAAATGGAACCTCACTGGTCTGCAGTGCTGCCATCGATCTACAATTACTTCAAAATCACAAATTAAAATTGCAGAACATTAAAGTGTTCACGCATAATTAATTTTGGAGATTTTAAAAGCTCAAATGCCTAGCATATTAATTAATCCTGAGGTTAATTAAAAGCATAGTCAAGTAAATAATTTGCTCTAGATTACAGCACTAGATATTAACAATCGAAGAAAAATCTGCTGAAGAATAAACGCATTTTTCTTTGTATGTATGTACATATTCATGTGAATACATGCATTGTGCATGTAGGTGTGTGTGTGTGTGTGTACATGAATATGGAGGCTAGCAATTGACAATAAGTGTCTTCTTCAATTTCTTTTCACCTGAGTTTTGAGACATGTTTTTTTTTTCTCTCCAAACTGTAGTTCATTGACTGTTCTAGGCTATCTTACCTGTGAGCTGGAATTTGCCATTTCTCTGCTTCCACCGTGCTGAGGTCCACACGTGAGGCCATATGAACTCTTTATACATGAGATATAGAGATCTGAGCCTAGGTTCTTGTATTTGTATAAAAGTCACAAGATTTATAGAGTCAGCTACTTAGGGTATAAAAAGTTTCTACCTGGAAAAGTAAAGAGCATGTTTTTAGAAATGAAATTAGGATGACTGGTTCTGCATCTGTAGTAACATGTCAGAATGCTTTTGCTCATGTGTGATTAGCTTCCTAAAGGATTGTGCAAGTAGCTCCCAGACCAAAGCTCCATTAAAACCTTAGACTGGTTTAATTTCAAGACTTTAGAAAATGTTCAATTTTACATTTCTCTTGCATATGATATAGAAGATTTATGAATAATTTTAGAGGAAATGACCCTTAGAATTGAGTGGGTTTATTCATGCTGAAATGTTTGATTAAAGTAAGAAACAGGATTAAATTCTCCTTCCCATAGCTAAATTTTCAGAAAGGTCTGTAATGGTTTGCAAAATATTCTAAATGGATTAAAGTGGACCAGTTCTTTCAGGACACAAAGAAAAACATTTCACTTACAAGTAATCTATTCCTGTGCTGTAATTTATCATTATTTATCTTTACTTATTTATAGTTTCTATATCCTAAAGTTCTTAATGTTTAGCTGCTGTGGTTTGAATGAAGGAAACTATCACACTATAAATTTAGTGATTCAATAAAGAAAATTAAAGTCTAGCAAAACTCTTGTGTCAAGTCACAGTGTGATTTCTCAGAGTTTAATCTGAAAGAAGAAATAATTGAAAATTATTTCTGTGCAAACTATTGTTTTCCACAATTTGTTGAAAATTATATTAGTCAAAGGTGAGACTAATTTAGTTTCAATCAGTAGAAAACATACTATATTGTAAGCACTTTAGCTTTAGATTCGTTTCTTAAAATTCCAGTTGGTTTTGGCTTCCTCCAAACTACTAGTTGGAAACTTGTGTGATTTGTCAGTGAAAGTGTTTCCATAGGATATGGACCATTCTGCTGAATGATCTTTCCTCAAACCCATCCAACCAAGTAACTGCACCTTGAGTTAAACCCATCACCATTCTGTTTATTATTATTGATATTATTATTTGTGATTATTATTTAATATTTTTGCTTGTTGAAATGGTCATATTGATGTTATTGTGGCAGTAAGAGCGTTATTTTTAATACTACTGATTATCAGAAAAAGAGAATTTCTCTGTGCTGTTTTAAACTCATTGCCTTTAAAGAGGATATAATCATAGTTCTATATATTTTCTGTTCTGAATTGTATCTGTTTGTTGACAAGAAGCAAAGGTTCATTACTATGGAAATAGGAATTAGAAATCCAAATACTTATACTTGCCAGGCCAATCACATAGGAAAATAAGCCCTGGGGATTCCAACCAGCAGAAAGATTCCAATCTTTTCTAAATGTGGTAGCTCTGCTTTACTTAGTTGTAGCTGAGACTAACACAGTGACAGATGCTTCATTTTATGAAGCTATGCCATAATCAATGATTTATTGGAAATATTATTTTTTAATGATTTTTAAGCTGTTTGAGCTAAACAAACTCTAAGTTTATATTAGGTCACCAATCTGAATGGGCTGATAACTTATAATTATATTTGATACAAATTTTTATTAATATATAACAGGTTGTAGTCTGAGAATTCCTCTAAAATATGTCGTAAATTTGAAATGTGAAGGAATTTTCTATAGGATAACACATGACATGGGAAATATTTTTGCAAACCTAGAAATTGATGAACCATATTAAAATATTTCTTAATAAAGTTTTATGAATTCTAGAGTTCAGAGAAATGATAAAACATGAAAAATATAGATTTGAGAAACCTGTTTTCTTCCTCCTGAATTCTCAGGTATTTGAATTAACTATTCAAAGAATGTTTGCCTTCATATTGTCCATGTACAGTTCCTGTCAACAGACCACAACAGTCCTTTAGAGATGTTGTCAATTAGTAAAAATAAGTGGTTCCAGTTAATTTATTATAAAAATGAACAACATGAGAATAGAGGATTATGAGAACTTCTTTTATGTTCACATAGTGCTGATCCATTCAGTACATTTTTAGTTGATGATAACTATGAGGACAAGCACATCATGGAGAATGATGACATCAGTTTAGAGGTTTCCACTATTCTGTAAGTCTTGCCATATCATCAACGAACAATGGTATCTTTATGAGGCAAAATATGCTATAATAGCAGCTTAATATCTATGATAGAGAACATGAGCATGCATCTGTGAATCCTGAAAGGTGTGTAACTATTGAAAAGTATCCATTTGAATAATATCTCTCATGTACATAACAAACACAGACACATTAGCCCTTCATTTGGTGAAGCAGATGAGCTAGAACACGTCGGAATGAAAGAATCAATAAAAAAGAATGGAAAGACAGACAGATGGAAAAAACAGAGAAATCAATGACAGGTGACAGAAATCTGTTATGAAGGACTGACGAAGAAGTCTGAGGAGTCCCTTAACCTGTTATGTGCAGTTTGGAATTCCAGGAAAGATGGTAGTTTATTTCCAGCCTAAACCAAAAGGCTAAAGAACCAGGAACCAACAATGGGAAAGCCCAAAAGCCTGGTATAAAGAACAGTTCTAGAGAGAGCCAGTATACTGTCCCTTCTTTTTGTGCCCTTGAATGATTGAATGATGCATTTTTGCAGTGATAAATCAGGATATAATTTACTTATTTTACCAAGTGAAATGCTAACTTGTTCCAGGAAATCTTTTGGAACCATCCACCAATGACGTTTTAGCAGCTATGTGCATATTGTAACAGAGTCAGAGGTAACGTAAAATCAGTCATCACCATAGGCTTCCAGCTTTGTGGCTTAATAAAAAGAATACTCATAATGCTAATATGGGCTCCTAGCCTCTCATTTTTCTTTTTTGAAGTTTAAATGCATTATGTAATTACGATTATTATTAGTGTGTGTGTGTGTGTGTGTGTGTGTGTGTGTGTGTGTGTGTGAATGTGCACAGTAGCACATGGACCTCAGTGAATGTGGAACTTAGAGGACAACCCTTGGGTTTCAAATCCCTCCTATCATTTTGCAAGGCCCTGTGATGAGAGTCCTTAAGCCTAGACCTAGGTCTTCTACCTACTGAGCCCTCTCAGTAGTCTATCTGACTTGGTTTTGGAAGTGAAATAATAAAATTTGTTTCTGCCGGCTGTGGTGGCGCATGCCTTTAATCCCAGTACTTGGGAGGAAAAGGCAGGCGGATTTCTGAGTTTGAGGCCAGCCTGGTCTACAGAGTGAGTATCAGGACAGTCAGGACACAGAGAAACCCTGTCTTGAAAAACCAATAAATAAATAAATAAATAAATAAATAAATAAATAAATAAATAAAATTTGTTTCTACCCAGTAGCCAAATAGTATTCTCCAAAATTATTTTGTAGGTGAAGATTCCAAGTACCTGAATTATTCTGAATTTGGGAACCTTCATAGATACAGCTATGACGAATAGACATATATAACTACCAGAAAACAATAAAATATCCTAATCTTTCCCTATCATGATTAAAATTCATATCATAAGTGATCATTACTGAACATTTTAATTCTACTTTGATGCTCAGAACTCACATCAAAAATCAATTCTTTATAAGAAAGTGATAATAATCTGGTGCTAAGCTGAATATAGGATCTCTGATTAAAGAGGTTTTGATGCTTCTGCAATGTTGCTAGTTAATACCAGGTTACTTGACTTCTTTTCCAAAAGCCCTTTTTCTTTTTATCATTGACACACATTATTGAGAAACAGTAGTCTAAATGTATGTATTTGTGTTCATTTACTTAACACTCAAACATATAACTTTCGCCAGCATCAGAAAATGAACCCTCTATACTACAGCTACTATTGGCCTAATAGAAATTTACAAATACCCCAAATATTTTATATTAGCATAGCTATCTCTTAAAGCCATGTATCATGGTCATTTTGATTCTTTTTCATTAAATGCTTAACTCTATGTCAACATTACCTTAATCTCATGTTGATTTATAGACTTGACTTCAGTTATGTTGTACTTCTAAATTGGGCACAAACTACAAAGCTATTACTGTACAGAAAAATTATTTTCAAATAAGTGATATTTTAAGGTATTTCCAGTTGCTGGAGTCAGAAGAATACTTTTTATAAGCATTGTTCCTGCATTAGTGAAATGAATATTTTAAAAGTAATTATTATACTTTAATTTAGTTAAATAAGTATGCCTATATCCCCATAAAGTAGAGTCATTGATCACTTAGTTTACACAGGAAAGCAGGAAAAATTCAAGTTTCAAAAATTTAATTAGAAATAAATAAAAAGTAAAAATACTTTATTTGTATAACATTTTACACTATGTTAGGGGTAAAAATTACAAAAAACATATGCAGCTGTTTTGACAGAAGAAAATAATGGAAAAAATGAGTTCATAGGGCTTAGGGATTTCCCTTAACTAGTGTTATAACATGATTGTGTATTCTTCTAAATCTCTCTGGGTTAAGTATTTAAATGCTTAGTCATTTAATTTGTGCTAGTATATAAATATTAACTCTTATTTTTATGCTTCCAATTTGTTCATTCACCTTTTAAGTACTGGAAAGCAATTATTATCATAGCTCAATTTTCCAAATAAATTTCTAAGGCAAAAATTTATAAGTAGTTATTTTTCTTCTTGAGCAATTCATGAGTTTTCTTGTCTTAATTGTTGTGAGGTCCAAGCTTTGAAAGCCCCATTAAATATGAATAATTATAAAAATGTATTAACCTATTCTAGAGTTAAACAAATGGACCTAAATTTCTTTGGGAGAACATTTCATATTGCATGACAAAAAAAAAAAAAAATAGGATTTAACCCTATGGGAGGTTAATGTTGTTTTAGTCTGAACATCTGAAATGCTTTTCCCTAGGGTTGAAAGAATCCTAGACTACCTAAATATATGAAAAATCAGGTTTTATGCTCCACACCAGTACATCTTTACAATGTCTACTGCTTTCTATAGTTTCTGTCAGAGTGAGTCAAACCGAGGCTCAAATCTGTGTTTTGATTCCAAGCATTTTGTGATTTTAGAGAATATATTTCCTTTATGTGAAAGGGAAAGGGTGTTCAACTCACTCTGTGTTTCTCACACATTTGCATCAATATCCAGTGGCCACAAAATAGCTACATAGGGCAAATAAAAGGATATGAAGCTGTCTGGCATCTGAACATCAAAAATTTTGAATTCAAAAAGTTCACAAAGCTGACTGATGCAATTGCTACAGAATGTGCACAAGGCTCATGTTGATAGCAGAAATCTTCCTCAAAACCCTGGTTTAAATATTTAATTATAAACTAAGTATCTATATTGTAAACTAAGTATGTATATTGTATCTATATTGGATCATATCATATTATTGTTCTTTCATTTATGTAAGTAATATGCCTACAAAATGAAGTAAACCTACATAATTACATTAGTAAAAAAAATATTTAATTATTTCCTTATGCTTCTTTCTTTTGGGTAGTACATGTGTCATTTTTCAATGAATTGGTTTGAATTACATATGCTTATAACACACAAGTGTGATAGTGAAGACTGTCAATTTAACATAATCTAAAATCACCTAGGAGACAAGCTCCCAAGGATATAATTTCTGAGGGATAATTTAGATCAGGTTAGCCTTTGATCAATGTTTTTAGTAGGTTAGTTGTGGCATGAGGACCAACCCTAAAGGAAGGGAGGATCATACTGTGAGGTAGGGTCCTAGTTTGCATAAAAGAAGACAGGAGCCTAACAGAAACATTTGATTTTCTTTGTTTCATGACTGAGGTATGACCCTGGGTCATGACTTCTCCCTATGTTGAACTGTTCATTTGAACTATGTAGCCACAGTAGATTCTTTCTCCCTTAAATTGCTTTTGTTAGGGCATATTATCACAGTAATAAGAAAAGCAATGAGGAAAAAAATGTGACAGATCTGATGCTGAGAGGACTGACACAGGCTGACTCTATGAGGGCCTTCAAACTGGCAGTTCAGGAGACTAGGCCTAAATTTTTGTTCCCCAGAATTGGGCAAGTCCAAGCAAGACAGTTACTGGGAAAACCACAGGCTTCGGGCAGCCAATCAGATGGTGCCCTGCCACCTGGCCTGAGGCAACAGCTGTGAGTCAGCATCAGTTTCCAGCCTCCCCACTCCTCAGCAATTGTCCCAGAATGTCCCAAGAGGTCTAGCCAATCCCAAAGATGAACATACTCCTAGAGATTGAGCCACCAATAAAGATAAAGATCCCCTATACTTCCCAGGAATTCCCCTAAGCTGCTTTAAATTGAAGCTCACCTGGGGGGTTTGTCCATTTTGGTAAAGAATAGACTTCATATCCTGCCCCTCAAATAGTTTTGCATACTATTTGAGTCTGGGGTATCATTTTCCTGTGAATCTCAGACCCTAACAATGAATGTCAGGGAAGTCTCTAGGAAAGACACTCTGAGAAAGATTCAAAGTGAAAATACACTGCATAAAGCAGAAATAAGGCCATTTGAGAATGACAAGAATTACATTAAAACTAAGTAAAAGTAATACCAAAAATACTGAACACTCAAGTTCTCTACTCATGTAGTTGAGTGGAATAAATATGATTAAATGTGTAAAATTCTCAAAGAACTAATGAAACGAGAAAGAGAAAGAAAACCAGTCGTTTTGATGATGCAAGTATGATGATGTATAGTATTTCAGTTGAAGAAGAATTTCCAATTGTAAGACTCTTGTGAACCTTAGCTTACCAGAGACCCCCTGAGTGAACCACTTGGAGATGTGAATCGATGCAAAAAAGGAATTTTAATGATCCAGTGCATTGGAGTCGTCCTGCACTTGAAGGAGAGGAGGCGACCCCAGGCAGCCCATTTGGCCAGTTTTTATATAGTTTAAGGGGTAGACTAGAGAAACACTGACTAGGCACAATATGATTGGCAGAGCAGTGTGACTAATTTGTCGTTAGGGAATGAAGTGGTAAGGACCTCCCTTGTCTGTAGGTAGGTAGCATGGATTGGTTCATCTTGTGTAATGTGTTTCTGTGCTCTGGGCCTTCCCCACCCACAGGTGGGTTCCA
Source organism: Rhabdomys pumilio (assembly GCA_030674055.1). Taxonomy (NCBI): domain Eukaryota; kingdom Metazoa; phylum Chordata; class Mammalia; order Rodentia; family Muridae; genus Rhabdomys; species Rhabdomys pumilio. Next base: position 34,118,770 of record JANHMN010000017.1, read on the forward strand.
TTCTGTGTCTTCTGAGGAATGTTATTCAGCCTCTCCCTTCCTCCTCTGAGTGAGGAATGTTAATCCAGCAAATGAGCTCTGAGGAATGTTAATCCAGCAAGTGTCCTCTGACCTAGGAATGTTAATTAGCCTCTTCTTTCCAGCAAGTGTCCCATCACTTTTCTAAAGTTCCTGAGCTGACCTCGTCACAACAAAGTGATCCTTAGCACCAACTCTAGACTTGTAGATGGCTAGAGAATACTATACAGACCTTAAAATAGAAGTAACTCACACTGGCTTTAAGTCAGACACCAAATAGCTATAAGTTTGCCTCAAGGAAGTGAAAGTTTTATTGATAGATGGAGACACTAAAAAGTTATGTCATACTGGAAGATGAGGAATGAACTGCTGGCAGGAACTCATCTATGAAAAGTTAATTGCTCAGCTTCACTTTATTTAATTGCATATCAAGTCTTTCCTGCAGGTAATTTACCCTTAAAGAAGTTATCAAAAATAAATACATCACTCATAATCTTTGAAAAACAATAAAATACAAGTCAAAAGAACACTCATTCCAGAACCAACATGCTTCTAAAATAAAGAAAACAATCTACTGTTGCGGCCCGAACTGCCCCACATTGGGGGCCAAAATGTCTGTGTCAATGTTGGAACCCGCACTGCCAAAAGCTTTGGGGGCTAAATTGTTAAAGCCCACACTTCCCCAAGCTGCTCAGGTCAGCGGGTCAATGTTTAGCAAGAGAGAGAGTGAGGATGGACTGGAGACCAGACAGAGTGTGGTTCAATCACCTTTATTCTTCAGTTTCTCTTCCTAGTCCAAGTCCCAAGTTTTGAGTTCTTAGTCCCTAGTTCCTAGTTCCTAGTTCCTAGTTCCTAGTTCCTAGTGCCTTCAGGTTCCAAGTTCCAAGTTCTAGTCTCAAGTCTCATCCAAGTACAAGTGTCTAATTCCTAGTTCTCTTTCCAAGTCTTGAGTGTCTAATAATCCTAACTACAAGTGTCTAATTCTCATTGCCTGTCTCAGTCTCAAGGGCCTACTCTCTAATGTCTAATAATTTCTTCTGTCTGCCTCTCGCCTTTTATGTCTCCTTTCTAAGCCATGACTTTAAGTCATGCCCTTAGGTCTTATCTCTAAATCACACCTTCAAGTCATGCCCTTAAGTCTTGGCTCTAAATCATACCTTTAAGTCTCACACACCCAAGGGAAAATCCTGGGTATCTAAAACAAGATGTTATCAGAGTGTGCTCAACTGTTGTAGGCTATTGTAAACAAGTCTCTTGTCAGGGTATATGGCTCAAGATGACTGCAAGGATGATCACCGCCTTCTGTCAGCTCCCCACAGGTCCCCCTTTTTAAATTTTTTTTTCAAAAAGTAAGGCTGGGAAAACATACGGAAACAGTGCCTGTCTTAGATTGGAACAAAGAACCCCCCAGCCTCCCTTTCCCATCTTTGAGTACTCAACAGCCATTGGTTGAGCTCCTGTCTTAGGTTGGTGAGGCCTCCCTTTTTAGGGGTAAGGGTCTTGAAGTGTTCTCTTACCTGTCTTTGACTATCCAACTTAGCACGTAAGTTAGGGGATAATCCTCATTAGTCTTGATAACAGAGGTTTTACAATCTCCTACTTCCAGCCTATAATAAAGGACCTGTATAGGTTTCATTTGAATAGCGTTTATCTGCTGTTGTACAAAAACCATCAGTTTGTTGAACAGCATGGACCCGAAAGACAAGAGACTTAACAATGCGTGAATAGTCAGTATTGTAAGGCCCACCAGAAAGGGAGGAACTCCCTCCCTGTTCTTGGGAATTCATGGCCACCCCAATAACTGCAAGACACTGAACTTGATGCAATTAACAAGAGGTATATTTGATTCAACGAGTTGAGGTTGCACTTCTAGTCTGTCCTATGCAGAGGCAACCAATGAAGTATGACCCCCCCTTAGAGAAGAGCTAGAGCTTTTAAAGGGAAAAATCACAACCCAGGGGAGATGAGGGAGGGAATCATGATTAAGTATCTGTAGAAAGTACCTGTCCAGTGTTCAGCTTCTGTGACAGGTTCAAGAAACGGACAGGGAGAAAATATCTCTTTGTTCTCTTAAGAATCAAACCCTATTTCAGTTCAGTTCCTGGTATCCAAGGTGCATGGGCACGCTGACTCCCAGCTCAAACTCTATTCAATCTGTCTTGTGGTCAGTTTAGTTTCTGGTATCTAGGGTGCACGGTCATGCTGATCTGAACTCTCAGCTCTGAACTCCTATTTTATCTATTTTGTCTTGTGAATAGTTAGTTTCCTAGGACCCAGAGCATAAAACAAGCTGATCTGCACTCTTGACTCCATCTGTGGAAGGTTTAAAATTTTTTAACTCTTTCAGTATAACAGCAACACTCTTTTTAAAGGGCAACACATAACTCCTTCTGTCCAAGGAGTAAAAAGTATAAGCCTCTTCTATTCTGTTTACAAATGTGTTATAGCAGAATCTAAATCTATAGAAATACAGAACTGATCATAGCTTTGATCTTAACAAGATAAGTAAGGAAATACTTGTTCCTGCTCCAGTAAATCTCAAACCCAAAAAATAACTATAGTAACTGTGGGAGTGGGTTTTCTCCTGGGTCTAAACAATGTTCTCCACTAAATCATAAGTTGGGGAACCCAAGAGTCCAATAGAGCCACCCTGGAGGTATGAGTGGTGATATATCCTTCCATATTGAGAACTTCCCAAGTCTGGTTTGCTGGTTGATCTGTTCCAGTTTGAAGGCAATTGAGAAGCATCTTCATGCTTCCTGCAGAGAAAAAATATGCTTCTCAGGGGGTTTCTCCTCCCTGGATTTGTTATTGTTGTCTATTTGTTTTTGGCAGCCAGCGTGTGGCATCTGCAGTTTGGGAATATATGCAGACAGAACCTCTTCCCCAAATAAGCACCGGATCTGGCCCATTCCAGGTTCCAGTTAATGGGTCTTTTCAGAGGACTGTTGCAAAATTCTTTTTGGTGTCAGGATGCCAGAATCTATCTGCAACAGATTTTCCTTCAGAATCCAAAGATAAAAAATTTAAAATAAAGAGCATGTGATGAAGGATATTTCTGGGGGATCCCTTGGTAGGGTACCATTCCCCCTTTTTAATTTTTTCAAATTGACATTTAATGATTCGATACACCCTTTCTACCATACCTCGGCCCTGTGGATTATATGGAATACCTGTTTTATGTAGTATTCCCAATTTTTCACAGAATTGGTGGAAACTGGAACTTGTATAACCTGGGCCATTGTCAGTCTTTATCTGTTTAGGCACACCCAATACAGTAATTGTAGCAAGCATATGAGTGATTTCATGCTTGCTTGTTTCTCCAGATTGTAATGTCGCATAAATGAAATCATTGTACATATCTACACATACATGTATATATTTTTGATTGCCAAATTCATTATAATGAGTAACATCCATTTGCCAGAGACTGTTTGGTATCAGACCCTTTGGATTGACGCCCAAATGAGTAACTGGTAAAAGTGTAACACATGATTGACATTGTTTAACAATTTGTCTAGCTTGTTCTCTGGTAATTTTAAACATAATTTTTAAAGTTTTAGAATTAAGGTAATGCAACTCATGAGCCTTTATGGCCTGATCCAAGTTAGATTGCGAATCTTATAAAGCCACTTTGATGGCTTTTTTAAAGCTATAGAAATTGGGATGAAAGAGATGCCTGCCAAGTTTGGAATCAAAGAAGTGGACTTTGGGCCTTTGCACCAGATAAGGACTGGGATTCTGGCTCTCTACAGGATGTAGGAATTCCCAGGTACTCCAGTAACATGCTCCTTCTCAGAATGCAGACTTTCTCTGAAAAGGTAAACATTCACCAGAATATGCTATTTTCAGTTTTCCAGAAAAGAAAGTAAAGGCAAATGTCAGTTTCACTGTTTCACATAGGAAATTTGTTTGAGATTAAGAATTTAGAACATATGAATGTGTTAGGTCTCCCGTCATAGATCAATATAGAGACAGGTAGACAAAAAAAAAAAAAAAAAAACATGAGAACAACAAAGATAATCACATTAGGTGTAAGGTGTATGTAACCCATGCTCATCAAAAGATGAAATTGACAAATGAAATAGACCATTGTCCAGTCCTGAAAGTGAAGGGTAATTTTTACAAAACTATTTTATATATTTACATTTCAAATGTTGTCCCCTTTCCCAGTCTCCTCTTTGTTAACCCATTACCCCATTCCCCTCTCTTTTGCCTCTAAAAGGTTGGTCCCCACCCACCCACTCCTGCCTTACGCCTCTAGCTTCCCCTTACACTGGGGCAGCAAGCCTCCACAGGACCAAAGGCCTTCCCACTCCACTGATGCCAGATAAATTAGTCCTTTATTATATATGCAGCTAGATCTATGGCCCATGCATACTCTGTGTTTCAGGCAAGAATTCACCATGGACAGTATCAGAGTTTCTCTTACAAACTAACTTCAAACACTATCATTTGAAAAGAGAGACTGACAAAGAATATACCAGGCATCTTTCAGGACAGGGCTATCCCAGGAAATGTTTGTCAAAATTAGACTGAAAGATGCACAGAAGTTACTTCAAACATGATAGAAAGAAAGCTACTACACGAGGTGATAGCCAAACTGTATCATCTGTCCAGTGCTATATTTGCAGACATGCAAATTGTGAACAAGATCATGGAAGTTTGCATCTGGTTTTCAGATATCTGCCAAAGCCAGGTACTATGTAATATTATTTAATTCCCTATGTTGAGCTCTTGACTGTGCATAAAGCTACAAAAGGTAAATTACAACAAAACCAAACAACTAAACCAAATAAATACTTGAAACAACAATGCAAACATTCTAAGTTTTATTGGAGATCCCAGATTGATAGAGATAGGAATGTGACAATCTGCCAAGAAAAGCTGGAAGCACACAATGAAGCAAGATGAAGTCCTATGTATTGCCATCCCCAGAGCTGTAGTTATAAAGCCATTTGAGCCCAGTGGAGCACAGTGATAAATCCATGAGTTCCAGGTGCTAGACATGGTGCTAAAGGGTTTTTACTCTTTTCTCTTCTTGGTTTTAGTCTTGCTTTAGTCTTGCTATGTCTCTATGATACCCCTTTGGAATTGGAATACTTACTTTATGCCCTTGTATTGTATATTGTATCCTAGAAATACACAACATGATTGTCATGTTTTTTTTTTTTTTTTGAATTTTTTTTCCAGACAGGGTTTCTCTGTGTAGCCCTGGCTATCCTGAAACTCACTCTGTAGACCAGGCTGGCCTCGAACTCAGAAATCCGCCTGCCTCTGCCTCCCAAGTGCTGGGATTAAAGGCATGCGCCACCACCGCCCGGTGATTGTTATGTTTTATAAGAACTCACAGCTATGATATTACAGATATTACATTGAGTCTCAAGAGAGACTTTAGACATTTATGAGAGATGTTGAAACTATCAAAGACTAGTAAGACTTTTGTATTTTCATATTATATCATGAGATAGTCATGAGATATAAAGACCCAGGAAATGTTGCTGCTTGTGAATAAAATGTCTGCATAAGTCATGTGTGGCACTTGGTTCTCAGATGGTAAGAAGCTGTAGAACCTTTGGAGGGGGATTTAACTAGAGAAAATGGGCTTATGGGAAGTCATGTGTTGGGGTTAAAGCTTTTTTTTTTTTTTTTTTTTGCTTCTGGATCCACTGAGGTTTGGTCAATCTAACTCACACTCCTGTGACCAACTCAACTTTGCTCCTGATTATTTTCAAGTGTATAGTTTTTAATTTTGTTCACCATAAAAATGCCTGTTGTTGCACTTAACTATATTGAGTATACATGTCTTAGAAAGAACAAAGCAATAAGTTGGATGATTCGGGTCCCATTTTGCTAATTGTAACTGTTAAACTAGGAAGGTAATGTTAACAATTTTAACTTTAGTTCTATTTTTTTTTTAAATTTTAAAATACAATTTATAATACAGTAACACTGAACATTCAACATTCAATGATTATATGATAAACATTTTTATCCATATACTAAAAGCATATAGCTATTTTCCATTTTAAAGGACTTTTTAAACAACTATCATGGCAAAAAATATTATGAAAATGAGATCATGGAAAATTAATACTAATAACCACAATAATAAGCTACCTACCTGATTGCCCATGCTTGGCTATGTATTAATATATAAATCATATATATATATATATATATATATATATATATATATGCGCACATATATGTATATATGTGCATATATATACATATACATCATATACATATACATATACATAAATATAGTGTGTGTGTGTGTGTGTGTGTGTGTCTGTATGGTATGTGTGGAGAACAGAGAGAATGAAATAACCTACCAAAATATTGTAGCATGTTGCATTGTAGTAGAGAAAAAAAATAAATTACTTGTGCTTTGGGTATAGTCTGGACACATTGTCATGCCTACATAACAATGATCTGGCCAATAACAGACATGCAGTATTGTGGTTCTAGAAAATGATCATCTCTAGTATCATTCTAGCCTTCAAAGATTGTGTATATGCATTCCATGGTCTACACAATGGTATCTATGATGCATTGTTAAGTGGTGTACGTCTGTATATCATTGTGTGGTATATATCTATATATCATTTTCAACTATATTCCATTGTCATGAAATGTATAAAATAATCATTTCTATAGGAATAATGCAAGGAGAGGTTGTGAGTAGTGTCTGCTTCCTATTATGGAATGTACTTGAAATGTGATAAAAATATCAAGAAGATGAGTGTGGCCAAAATCAACTGAGGAGAGAAATAGTAACTCCCAAGAGCATGACCTTGTCAAAAGTGGCAGATAAGTAAATGTGAGCTAAATGAAAAGCTGTCAGAGGGTTTTTAAAACAGATGTGACACAGCCACAGCTTTTTTTTTCCCACTTGTGATTCCTGGCCAGGAAGCACACAGGTCACACTAAAAAGTGTCGTGTGTCCTGAAACAAAAGACTATAACAGCATTAACAGTACAGTTGAGTAGAGGAATGCAGACTCTGCATACCTTAACATATATGGTTAAGTTGGGGCTGATGCTGTATTCTAGCAGGCTGGATATGGGGAAATAAAACAAAAGCAATGACAGGTAATATAAGGCCCTTAGAAAATGTCAACATCCTCCTCCTTGGGGAACATTTGGCATTTTCTTGAAAAAGCACCTTCCAGATGTGTTTACTCCAGGAACATAAGATAACATCATGTGGGATTAATACAATTAAATATAATATTACAAGATAGAGTCAGAAATTAGATATAATATTAGTATTAATAAAATAATAATGAAGATGTTAGAAAGAAAGAAAGAAAGAAAGAAAGAAAGAAAGAAAGAAAGAAAGAAATTTATACTGCTAACTTTGAGGGAGGGAAAGGGGGCTTTGAGCCAGCTACGCAGGTAACCTTTAGAGGTAGGAAGCACAAGGAAACAAATTTTCACCTAGATTTTACCAAAAGCATTAAAACCCAACTAACTCTTTGTTTTTTTTTTTTTGTTTTTTTTTTTTATCTGAAATCATGTTGGACTTTTGAAATATAAACTGTCAGATAATAAATTAGCAAGATTTTAAGATCTAATGAGTGTTAATTTATGACATGTTGGATGGGAGTTTCAGGGGAAAGAAGAAAAGAATTAGAAGGTGTTAAGTATGAACTAGGAAAATAGTGTCAGCTGAAACTGGAAATAATACAAATTAAGTGTCAGAGAAAAGAACCGTGGTTTACTAATGTCCATGTAAAGTCTGTTTCTGCTTAAAGGGATCGAGTTCTTAGGTGAATAATGCAAGACTGGAAATGTCAGAAGGATTTGGATTGAATCCACAATGTGAGGCCTCAGAGAATGAAGATGATACTTAAGATATGGAACAGGCATGACAACCAAAGGGTAGAGAAAAGATCCTGAGAATTATCCTAGGATACAAGTCAATATTCTCATCTGTTAGTGTGTAATCAGCACACCAACAGAAAGTAATGGAAGATTTCCATCAATGATAGTCTTTAGAAATGGCAAAGAAGATTTTTGGAGAAGAAAAAAAATAAATGAACTGGATTGTATTTTCTATGACTGTGAGTGAGAGAATTAAGTAGGATGTTTTCAAAATTGGAGAGTAAAGTGCTCGTGAATTAAGAATATATATAAATCAATAGACAATCATAGCTTAGCTGAGGTTATATGTGAGTCAATAACAGACCAAGATAGAAGACCATGGCTTGTCTGAAATATTTTTAGAAGTTTTAGCTGTCTTAGTAGCTACTGGTTATAGGAAATCAGGAACAAGTGACAGTAAAATGTCGATTGATTGATTGTCCCTTCTCGCTGTGCTCCCAGTGAGAGATCAGTGCTCCCAGTGAGAGATCAGTGCTCCCTGTAAGAGATAAAAGTTCAGGAACATTAGCCATGTTTGCTGTGAAGTGATGTCTGTCAGTGATCAGGAAATGCATGTTTTAGAGTTGTGGTAATGAGTCCTAGTGTCAAAGCTCACTGTGTTCAGTAAGCTTTTAGAAGATTTTCTAGTGATAAATTTTGGCAGGTGGCATTATTAGGTAGAAACATAGAGAAGTTGGAAAGATAAAAGATGCAAATTAGTTTGTTAGATAATACAAATACTATTCTAGATGGTAATCTAAACTATAGAGGAATAGAGAATCTAGGATAGATGTAATATATATATATATATATATATATATATATATATATATGACATTTGAAAGACCTAACTGCTGAAATGTAAAGACCATACTATGACAAATGCTTCAGTGCTGGTATGTTAACTCATAGTCTATGCATAA
>JANHMN010000017.1:34127591-34179286 GCA_030674055.1 Rhabdomys pumilio
GCATTTGTCACTGTATCAGTTACTTTTCCTTATTATACATGATCAAGATGGGAAACAGACTTCCACTTAGCTGGGCCAGCCTTTTTAGTCATCATGCTTTCTCCTGAATGGATTGTTTGCTGCATAATGAGACAAAAATAATCCCCTTTCATTAAGATGGTTCTGTGAGAGATTTTGTTAGATGAATGAAATAAGTAACCAATACAGACGGATGTCCGCAGTGTGGAAATCATGGCAAATAGGAATAGAGGAGGAGAGTTGAGTGAAGGTGACTTTTAATGCACAGAATCAGGACAGTCTTCCCTGTTAAGATGAGAATGAGTGACCACTCTCTTTATATGTTGTTATGGCCTAGAAATAGTTAACTTTTCAAACATAAAGTACAGGAAAACGGCCCTGATTTCTGTGCAGTAGACAGTTACCTTTCCTCAACTCTTTCAGTATTTTCTTCCTATTTCCCTTGTTATGATATCCACACTGTGGGCATTTATCAGTTTATTGGTTAGTTGTATTATTAATGTAATAACATTGAAAAGTCTTGGGATCCTTAGTACTTGGTTGGGGCTTGATCTAAAGGGGCTGAGTCATGGGATCAACACTCATGAGGATTAATGAAACTTAGTCCAACCTCGTTCTCATGAGAGTCACTAATTACTAATATTTTTTCAACAAAGAAAACAGAATCCCATTCTATTCTTCACAGTCTCCTAAAGTCCCCTAAGCTTATTTTTTTTTAATAGGGTGAACAACATCATATATTACTGTCTTAAATACTGTTACTCCTTTTGCATAAAGGAATAGAAAAATCAGTGTGACATATATTTTAAAAGAATAACTTTGAAAAACAGTGAAGTATCTCAGTGGCTGAGCATTTGTCTAAACTAACCAGGAAAAAATACACACACACACACACACACACACACACACACACACACACACACACATCTCAAAAATCTATTGTTTACTGAACCAGTAGAAATGATTGAATGCCAAAGAATCTCTGACTGCAGTTAAATCTTTATCTGAAAAGGTGGAAAGGTAGATGCATGACTTATGCTCAAGCACACCACTGACAGAATGAGAAACCTGGTATGCATATCCTCAATTATGTGCTAAAAATAAATATTGCCAGTTCTAGAAAAAAATAACATTGTATGAGCTTTTTCATAGGATCAATAACGAACACTGTATTACTTTTGCAAATGTCTGACAAAAATGTATAGCCTCAATATAATCATGAATATATATATATGTATATATATATATATATATATAATCATGAATATATATATATGTATATATATGTGTGTGTGTGTGTGTGTGTGTGTGTGTGTGCATGCTTGTGTATGAAATCATGAGGAAATACACAAATTAATTGACTTACTTATAAAAGTGTCAAGATCAGTCTTTCAAGCTGTCCCAGAAGCATAGAGATCCAGGCTACTTGAAACCCTTTCTTGGGATCTTGTATTTATATCACCTTAAAGCCCAGAAACTTTTATTAGGTACCACCACCCTCTTCATGCTCACCTTCCTTTTTTTAGTATTTACCAGAGCAAACATTGTACTTTCTATTCCATGTGGCTGAGACCAAGTATGCTACCTTTGTTGTATTACTCCAAGGCTACACAGCTACTTGCCAGGGACTTCTATCTCCTTCAGCATAGGTGGAATACACATACTTTCTCTTTCTTAGAGACTCACCAGAACTCTGCTAGGATCTCTAACTGGGATCCTCCAGTTGTCCCATCTGGCACTGAGATTCAGGATTAGTTTGTACTGCTAAAAAAAATCATTCATAGATATCCACCAAGATGTTGTAGACTAGCTGAAAAGCAGAAGACCTGGTATAGAAGCTATAACCCTATATGCCAGACAAACAGAGGAAATCAACACTATAGCCCTGCTATAAATTAGCCCCATCTTGTACATTGTAGGTACCTCTGCTGAAAGAAGAAAAGTGACTTGAAAAAAAGAAAGAGAAAATGAATGAAAAGCTCAAACAACAAACACCAGCTGTATATATTCCAGCATAGAAATGTAAATGCACATACATACACACATAAAGATATACATATACACATACATAGACACACAGATACAAACACACACTTACATATACGTGTACATTACACACATACTTGCATAGACACACAAACAGATGCTAGCACACACACAGATATATATATATATATATATATATATATATATATATATATATACATATATATACAAATTTACACACACATACAAACCACACACAACCAACAGATCCTCAAGGATGTAAGGTCTGGTACAATAGTTTGGAATGGAATTTGGAAAAAAAACAGGCACAACTATACCAATATCTGACAAAATTGACTTCAAGCCAATTTTAATTAATTATTAATAAGATGTAAAGAAGGAGATTATATGCATTATAGAAAGTAAAATAAACAACAGAATATTATTGCCATTAATAGGTATTTATTATACACAAGAGCAACGTATTTCATAAAGGAAACACTACTAGATTACAAAACAGTAGATAAATCATGACATGAGCATAGTGTGTAATCAATGCTACTCACCAATAGACAAGTCTCCTAATAAAAACTAAACTGAGAAACTCCACTGTTAATAAATCATAAATCTAATGAACCTAATGAGAATTTACAGAACATTAATGACTTACTGATGCACATAAAGGCCTTGAAAAACAAAATCACCCAAAATCACTAGATGATAGGAAATAATCAAAATTATTATTGAATTTAATAAAATATAAACAAAAATTACAAAGAGAGGGTGAAAAAAAGTTGGTCCTTTGTAAATATGAACCACATTGACAAACCTTTAGTCAAACCAAAGGAGGAAAGGATATAGAGAAAATTGGAGATGGAAAAGGAGACATTACAACAGATACAAAGGAAGTTCAAAGAATCATAGAGACATACATTAAAAATCTATATTCTACTAAACTAGAAACCCTAAAATAAATGGATGATTTCTAGATATGTATAGCCTAACAAAGACAAATGAAGATTAAATAAGTAGTTCAAATGAACCCATAATATCTCCTGAGAAAGACACAGTAATTAAAAATTTCTCTCAAGAATAATGCCCAGGGCTAGATAAATTCATCCCAAAATTCCACCAAAGCTTAGGAGATTATCTAAAGCCAGTACTCCTCAGACAATTTTATGAAACAGAAACTAAAGAAATGTTTCCTTTTGTAACGTAATTAATATTACCATGATACTGAAATCAAAGACACAACAATGACGAGGAGGTAGTGATATAGGCCTATATCTCTGATGAACATGAAATCAAAAATTCTCAACAAAATACTTGCAAACTGACCAAGAAAACAATAAGAAGAAATTCTCCCTATTACAATAGTAAGCATGAATGTTATGAGAATAATCAACTATTTTCTCATTGGAAACAAAGCATGTGTATTGCTATTAAAGGGAACAATAACCTGTGGTTACACAGGTCAGATGTCCTAGGGTAGAATCTAGCACTATTGTTCTAATAAAGGGACATATAAATGAACCAATCACTGTCTATTTATTGTTATACCCATAGATTAGTACCATTTAACCTTCATTGGAGATGTTTATCTTTGCAGTAGATGGCAAATAACTGGCCAAGAGGCAAAGAATGACAACTCTGGACTGCTTAATCCTAAATAGAACTTCTATGCCAGTTCTTTTTCTAACAAGGCTCTATTATCACTGTAGAAAGGGGTATGGGAAGACTAAGATAAGGAGATGGTAAATGACTGTGAAGAAATGGTTTTCCAGATATGACAAGGCATTTGCACTTATTAACTAGCAGTGGTAGTGGTAGCATGAAGAAGACCAGGACAAGCTCAAGTCAGACAAAAATCCCAGCATGGAGAGAGAAGGTGGACATAAATAAATGCCTCCACCCAGCTGAAGAGTTATTGGCCATTAATAGCTGCCAGGAGATGGAATCTTTCTAGGAGTGTGGACCTGAGGTTTTCAACCATGATCCAGTGCATAGATGCACAAAGTAGACATGATTTTTTTTTCAAAAATGGAACAAGAATGGGTATTTACAGAATGGGTGATGGATCTGGAAGGAACTGAGTAAAGGAGATAACTATGGTTAAAGCAAAATGCACAACGTTCTCAAAAGATAGTAAAAAGTCTAACATAAAAAATTATAAAAAATGCAAGTCTTTCAGATTGGAAAGAATTAAGTAGCCATGAAAAATTTTAAAACTAATTATTTGCTTTTTCGTTCATAAAGATTTGTACTAAAGCAATGCTTCAATGAAATCTGTGTGTTCTCGCAGCACTGTGAAAAGTTAATTACTGAGTGTGAAGATTCTTTAAGTGATGTATTGGTAAACTAGCTTTCCAGATGCGGCAGTCAGGAAGTTGTGAATAATAACATGGATTTTGCGGTGTAAATACACTGATGACTAATTCCAAAATATCATTGGTTAAAAACAGAATCCCTTAGAACAGGTTAGGAAAGGTATATATTCAACTTCTGCAAGTCCATTTAAATAACTGTAGCCTATAAACCAAATATAAAAGTAACTGAAATACCACTTACATTCTAGATACAATAAGTATCATTCTGTATACTATTCTTGACTGTCAACAAAAGTGATCACATATGCAATACATACACACATAAAATAATTTATATATAATACATGTTTGTATATAGATTTTTATATCTATGTGTGAATATATGTATATAGTATATATGAAAATTTTATTTCTAAATATGTCTAAATGATATAGAAAGATAATAAAGTCAACAAGATAAGATAGCATGTCACCTTATTATTCAGCTTTACCTGCTTTTTGTAAATACTATTATTTAGGGTAAATATTTTAGAAAGTAAAAAATTAAAACTATATTGTGCATAAATACATATAAAAAACTACTCATTATTCCATATAATGAACAAAATATTTTCATGTACACCAGATGTAATATCTCTACAATATGCAAAATTTTATCTAAATAATCAAATATTTTTAGATATTGTATAGTATTGACAACTATATGTGATTATTTTACTCAGATTGAAATATTTTAATGTCAATATAGTTTGTGAGTACCTAAAATATTGAATTATAAGTCAGTAACATCTTTTTAAATTATTTATTAAGTGCACAAATATAGATCTGGTATTTGCTACTACCAGGAGCTCAGCTGTTAGTAAAACTGCCTGCAAGTCTTTGGTGCATAAATAAAGGAGTTTTTGATTTATTGACATTTTATAGAATCACCCGAGACCACAGTAAATAATAAAGCTGAGTAGCTAATTCGATTTGTGGGAATTTGAAAGAACAATCTACTGAGAAGTTAGAAATGAATCATTCTTAAAATATTTCTGGCTATCACAAATGATATAACAAAATATGTTTTAAAAGTTTTAAATTTCCATGAATAACTTCTAAAATATATAGAAAATCAATACTTCCTTAATATTATTAATTAATTGATTAGCAGATTATTAATTATTGATTAGCAGCATAGCATTTCCCAATTGCAATTCAAATTCATGTAACTAAGAAATCAAGATAGTTTCTTCAAAGCAAGGAAGAATTTTAATGTTATGAAGCAGGGAGCATTAACAACTCATGCCGCACTCTGTCCATTTTCACATGGCTCCGTGTTTTATAAGCTACTGGAGACCATTTATCCTAAAAACAAAGCTGATAAAGCTTCAAAGAAGTGCAAATGGAAAATGGCTTCTGTGTTCACATATCAGCTTTGGCTGAGACTCTCCTGCTACAGATTCCTTGCTGTCTCTTCCTACTCAACAGTTCAGTTTCTATTAGAGCTTATAAGAAAATCGTCCTGTGTCCATTCATAACAGTTAGAAAGCTGAAAAGTGCTCATACTACATTAATGAACATCATTCATTTTGTTTCCTTTCAAAATTCATATCTATAAAAAAACACATAATGTCACTTTTCTGAACAAAATTATAGAAAGAAATCATTGACTAGGTTTGCTTAAATTTGGAGTTTAGAATTTATACATAAGACCTACAACCAAGTACATTACTAAGTTTTTTTCCCTGTAATTAGAATAGATTCATCCCTCTTTTTAATGTAAAACACTGCAAAGGTTCAGTAAAATTCATTAGAATGGTCAGGAGACTGGACAGGCCCTTTAATCATCAGCAATAGATTTAATTAAGATAAGTACAATGTAGTTTCTGCAGAACATAGTCCAATATCCTGACTAACAAATATTTTAAAAGTCTTATTGACAATTCTAAATAATATAGCAACACACAAGTTGGAAAGTTTTGTTACATTTGATATAAAACATAGCATTATTAAAGCACAGATCCATTTGATTTTTTTAAAAAAAGATAAATCAATCCCATGATTAAATTGTAATTCCAAAAGTCTAAATTGTCTAACTATAGACATAAATATCTTTTAAAAATTAAAAATAATAAAGTATTAACTGATAAAATCCTTAGTGTATTATGAAATTGTAAATATTCCTTTGTATGAGGAGAAACAACAGAGAAAAGTAATAAAGTCCTGGTACATAAACTCACATGCTATCGTTATTCTTCCTTCCTTCTTTTCTTTCTCTCACTCTCTTCCTCTCTCTCTTTTTCTTTCATTCTTTTTTTTTTTGAGACAGGGTTTCTCTGTGTCGTCCTGGCTGTCTTGGAACTCACTCTGTAGACCAGGATAGCCTCGAACTCAGAAATCCACCTGCCCCTGCCTCCCAAGTGCAGTGGTTAAAGGTGTGTGGCACTACTGCCCAGTTCTTTCATTCCTTCTTACTCACTTTATGTCTCAGTCACAGCCCTCCTCTCTCCTCAGAAAATGGAAGCCCATACTTGGGTACCATGCCACTCCAGGACATCCAGTACAACAGGCCTAAGCACATCTCTCCCACTGATGCCCAACCAGTCAGTACAAGTCGGGGTTGAGGGAGGAGAATTCAATGATAGGGAACAGAGACTGAGACACCCCTATTTCTATTTGCTAGGAGAACCACATCAATACAAAACTGCATCTGCCATAACTATGAAGGGAGTCTAGATCCAACCCCTGCATATTCCCTATCTCTGTGAGCCCCTGTGGTCCCAATTTAATCAACTATGTGGATCTTCCTGGATTGTCCTTGACCCCTCTAGCTTGCTCACTTCTAGCACCCATTCTTTCACAAGACTTCCTGGGCTCCACCTGATGCTTAACTGTGTGTCCCCACATCTCTTCCCATCCACTGCTGGAAATCTCAAGAGACAGCTATGCTAGGTTCCTGTCTGCAAACATAGCAGAGTATCATTGATAGTGGGGTTGTCTATCTAAAACAGGATGGGTCTCAATTTGGGGCAGTCATTGGTTGGCTCTTCTTTCATTCTCTGGTCCAATATTATTTCCATACATCTTGTAGGCAAGACAAATTTGTGGTTGAAGATCTTGTGGGTATATTGATGTCCCCTTCCCTCCTGTATAAATCCTGCCTGGCTATAGGAGGTGGCCATCTCAGTCTCCATATCCTCATCTTGTAGGAATCTCAGCTAAGGTCAACCCATAGACTCCCTGTATCCTCTCCCATCTAGCTAGTTGCCACAGATACCCTTCCTATCCAAATAAAATTCTGCCTTATCAGAATGTATGGTTTTCATGCTAACTTCCCTACTCTTGTTAGTGTGGTTGTACTTTTTATCATGATTGGAAGAGCATCTTGCATATGTATTGTAACAAATCTTATTTTTAGAGGCATTTTCCAGCTATTTGCCATTTTGATTTAGTAGAATGCAAAATTAACTTTTAAAAAAGAATTGTCAGAGTTCAAGTCTCTGTTGAGGACATGCTCTCTAAGCTGTTCATTTGCAAATAAGTGTCATCTTCAATGTGAGCTTATTTTTCTACCTAAAATAATGATTTTCAATACATATTGGAACCTAAAAACAAAAAAGAATTAAAATTTACTGTGACAAGCTTCATAAATTGTTAAGTATCAAGAGAAATCACATACATAAATGTTTTCAGAAGTCCCAAGACTAGGAATAATTCCTGCCTCAAAATTATTTTATGTACATTAGCATTTTTGAGTGCCATTAATAATTTATAGTAAAAATTTGGTCAAAAGTAGGTTAACTTGAAAATAAGTAATATGGGTATTTGCATAACTTTCTCAGAACCATGAAATTTACATTATTTGTTCTAGAAGACAATAGGTTATGGAATAATATATGCAGACCAGCCTATTTGAAAAAATGACCTAAATATATTCTTACTTTCTGACTCTTGGACAGGGCAGCAAGGATCTTCTTTCACATCCTAGCCAGATCATTCTGTGTCAGCCTCCCAAGGGTGAGCCATAATGATGCTAGATTTTAAAATATTCAAGAAAAATTATTCTACTAAATTAAGATTGATATTCCTAACTCTATATAACACATAACCAGTAAAGGTATTTTGCATTCTAGTTAATTAGAAAAAGATAAAAATTTAAACAAAACAAAACACTATGCATTATTTTAAGAGGACTCAGGACAAAATGTGATGCCAAGATGACTCAGTTGGGATTATTATATCCAAAGTACTGACAAAATTAAAAGTAGTGAAGAGCTTCTAGCCAGGAGAGAGATCAGTTGTTGGAGAAGAAAAAGTCACCAAACAAAACTGGGTCCCAGATCTATGCTATCTTTTCCATGTTTGTATAGTTAGAAATTAATCAATAAATGCTTCTTCACATGTGTGTTTCATCCCTGGGATATCAGAGAACACTAACCTTATGGTGGTGTTGATGGTTACCTTTCTAATATTACTACCTAGGAACCAGTGGGCAAGTAAAAGCTTTGACCTGTGAAGATTACCTTTTATTACAGTTCACAAGGACACATTAAAGATCCACTTTTCTATATTTGCTTGAAGCATGAGCAGGAATTTTTTCTGTCGGTTCTTTCCTTTGCTAAACAAAGATGCAGCATTAGGCATCTGGTTCAAACATTCCAAGTATTTTCTTCTGGCATGCCTTTTGTTATGTCAGCTAATCATTATATAGTCAAGAAAGCTACTCACAATTTTTATCTAAAAATTTTAAAGCAACAACAAAAAGATTTATAATTTTTCTGTGCATTAGCTAAATTTCCAAACTCATTTGTCATCAATACCAGTATAAGTTTGCTTGGTAAAGCAACTTGGTAAATGAAAGAGTTTATTTCATCTTAAACTTCAAGGTTTTTTTCTGTTCTTTACTGACAAAAATAACATAGGGATGAAATGCAAAAACAGGAACCAGGAGGCAGGAATCAAGAATTGAAGCAGAGACGAGGCAGTCATATAGCTTACTCGCTTACTCATATAGCTTACTTGCTTCCTGCCACTTGCTCAGATACATTAGCTACTCAGCTTGCTCAGGACTATCTGTCTATAATGGTTATCTTTTCCATTTTCTACAGTGAGGAGTTAATCAATAAATCATTCTTCACTGACATGTTTTTGTTCTCATGCAGCACACAAAATTTAAACTTACAGTGGTCCTGACAGTGGAAAACGGGGCCCTACTGCTACAATCATTAATCAAGAAGACTCACTCCCCCTACACATACACACATAGATATAGGCCAATTAATTGAGCTAAACCCCTCAATTGCTGTTTCTACTTTCCACATGACTCTAGGTTGTATCACGTTGACAAAAACTAATCAGAACAACTGAGGCTTTGTTGACTTTATACATAAACATATTATGTCAAATTATAACCTTTTTTATTCTCATTTATCCCTAAGATCTCATGCTAATATGACATCACAAATCACAGTCCAACTATAAATGTCCTTCAAACTTTAAAATGTTGAACACTTTAAAAGTCTAATTTATCTTTAAACATCCCAAATCTTGGACTGTGAGCTAATCTAATGTAAAATTCAAAATAAGTTACACAGCTTTTTATTCCAAAAGAGAATACCTGAGACAAAATAATAACTAGATCAAAGCAAAACCAGAACACATCAGTAAAGATAGCTTATTTTGGTACTCACTGATGATCTTATAGAATCCTGAAGGGCATAGGATAACTTCACTTTCTGATATAGTCATCCACAACACACAGCTGCAGCTAACCAAAACCTATTGTTCCAAAGAAGTACCAGTTTTTTGTATACAAATTCTCAATTTAAATAATCCCACATAAGGACCTTATAGAGATGTTGATGAAATGTATGCTTTTCTCCCAACATTCTTGTGTACCACATTCACATAAGTCTTTTTTTTTTCTATTTTGTTTTTGTTACTTTGATAAAACATTGAATAAAAGAAACTTGGAGCAAAAGAATTTATTTCAGCTTACAATCCCAGGTGATAGTCCATCACAGAGGGAAATTAGGATAGGAATTTGAAATAGGAACACGGAGGCAGGAACTAAAGTAGATACCACAGTGGCATGTTTCTTACTGGCTTGTTTTATTTGGCTTGCTCAGCTACTTTTCATACAACAACCCAGAACTACCTATCTGGATATAGCACAATCAATGGTGGACTGGGGTACTTTGCATCATTTATCAATTGAGAAAATGGTAAACAGCAATGCCACGGACAACTGTGATGAAGAAAATTGTTCTACTGAAGTTCTTTCTTCTCATATTACTCCAGTTTGGATCATGTTGACAAATACTAAGCAGGAAAGAAGGGTTTCTTTCCATTGTAATTTAGTTTCCAATGCCAAAAGAAAAAAAGACTCCCTCCATCTCTTTATATTCTCTAAGTGACTGCCTGCATTTGAAACACTGTATATGAGAGTATTTCCCCTATTTTCACTGTTTTATTTATGAGATGACAACTTTATGACTATCTTCCCCCAGGATTATGATACAATTCTGGTTTAGAAACAGATGACCATTATTTCACTAGAAGACATTTTCTAGATTTATGGAACCATAAACCTGATTGCATTTTAGGGATATCACAATGAAGAGAAATGTGTAACAACCAGAGATGTCATCTTGTATGGTAATCATTATGCCTTAATAGTATTACAGTTTTTTTCAGTTCTTAGTGGATTTATAGAAAGGGAGATTCTCATAATATCCTGCATTCTAAAGGATTTCAGTGTTCAGATAAGGTCAAAGCATTGAGCTCTCTGATTTAGTCAGAAGGCATCAATCTCTGTCTACTTATAAGTGGTTCTTGAAGTCCTACATGGAGTTAAGCTTATATGACTAAACATATTATAAAATATGAGTAGAATTATATTTTTCATTCAAATATATTTTTTCTCTTCCCTGTTTAAATATCCATTACTAAATTCAATAAGAATATCTCAACTAGTGTTATTACCAAGGAACAAGTGACTATAAAATATCTATTCTTTACAGACCAACATCGTAAGGGTAGTGAATCAGTGACATAATCTTTTAGAAAAGTAAGTGATGAGTGTTGTTGTTGTTTATTACCACTAGTATTGCTATTGTTTCAATAAAAGTATTTTCTCTTTGACTGATGTCTTTATCTTTCAATCATAAGAAACTATGTGAACACATCAAATTATCAATACCTAACTATCCCTTTTCATTTAAAATATTCCGTTCTATTATTCATGATAATGGAAAAGATGAATAGTATGAAAAATTCAACAGCAAGTCAATAAAATTCTTTCAGTATATTGAGGTTTGGTTGGTTGCTATGTATTGTAATGTGAAGTGCAGGTCCCTAAAGCCTGGTTGCCCCAGAGATGAGAGAGTCCCCATGTAGACATGTGACACTATATGACTTTGCTCCCAAATTATTTCTGATTGTTTAATTAAAATGTCTACAGCCTATAGGTTTGAAGAATTCAGATGGGCAGTGCTTGGTGTTCCTGAGCTTGGGGGCTGGAGGAGACCATGGGGTAGGTGAGAAGAAGGTACAGGCAGAAGAAAGATGCTAAGGGTGAGCAGTCAAAAAACACGTCCCTGAGAGCTGGCCAACTGGCGTTAAGAGCTGTCCAGATGAAATATAGTAATAACCTGATGTTTCTAATAAGAAAACCCAAAATAGAATTTAATAGCATAGAGGGCAGATATCTGACCAGCATTAGTGCTAATAAAGGCTTATTTTAAATGTAAATGTCTTGTGTGTCTTTTAACCAGGAACCAAATGATCAATATGGGGTAGAAAACAAGATTGAGATTAAATATTTTGTGCAACACAGTATTAAATTGAAATTGTATAATAATGGGGTCAGCAAATTTTCTTTTCTAACTTTTTTGATTATCTAAAATAAATATATTATTTTATTCCCTGTGGACACAGAGACACGTAAGACTCAGAAGATTGCAAGCAACATAAACAGAAATAAAGCAGTAAAAGCCTACTAAACTGTGATTCTTGAGTTCAGCTTAGAAGTTGTACCTTGAATACAATGAATTAATGCAAACTCCTATAAAATCCTTTGTTAAGTATTCTTTTAAAAACATTTCAAGTTCTTTCATGATGTCCCCCTGCTCACTTTCTAAAAAAGACAAAATAAAAAAACTCTCAGAGCTGAATGGTCCAGATAAAGAATCTCTTGCTGCTCTGGCTTTATGCTCCACATTAACATATTTTCACTGTTTAGCACTGTAATTGCTTCCTGGACCTGCCTCTCCCTCTGTCTATAATCCTGCCTTGCTCTGAGTTGATGATCAGCCCCACGAGAGCTCATCTGCAGTGGTTCCTCTCTCTTCATATCTGAGATGAATTTGTATCTACACTATAAAGTTTAGTTTTCACTTGCTTAGATACTCAGAGGCACTATTGTCCCAAATATTCTCTTTAATTATTCAAAGGTCAGACCTCCGGCTGCTGGGATCTAAAATGCGCTCTTTAGACTCTCTTCTTAAATATTTGTTAGTCATGCTGGAGCCTTATTCATATCTTTAAGGAAAAATAGCAACTATTTTTGTATCCTAAATAAATATATTTATCCAGTGCCTTTCAAGCCTCTAGCTGGGAATTTCCCTTGTGTTGCTGACCCACTTATCAACTGTTTCAGGAATCCTCTTCCTTTTCTATATGCTATCCATTCAGACTCAACACCTCTAAGACTAAAATCAAGCTCAACAAGGTTTTTATCTTCTAATATTTCCTTATTTTAGCAGATAGATTCCTTCTTTCCCTTTGTATAAATAACTGTCATTCTTTGTTTATTGTTTAATTAGTCACCAATTCCCATAGGCTTGGACCCCTAAAGTGCTCTTGTATCTGTCATCTCCTTTTGGACATCCTTCTCTTGTCCTATTCTGCATGATGCTCAGTCTTCTAAAAGCTTGCCACTGGCTTTCCTTCTTATAAACTTCTCTGACATTGATCTGCTCTCCATATTTTCCTATGACCTACATAACAGGATTAAGTCTTTCAAATATGATAATGAATTGTAAAATATTCAAATTTGTGGCATAAAATATGAAGGAAGGAATTCACTGCATGCCTGAAACTAATTTTCATTACTAAGAAATGCTCTGGATCATGAAATAGACTAGACATCAAAGGTGGAGAGCAGGAGTCTGGAGATGGTGGTGGAGTGTCTAGGGATATGGGTTAGGGAACAGAAGGGGTCAGATGGAGGACAGATGGAGGAAGAGAGTAGTGAGAGAGACGGATAAGGTCAGTGGGCATTTCTGGGACAAGCTAGAAGCCTAGTCCAATGGAAATAAATCTATATGGGTAACCCTAGCTAAGTAAGACTCCTAGCTATGGGGATATGAAGTCTAAACTGTCTATCTCCTGTAACAAGGCAAGATCTCCAGTCTACGGAGATCCAACCCAGCCACAACCCTTCAACTTCCAAATTGTCCTGCCTACAAAATATTCTGGGGTAAAGATAGTTCAGAAATTGTTGGAGTAGTCCACCTTGAGACCCAGGCCATAAGAGAGCCCATTTCTGACACTGCCTTGAGGGCCATGACCCAGATACTGGATACCCCCAGAGGCCTAGGATAGAAAATGATTTACAATGATATTCTGCTCAACTCATAGATTGGTGCCTTGTGCAATTGTGATCAGAGAAGCTTCACCCAGAAATTGATAGAAACAGATACAAAGACCCACAACCAAGCATTAAGCAGATTTCAGGGAATCCTGTGGAAGAATTATAGGATGCAGAGAACTCAAGGAAACTACAAGAAAACCAAACAGTCAACTAATCTGGTAACATAGGGGCTTACAGAGACTGAACTGAAAACCACGGGGCCTGTGTAGGACTGACCTGGGTCCTCTGCATATATGTTATTGTTATGAAGCTCAGTCTTTTTGTGGGATACCTAAGAATGCAAGTAGGTGCTGTCTCTGACTCTTTTGCCTCTTTTAGGCCCCTGACATATATACAGCAAAGAACTGTCTGGTCTGGCCTCAGTGGGAGAAGACTAGCCTAACCCTAGAGAGACTTGAGGACTCAGGGAGTGAGGAAGCCTGGCAGGGTGGAGATATCCTCTTGGAGACAGGGAGGAGGAGAAATGAGATGAGGAACTGTGGAAGGGGACAGTGGCTGGACTGTAAAAGAAAATAAAAGTAATAGTAAAAAAAAAACAGAATATATGATAAGGTAGCAGTAAGAATGAATAGAGTTGCACTGATATTCACAAACTCCTTATTGTATTGTGTAAGTCTTGACATTATTTATATACTTAATAGTATGGCAAGCTTTTTAGTGATCCAATGTGTTGATTATTGAATTATATTGAGCAACATGACACTATGCAGTAATCAAGCGTTTTAGTTGCTTTTCTGTTACTGCAATAAGAGAATGTAGAGGAATTTTAATACAATGACATGGCTGCTCCTGCAAGGGATCACATCGAAGACTTTCTAGGTCCATATGATCTGGCTGGGATGCAGACATACTCTAAATTAGGATATGATTAGGCTAGAATACTGATAATCCCTTGTACACAACTTCAGTCCTAAGCAATTAAGGTAAAGTTGGTTTGCAGAAGGAAGCAGACAGATTTGAAAGTGGCATCTAATTGAGGGGCAAAAAAAAATGATGAATGAGAAAAATATTTGACAGAATGAGTTAGAGATGGGATATGCTGAACTCTCACAAGAACAGCACAGGAAAGAGAGACTACTTAAGAACATTGCAGGGAGAAAGAGAGAAGACAATTTTAGCTGGACAATTTTACAGAGACAGGTTGCAGAAAGAACAAGCTAAAAACAAGTGAAGATAGAACAAGCCTAAGAGTGAGAATGAGAAGATTAGAACATATAGCCAAAGTTAATATGCAGCCAGGCAGAGCAATTCAGGCAGAAGCCAAGAGAA
This sequence comes from Rhabdomys pumilio, assembly GCA_030674055.1. Taxonomy (NCBI): domain Eukaryota; kingdom Metazoa; phylum Chordata; class Mammalia; order Rodentia; family Muridae; genus Rhabdomys; species Rhabdomys pumilio. The sequence continues at coordinate 34,142,829 of JANHMN010000017.1, forward strand.
ACTGGATTGAATCAACCAGGTTGGCAGATTAGGTTGTATAGAGACTAGAACTTTCTAGGCCTAGGAAGTTAGAATGGAGAAAGAAATGCTCTGGTTTCAGCCAGAGTCATATATTTGCACAGCTTTGGTAGAGCTCTTATCCCTCCATCTGAGAAAATAAAATTGACAACTATAGGAGAGAATAGTATATATTTCATCTTATACTTCCAAGTGACAGAAAGTCATTGTTGAAAGTCAGGACAGGGACTCAAGAAGGAATCTGGAGCCAGGAAACTGAACTGGAAATAGGAGAAATAGACTTTTGGTTTAAATTTTTCAAATCCTACGTTAATTATGGTTCTTTAAAACTTTAACTTCCCTTTTAGCCCACCACAGACCAGATGTAGAGGAAAAGAAGGGTTAACAGGAAACAGGGGTTGTGGCCCTGTTTAGAAATTGTTCTTTGGGGCAATTCCAATCTTCATTGTCAGCAATCCAGTCCACTAGCTAAACCCCAAAGGTGAATCAGCAGCAGCAGCAGCAGCTCAATTCAGAATGCTTAAGGCTCCTTGATAGGCGTGAGTCCCTGGACTACCACCGGAAGTTCTTTGATATGTTTCTATGATGTCACAACAAGTAAAGATTAGTTAAAGGAAGCAAGGCAAACCAGTGCAAGAGTGTCATCAGCAAAGACAAGTGTCACAGAAACCAAATGAAGACCAGCAAAGAGTTACAAGGTAAACCAATGAAAGAGCCTCACCCACTGTCCGTTGTATTATACTTATACTCTTTCCAAACATCATGTGTCCTCTCAAGAACCCGCCCCAGAAAAATATTATATGCCCTGTCATGAGGCAGCTTCCAGGAGAAAAATCATATGACACAACTAGTCTCCAACAAAGCCCAAAATTCCCACTTCAATATAATATGGAGGAATACATCTTTCCTCACAGGCGATTTGATTTCTTATAAATACTGCTTTCATATTCAACTCAGGGCAACCTGTCTATGTGTGGCACAATCCACAAAAGGCTGTGCCATTGCAAACCAATCGTTAATCAAGAAAATGCCCACTTCCCTAAAGGTCAATTTGTTGGAGGCAGTTTTTTATTTGAGGTCCTTTCTTCCCAGGTGACTTTAGTTTGTGTCAAATGGAAGAAAACTAGCCAGCATTCTCCATAAGTATTAACAGTATTAATCAAATAGGTTCATCTATTTTTAAGTTCATTAGCCCCTCTTTTTTTTCCTTACCATAAGCAATGTCTTTTAGCCTAGCTAAGCTTCTTCCACTTTGAGTACATTCTAGTTTTAGCCTGTTTCAGACTGATGTTTGGATCAAGCCATTTCCTCTCCTCAAATGTTTTCTCTTCCATCTCTTCAGTTCCTTTGTTCTCTTTAGCAACCATTCACACTTCTACACCTACTTTTTCTGTTATTCTCCCATTTCTCTAGCTTCTGGTTTAGTGTCATTTCCTTTGTAAGGACTTCCTGACCCATCTTTCTAAGTTATAACAATACCCTTAGCCATTTCTAAAGTACTACTGGTTACTTGTTTAATTAATCCTAAGACTTTAAGGAAGAACAGAAATGAGTCTTGTTTGGCTCAGTTTCCATCTTTTCCAGAAGCTTAAACAACACGCTAAGCAAAAGATTCAGAAATATATGTTAGAGAGAACATATAGTATGCAAACACATCATAATTATTGTTTGAAACAAAACTGTCTCATAACAGCTAAATGTATCTCAGCAAGTCTTCATTATATTTATGGAGGCATAGGGGTATATCTAGCTCTAGAACAGAAGTTTGAAAACACAATTTTTCTTGTATTGTGAGGTGAAGAGGGAGAGATAGATAGATAGATAGATAGATAGATAGATAGATAGATAGATAGATAGATAGATACCTTTTTAGCTTTTTCACAAACATCAAACTACTTGCAATCAATAATAATCTTGATTTTCTAAAATTCCTGCTTGCCCACCCATGTTCTAATATTGTTATCAGTGCTTGTAATCTGGACTTGTGCTTCCAGTTCTAGGGCCTCTGTTCAAAAATTAAAACAAAAGTCCATACAGATTGCAATGAGAGCTTTATTCAGAGCAAAGATATAGTATAGACAGAAGATATACTATAAGAAAACAGTGAGAAAGAACCCAGGGTTCCATGTTATTTTTCGATGTTCTCTTTTATGAGACTCAGCAGAAGGAGAGATTTGGATCATAGGGATATAGTAAAGGTGGTTCTCCTTTTTGATTGGTAGATTAGATCATACAATCACTTTTCTGTCACGCGTACATTCTCAAAGCATATCTGATATTAATCATATTCAGGACCAATCATGCATTGACCTAAGATGGTAAACAGAAATATTTCTAAACATTTACTTGACACAGTTTGCCAGGTAATCTAAACCAGTTCAGGTTAGATTTGCCTTACTCTATTGGGCCATAGACATGTTGGGAATACCTTTATACAGAAACCATTCAAGTTTAATGACAATTAAAGCACATTTATTTCAGATTTATATAGCAGATAAAGATGAAGGTACATGGCTACCAAGTGTGTATTAGAAGCAAACTGTGAAAGTAGCCTAAATCAAATAGTCTTAGGTTCCTTATGTATCTTAATTAGAGTTTTATCTTAATTAGAGTAAAGAAACACCATGACTAATGCAACTCTTATAAAAAAAAAAACCATTTAATTGGGTCTAGCTTACAGTTTTAGAGGTTCAGTCCATTGTCATCATGGCAGGAAGCATGACATCTTGCAGGCAGATGTGGTGTTGGAGATGCTGAGAGTTTGTATCTTGATCCAAAGGCATCCAGAAGGAGACTGTCTGCGGCAGGCAGCCGGGATCTCTTCTGCACTGGGCATAGCTTGAGTACTAGATTCCCTGAAAGTCCACCAACACAGTGGCATACTTACCTATTCAAACAAGATCACACATCCTAATAGTGCTACTTCCCATGAGCCCACCATAGTCAAATCACCACAGTATGTTCACCAGACTGAGTAGTTGTGGTATCAACACACGTATATGTGATGCTGAAGACTGAACTAAGGACCTCAGGTACACTCTCCACCATTGAACTACACTACCAAGACACACCTCCTATTTCCTTCCTTTTTTTCATAGTATATTAAACAAAATCTTCCTCCTTTATAGTAGGCAACCTCAGGAGAATCATGTACTCATTTATATTTATCATAAACTAAGAGTTGTTTATACTAATAAAAACATCATGAAGTATGAAGACTTTTTAAAATTAAAGATATGTTGTTTTCCTAAATGCTTACTTTATCTGTGCCTTTCTTTGAATACAAGCTATTCTAACCATCAATTTCTAATGGGATTCTTTTGAGTTTTGACGAAATTCTGTGTGTTTTGTGTTACTTGTACTATTTGCTACAGTGATCTAGAGCCATGACAATGCTTTTGAATAATTTGTATGTGGGCTTCTTTAATAAACACTGCCAAAACATCTCCAAATGTCTTCTAATTAATACACAAAATATACAGACGGTATATTGCAAAGCAACTAATCACAGACAATCAGGTAATTCTACCCTCCAAAAGGGATATTGCTTCCACTGTTTGAAAGCCATTATGTGTTACAAACTTCTCCCTACATTAACAAAGCTACTTTATCATGTGTACCTTATCTGCTTGCCTAAATGTATAGGATGGATATAAGTCAATACTGCTGAAAAAGCACCACGCTTCATGGGCTTTATGACTCTAGAAACAAGATAAAAGCCTTATGACTCAAAGAAAGCTATCAAATGCACTTTGTCGCCACAAGGATCATATTTACTTAAAGGATTGTGACGATAAAAGCGCATCTCTCTTACTGGAATCCAGGACAAAAGCTGTCAGAGAACGTGGTAGTAAATAGCTTTGAAATCGTTTTCTCTGCTTCATTTCAGAAGCTTCAGCTTACAGATGTTTGACCTTTAACAAATGGAATCGTTTCCTGTAGGCCTTGTGTTTCACTGAATGCCGACGGCCATATGATCGTGATGTAGTCATCAAAAATGAGACATGCTCATCTCTGGCGAATCCTACTACAATGAGAACATTCCTCTTCCAATGACATTTGTAGTTCCTCTAAGAAAAGTTAGAGTGATTCTATTTATCCAAAACATTTTTCCTCTAGTGTCTCTTGACCAAGCAAAGCAAGGAAAATTGTATAATTATCTAAAATGGCTACATAATGCTAAGTAGCCAAAGAAGAAAAAGTAGGCTAAACTGGAAGATATTTTGCTGAGACCCTTGAGAGTCAAGCTATTACCGATTTTGTTATTTTGTAGTAAAGAACATAAAGTGCATTCCTTGGGGTCTTTAGGTTCATGTATTTCTTAACTCTGGGAAGTGACTATGTAAATAGTAGTCTTGGACTCTGGTACTAAGAAAGCAGTCTGACTGTTTCAATTATACATTGAAATATTAATGGAGGTAGATATGTGAATAATTTTTAAAGTGAAATAGGAATGTGTTATAACTTTTTGATATTAAAATAGTCCATTATACCCATATCCAATTCCTCTCTGCTATAAGCAAAGATTCAAGGACTCAGTATACTTACTGTTTGACTTCAGGCTCTGATGCTATTAAATTTTCACCATCTGCATGATTGTAGGTTATTCTTTAATCTTTTCCAAATTATGTTTTAAATTCTTATTTTGCTCGACACTGTGTGCTGAGTATAGTGTCATTAAAGAAAGGAGTTAACACATAAGAAAAGAGATACACTGACAAAAACTTAGGCAAGGTTTTAACATAGTTCAAATGTGCGATAAAGAACGTCAAAAGTTAGACTTCAACAAGTCACTATGGAAGGACCGAAAGAAAAATACATGTTCATTGTTACTCTTTCTCTTAAAATCAACTTTAAGAGACCATGCAGATAATTAGCTTTGTCTATAGTGCCTAATACTTATGACCTAAATTCTAAGTATTGAAACTGTAGTCTTACCACATTAGCTAGAAGTTCATATAGGATTATTAGTACACATCACATCTGAGTGCTCCTTGGATGCCTCTAACTTCTCTACATTTCATAGTCCCTCAAAAAGTTAAGTACATTTGGAGCACAATTAACAAACAAACATCTTGGAGTTTATGTCTAGATCTGCATAGAAATTGTGTAGATAATTCTAAATATTTATTTATTTTATGTGCATGGGTGTTTTGCCTGTATGCATGTATACCATTTGCATGTCTAGTACCCAGAGAGGCCAGGAGGGAGAACCAAGTAGTCTGGAACTGGAGTTACAAGTATTATGAATTTCATGAAGGGGCCTGGAATTGAACCTGGGTGGTCTGGAAAAACAGATACTATTCTTAAATTCTAAGCATTCTCTCTAGTTGCTAGACAACATTTTGTGTAATCAGCACCTAAGCTGGTCTGTAAAATAAAATAAGCATACTGACTTGCTTTGCCTAAATATGGTTGTTTCTGAATATCATTGCTTAAAACACTTAAAATCTACTCCACTGTGCAGATCTCTGTATGAAAATAAAATACCTGGAATTAACTTCATCAGACAGATATAATCAAAACAGAACATAGATTTTATAATCACTTTGATTTGACTTTTAATATAAAATAGAAATATTGCAAAATCATGATTTCCCTTTTTACCTTCATTTCCTTTTTCTTCCTCTTCCATTCAGGAAAAGAGAAGATTTGGGTGAGATTTAAAAATTGATGTCAGAACTGGTACATATAAAGCTCATTAATAATCATAGACTTGTGTGTAAGTTGACCTAATACCATGAAAGACACAAGTGTAACAGGACAAAAAAAACCCCAACAAAATCAAGAGGAAAAACACTAGAGATGAGAGAACAAAGTGCATCATCAATGAATAATATTACTTAGATTTCATTTAATGAGTCTGGTTAAAGGAAGTCATATATGGCAGCAAGGTAGAATCAGACATCCCACAACTTCTTAAGCTAAGAGCTAATTGAATGTGGAGCTGCAGACAGTTTATCAGTGGTCAAAGATTTCTGAACACAGAGCAACCAAAACTTAATTCAAAACAAAATGCATAAACATTATTAGGTATATGTAGCCTTCGTTCTGAACAATGCTATTTTTGGCCTTGCACTGTATAAGCTGTCAAAAATTTCTACATGAACCGAGGCTGGCCAAAACCTATCATCTCAGATTAGATTGTATTCTATGTTATTAATCACATTTCATTTTTTATTCACACAGAGATCTTTGCTCACATGAAAACATAATAATTTAATGACAGAAAAGTCACTTAATGTTTTCCTACTCTCATCTCTTAGTATGTAAATATTAAATGGGTATGTAATTGAATTGTATTGAGTTAAAATGTTTGACTTTAAAATTTTCTCTTGAGTTTTTAATTTGAATTCTCTGAAAATGTCAAATGAATTCTGAATTATGACAGAATTTTCAACAATTTCAGAAATGGTCATAATTCTAATTCTACCATTTTATTACATATTTACACAAAGTAGCTTTCTCAGAATGATGCTTATAAAATCAAACATCAATCAACTTCAAAAGCTTCTCAAGGTGCTGTGTCCTGAAATATTAAACTGTTGTAGCTGTCAATTAAGGCTACTCAAATTGACCTGGCAGTGGCGGCTCATTCCTCCCTACCCACCCCTTTGTTCTGGGTTCTCGAATGAAAGATACACACAAGCAGCCTTATATTTTTAATGTGCTGTAAACAGCTCAATGGCTGAGCCACTCCAAACCTGCCACATGGCTAACACCTCCCCTCTGATAGTCCTGAGTTACTACTTATTAAAATCTATATCCTATCTTTGTTGCCATAGACCCAGTCAGGGGACTCCCTGAGACCACTTTTCCCCAGCTCTTACCTGTTGGTTGTCATTCCGTCCAGCATTTCTCAGGTGTAGAAACTAGTCATTGCACAGCATGGCAGTTAACCTCCTCCTGATCTCTCTCCTAGTCCCTTGCCCAGGAATCCTAAAGTCCTCCCCAGCCATTATCTACTAGCAACTTTATTTACTAATTAAAACCAACTGGAAGCATGGACTCTCAGTGTCCTATGTGTATGGATTCTAGTACAATTTGGGGACCCAAATAACATATTACAAGCGTTAGGCCAAATCCACAACATTCAACATTCATTCAATACTTAGTACTTTGTATAAAAGTTAATAAGTATATCCATTCCCTATTATTTACATTTTCTTTCATGTTTAATAAATATTAAAAATATGTATGCCAAAATTATTTGAAAATATATTTTGCTATGACTTATTTAAAATGTTTCAAATTTTTAAAAAACCTCAGTATATATGATAACTATATAAGATATGTTCCTGGGTCAGGTCCTAGGTGGGAAATAAAAAGGAACCATGGTGGGTAGAATTGTCCCAATTTTCAAGACATTGTTTGGAATCATTAGTATGGTTGATGATAGTTTCCTAAGGCCACTGATTGAGAAACATACTTTCTGTAAATTATAAGCGTTCATATAAATTAAAACACATAAAGATACTAGATTGTGAAGTCCCATGATAGTCTAGAAGCAACAGGAAAATTATGATTGTGTCTTTTTTTTTCAGCAAGTGTTTTTGGTTGTAAGTGTTCACTCACTGAAGATGGAGCATCCATCTTTCACTAGTGGAGCATCCAGTGGCTACAACAGGCTGAAAACTAGAGTGGGAATCTATTGCTGTCAGTTCCTTAACCAAAAAACATCATCAAAGCTCCAATTTCTTACTGTTCTTGATATTTCCAATTTAATTCTTAAGCTTTTCTCCTTACAACATAGCTGACACAGAAACACAATTCTCTCTATTGCTAAATATAAGTAACTATGCTAGAATAAATAAAAAATCTTCAAAGACATATGTAGAGATTTAATGTTATGCTCTACATCCAAAACTAGGCTGTACTATAGTTACTTATGATGGTTAAGAAATGGGGCAAGTGAGCCTTTTGAATTTCATCATATTTCCATATATAGGGAATAAACTTGGAGCTCATACGTGCTAGGCAAGCACTCTCTTGCTAAGCTATGCTTTTAGGAAGCTTTCTTAATTTCCAGAGTGAAAATATGAGCAAGGAGGACAGGAAATATAGATGGCTGTCAGGTCACCAGCCAGCGTCATTTGCATGCATTCTGTTTGATTTTTAGTATCTATATCTAACATGAACTAGGGGCTGGCATACAATTGCTGTTCTTTGCAATTTTTCTGAGTGAAGATAGTAACTTTAAAATAAGAAATTGATTAAAAGCATAGTACTGATATAAAAGTGAAATGAATATTGATACCCACATAGGCATTGTGCCAGTATAACACATTTAGGAATACAAGGCTTAGACCCAGTCCTTCTTTAACTTTTCTAACTGATTTGAGATGGTTAGCCTGTGAGTTAAGGGACTATAGCAAATTCAGGGCTTTGAGTTTATTGATAAGGTGTTTTCTGTATTTTATTTAGAAATAGCTGAGAGGAGTTAACAGACAACAATCCAGATTGCCTTACATGGATATTTGGTTTTCAAAATGTCAGAAGTCCACAGAATTGACTTTACAAACATTTCTGTATTAATGTTCATTTTGATTAGAGACCTGTCTGCTCCTGACAGCTTCCTGTCTTGGATTCTAAGAAGAAATTGAGCATCTTTGGAGCTACTCCAGTTGTGGGGAGACAGCCACTGGGCAAGAATTGCCTCTTCCCATCTACAGACAAATTACGGTCCAGAAAAGGACACACTTGCAGAATAGTTGACTGATTATATCTGCCTAGACAGAGTAATCAGTCCTTAATAATTCTGTATCACTATGGTCTGTCAGAAGATCCTAGGCCAGAAGCCTGAAGACCAGATGCTCCAACGTTTTGAAGTATAGGGACTGTCCAGGTGTTCAGCAGTCTCTATAAATTGGCTAAGTATTAGAAGCCATGCTTTGTGCTTCCCATAATTTCAGTTAACTCAGTCATTCTGAATTTCTGATGGGGTTGAAAACTTATAGGCTCATAGCCAATCCTGGCTATTTACTTTGAGAGAAAAGATTGGAGTGGAGGGTTTTCAGCTGACATTCATTCCAAGTCAAGAAAAAATCCAGGTTCAGAACTAAGTGTTTTAGTTAGGAGAGATGACAGAAGTTCTGGTTAGTCAACAAAATGATGGACTAGTTATTGGGACTAACTAGTACCTCACTGGTACAAATTGGCACAATTATGCACTAATCATATTTTAAGAGAAAAGTTTTATTTTACAGGAAGGGTGATATGTAGAAGGAGCTAATGTGGGAGGATATGGAGAGGAAGAGAAGGAGTAAGGAGAGGAGGAGAAGAAGGACAGGAGAAGCTAGGTGATGAGAGAAAGAGAGAGAAAGAGGGGAGGGGACATGGAGGCAGATGTTCATGTGTCTCCACCAGTCAAAGATAGTTGATATATCTAGGCTGAGTATTGGTTTACACTCCTGACTGAGTATTACCAAACTTATAAAGCCTTTGAGTAACATTTTAAAAAATTGTATAAAAGCAAAAAGAAAAAGGGGGCATGGGATAGGGGTTTTCTAGGAAGAGGAAATGGGGAAAGGGATGAATCTGAAATGTAAATAAAATATCCAATTAAAAAAAAAGCATAGTATTTCATTTCTGCTGCTATCATTACTATTCATCTTAAGAATGGTGTGCTACTAATTTTTAGTACTCCTAAATTTTATGTTATGGAGTAATTCTCTATTAAATTTTTCTAAACATCAGGCAAACATTGTCTTTTTGAGATTTTACTATCTCAAAGCTTTTACCATCTAGATAATACAATCCATCACATTTATAGAAGACACACACACACACACACACACACACACACACACACACACACACACAAACCCACCTATAGCAAAAATATCTGAGTAAGGTTCTCATGTCTTTCATGTCTTCTTTCACTAAATAAATAATTCTGCAAGGTAACAGTATTGTGTTTAAAGAAATATTTAGTAGAAATCATTACATGCATTCACTTTGGTTTCTTTCTTGAGGAGGATTTCATTGAACATGTCTTTTTTTTTCTATTCCATTGGTAACCCATGTGGGACACAAACTTCCCACATTTAGCAATCTCTTCTATTTATTTATTTATTTATTTATTTATTTATTTATTTATTTAATGTATTTGGGTACACTGTTGCTGTCTTCAGACACACCAGAAGAGGGCATCGGATTCTCATGAGAAATGGTGGGAAACTATGTGGTTGCTGGGAATTAAACTCGGGATCTCTGGAAGAGCAGTCAGTGCTCTTAACCACTGAGTCATCTCTTCAGCCCCACAGCAATCTCTTCTTTGCCAGTAATTGTAGGAAAATTTTGTTGTTTGTGACACCTCTTTCCACCCAGTTATCTCACTTTTTTCAAACAAAATTCAATCAGTTTTATCTCTCCATGGAATCTGAAATCTAGAAAGATACAAGTATTTAAATTGTATGAGTAGAAGCTATTGCCAATTAACAGCCAATTACAAATGAAAATTTAGGTTTTTTTCTGAGGTATTCTCACTTGGAAAACAAACCACTCCTAAAGGTATACTATATTCCTAGCAGTAGAAGATCAACTTAAAATGAATTCAACATTAGAGAGGTTCTTTTACAGGGTCTTTATTTTTCTTTTATTTTTCTTAACCTTATATCTCCTTATATATTAAGGCTTCTAGTTTTGTGTTTGCATGGGATTCCTGTATATATGAGCATGTGTATCCATGAGTCTATATACTTCTTGTTCTTTTTCGTTGAGTCTTTTTGTTTGTTTGTTTGTTTGTTTGTTTTGTCATATTCTGACTTGTTGGTTTTGTATTTATCTTTAATCTAATTCAATTTTTATTCCCTAGATGTCTGTTCATTTCCTAAGGAGAGACAAAGGGAATAGATATAGAGGGGAGGGGAATTAGAAACAATGGGGAAGGGGAAACCATAGTAAGAATATATTGTATGAAAAAAAAATATGTTCCCAAGAACAAAAAAGAAAATAGAAAAAAAATCTCTGAGTAATGACTATAGCAATGGTTCTGAAGGAAAAGCCACATTTATATTGCCTAAGTCTCTGTACATTCCAAAAGCAATGTTTTAGAATGGCACCTTTATGGTACCTAACTCTTCAGGTTTGCCAGCACTCACTCTCTAAAATATTAGGGTTGGATCTGTTTGGGAGGAAGCAGTTTGTTCTAACATAACCTCTGATGTAAATTTTCTCCCATGTAGCCAGTCCTTTGCTGGTGCCTACTGTATTTTATAACTACTTATATGGAACAAATTCTTAAATTTTGCAATTATTGCAAGAACTGTTTCATTTCGCAGTAAATAAAACCAGAGCATTTTCTCCACAAAGAGTCTGAAACGGGCTATGATCTTTTCTAAAGCATCAATTTACACATCCATAAACTACACTTACTACAGTACAGAGACTAATTTCTACACAAATCTGTCGGCTACTGATCCCAACTGACAGGAGAATGCACTTTAGGAATGCTGGAAAGAACTTTCTCAGCAAGGGTTTCAGTTCTTTTTCTTATCCTTGTCAAATATCAGCCTGTTCCACACGTCTGGGCGCTTTGCCAGTTCACGCCCACCCCTTTGCTCCTGGAAGGTGAGCAGACAGATCAAGTGCCAAAAAATGCATTTAGCTATGTTATTGTAATTATGGTAAGAATTTAAAGTCGTCTAGGACTTACATTTTAAGTAATCATTTTAGCTTTACCAGTCATGTCTGTTCATACTATAGCGGAAAAAAAAACTGGAGAAGTTTCTGAAATCAGGATTTCTTTAGCCTAGTTTGTAATATTTACCTTTAAAACTATCTCTCCCTGTAGCACTTTCTTATTTCATTGGCTCCTCTGGATATGGTGACACAAGATATCTACTACAAGAACGTAAAGAATGCCTAGGATTAGTTGCTCTTTAAAATGTTGTACCTATAGTTATTTTCTTTGTCACATAAAGAGGTGACAAAATAGTCATATCCTATGCAACAGTAGCAATGAATAAGCAATGCACTTTATCCCTCTATAATTTCATATTTTAAATTTTCCTGACACTGGATTCCTAAAATAAAGATAAATAATTTTCTCCAGGATCCTCCATCAAGAGTTCAAAATTCTAGTTAAGCCCGAAAGGACTTTAGCAAGACTACTAGATGAAGGAACCTTTTCGTTGTCTTGCCATGTCACACCTAAACATAAGAGTAACAAGGACAACAACAGTAGACATTCCAATGTGGGTGGTGAAAGTCCTGAGGCCTTAACCTTACACAAAGAGCAATACCAAACTACAGAAGGCCACGAGCTAGAGAAATAGAATGCTTCCTGTGGAACAGCATACCAATTGATGATCCAATATCCAATAGTCAATCCTGAAAATACATGCATAGAAGTGACATCATACAGCCTGAAGTGGTTGTACTTATTTATGTATTTATACATATTATGTATAACATGTAGTATATTATGTATTATAACACATATATTACATATTTTAAATATATTATATAAAAATAATATCCATAAATTTTATATATTATGCTAATTAAAATGTGTATATATTACATTATATAGTATGTATAACATTTATATTTTATGTTACTTATAATATAGAAACATGTATTTCATATATAAAAATAAATTTTATGTATATTATATTTGATATATAATATGTAATATATAATATTTATATAGTATAGTATCTAATGCATATAATATTTATATTTACATATATAATATATATAATTCTCTATATAATATATAAAAATATAAGGTATGTTATATTAATTAAATTTATATTTATGCTATTTAAAATATAATATAGCATTTTATGTATTATATATCTTATATTATATATAATATAAAATGTATATATATAACATATAATGTATAATAATATATAAGTAATAAGTATGTTACAAGAAGTTTTTATATATAATATATAAATTCATATTGAATATAAAATTATATGTATATAGATATATATGTGTGTGTTATATATATGTATATAATTAATGAAAAGAGGTCATGAATTTGAGAGAACAAAATAAAGAAAGAAAAAAGAAAGAAAGAAAGAAAAAAGGAAGAAAGAAAGAACAATAAGTTAGAGACTTAGAGGTAGAAAAGAATGAAATATTGTAAGTATATTACAATCTTTAAAAATGTAAAACACATATTTTCCATTAATTAATTTATTTAGTTTACATTCCAATAGCAGCATCCCCTCCTTCCTTCCAGCTCAGTCTCTCCCTTTCCATTCCATTATTCTCCTCCTTTAATTTCTTCAGAGATATGTAGGCTTTCATGGATATAAACCCACCTTGGCTCTTTTCATCTGTTTCCATCAGCTTCTGTGTGAAGCCTCTCTGAGGACAGTTATGCTAGGCTTCTTTCTGCAAGTATAGCAGAATATGATTAATAGTGTCAGTGGTGAGTTCCCTATCATGGCATGGGTCTCAAGTTGGGCCAAAAATTGGTTGGCGACTTTTTAAATTTCTTCTCCTTCTTTATTCCTGCCTATTTTTGTGCAGGTCAAATTGTGAGTCAAAGGTTTTATAGCTGGGTCGGTGTCCCCATGCTTCCATTGAAATTCTTGCCTGGTTACAGAAGGTGACCATTTCAGGTGCCATACAGCCTACTACTAGGAGTCTTACTTAGCTATGGCCACACTCAGAGTTTCCTGGGAGTTTCCATTGTACTAGTTTTCTAGCTCCTCCCACAGATGCCTCCCAACACACCAGTTCTACATCTCTCTCCAAGATCGCTCTCCTTCTATCCTCCATACAATTGATCCTTCCTGTTCCTCTTCCCACCCCTTCTGTCATGAGTTTCCTCTCTTTATCCACCACTGATGTCTTTTATTTTCCCTTTTCAGTGAGATTCAAGCATCCTCCCTTGGGTCATCCTTGATAGCTAGTTTCTTCGTGTCTGTGAATGGTAGCGTGTTTAGTCTGTACTTTGTGGTTATTATCCACTTATAAGTGAGTACAAACCATATGTGTATTTCTGGGTCTGGGTGACCTCACTGAGGATGATCTTTTCAAGTTCCATCTGTTCCCCTGCACATTTTATGTCATTGTTTTTAATAGTTGAGAAATATTCCACTGTGTAGATGTACCACATTTTCTTTATTCTTTTTTTTTTTTGGTTGAGGGGCATCTAGGTTGTTTCCAAAGTTGTTGTATGAGTTTGCACTCTTTCAGTAATGGAGGAGTTGCTAGCAGGAGCTGCCACTTGAGTTTTTGATTTTAGCCTCTCACCTCCCAGGTCTCTGGGACTTTCTAGAGGTTCACTCTGACCCCAACCACAGCAGCTGCATATTTCCATTCACTCTCCTGGCCCTCTGGTCTTCTAGTCTGTCTCCCACCATACCTGATCCTCCTTCCTTTTCCATTCCTCCTCCCCTTTCATACCCAGGTTTCTCCTCCATCTGCATGACATGATTGTTTTGTTTGTCTTTCTAAGTGGGATTGGAATGTCTGTCCCCACTTGGGCTTTCCTTCTTGTTGAACTTCTTACAATCTGTGGATTGTATTGTGGGTATTCTGCACTTTTTGGATAATATCCTCTTATCAGTGAGTACATACCATGAATAGTCAATTAGAAACAAAGACAACTATACAATGAATCAATAAAACCAACAGCTGGTTCTTTGAGAAAATCAACAAGATAGGTAAACCAATAGCCAAACTAACTGAAGGTCATAGAGAAAGTATCCAAATTAACATGTAAAAAATTAAACAAATTCAAAGACAGTAACATTCACTGAACTTCTGTACAGTTATAATAGACATTCATTTCTTCCTCGTCCCCTAATATTTAGCCATTCTTGCTCTCTTTTCTACATCTTAAACTATTCCCACATGTACATTTATTTACATATATTTTCATATATATATATATATATATATATACATATTCATTTAAATATATTTTTCATATATATTCATATATATAATAAAATATATATGGTAGATGATAGATAGATAGATAGATAGATAGATAGATAGATAGATAGATAGACAGACAGACAGATAGAATTGGCTAGTTTTCTCATATGATAAAAACATGAATTATGTGCATTGTGTGACCTTGATTAACATTATACATCCTAAATCCATTCATTTTCTGCAAATTTTATGATTACATTTTTCTGTAGAGCTAAATAATATGGGATCTATTTCTATATAAATCCTTTTACCACTTATCAATCAGTCAGGGCAGAAAATTATCTCAGTCATTATTTCCTACCATTAATACTACATGAAACAAGAGAACCCTAAGTGTCTGTTTATATACATAGCCACTGCAGTAATATTAGCTAATATATCTCACTGAGGGATAGAATTTAAGCTTCTTCTGGTAGAATGCAACTCCTGAGAAGAGCCTAAAAAGGATGGATAAGCATTTGAAGATAAGAAAGTGGTAGAAAGAGATGTTAGGATGAGCCTGTGAAGTGAATGAGCAACACGTGGGCTGTTCAAGAAACACAAAGAAGTTCATTATCCGTGTAGAGACTGTCAGCATTTCCAAGTAGATTCACATGAACCCTGCTTAAAGTGCAAAACCTGAAGTCCCTGAGTTGAACAGACTATGGAGTTCCTCTAAGTAAACACTACAATTGGGCCCTAATCAGATATGTATCATGAATATCATTTATGATCAAGTAAAATGGTCTTTTCTTTTTAATGGGTGCAAGCTTGGGTCAGCCAAAGCTTTTATCTTCAAAGATTAAATCACCAATATTTAAAGATTTAACTCAGTAGTTACCGGTAATTTTTATATTCCCTAAAGTACTCCACATTCTAGGATTTCCCAGACCTTGAAATTTCACTGTTACAGTTAATGAGTGCTATGTTTCTCTTTAACCACAAGCTATATTTTCTATAAAGAAAGCCAACTGCCCATAAAGATGGGAAGAGGATGTTCAGTATCCAGACATCAGTGAGTATTAAGGCAAATGCCTCAGAGACAGATACTGCTTGGTAGCATCAAAGGAGGCACTTATAAGAAGACATAGGTGAATGTACTGCTGAGTGAATATGGATTTTTTACATAGTCCCAGCCATGTTAGAACCATAGCCTCGGACCTGTGAAACTATAAAAATACTGAAGTGTTCCCCTGGCACAAAGGTCAGAGAGAAGTGACAAAGCCTTCCCTTCTGGCCTGCGTATTACTGTGGATAATATGCTCAGAAAATTTCCAACATAGCTTTCTTCCCCAGATTTTATAGCCTGAAATCTGCTACAGAGAATTTACTAAGATTAGCTAACCCTGCATCCTTAACGAGCTTTTAAAATTAAATCCTCATTTATTTGTATGTAATACCTCACCTCCTATTACAACTTCATATAATACACATACTGAGCTTCTCAGTGATGAGGTTTTGATGAGGTGTCTCCCTCATAGAAACGAGTATACCAGACCACATCTACGTCTGTCTGTCTGTCTGTCTGTCTGTCTGTCTGTCTGTCTATCTGTCTGTCTGTCATTTCTTCATTCCTTTATCTTCCCTAGTCAAATCAAATTCCCTAGAGCTGTGCTAGGATATGGCAGAGACCTTGGATATTATTAAAGAATTTCTTTGCCCAGTAAGGAATAACAACCATAATTGAACTTCCTGGAGTCTCCATCCTGTAGCTCTTTACTAAGTCCTCAACTATGATTCAGCTTGTTATAGTTGTCCTTTTCCGGTAGGCCACCTGTCAAAATCCTGAGCAATGTTACTAAAAGAGAAAGAAAGAAAATAGAGGAGGGCTCAAAGTCATTCACACTTCCTGAAGTCAACAAAATTAAGATGACCAGCCTTTTTCTTGAAACAATGTTGAAATGCCTCGTGAGTTCCTACCCTGTCAATCTTAAATTAGTAAGTCAATATGTCACTGTGAAAACACCTAGATAGTGCAACATAAACCACAAATAAGTACTTAGAGTTGAAAAGTAGGCAGTGTTCACCAGGGTGTTTCAGTTAGCCAAAGAACACATGATTGCTTATATGTGCCAACTTAACCAGATCAGAGCTCAGGACTCTGTAAAATCGAGCATAGGTAAGAATGAGATGCAGTCTGGTAGGTTGAAAAAGACTGCCTTCCTAATTTCCTTCCTATTCAATCAGTTTAAGGCCTGAAAAGAGTCTCACGGAGCCTTTAAGAAACAAGTGGGGAAATCCTACTGCTGGGCTACATGATAGAGGACATCAAGTCTCCTTGCTGTTGAAATCAAACTAAAACATTACTTTTTGTGAGTCTTCAATCTGCAAATTTTGGACTGTAATTTACACCATTGCCTTTAAATTTTTTTATTTATTTTATTATTTCATCATTTATTATATATTATAAATAAACAAATAAATATTTATTTAAATACATATATTTATCATATATCATCATATTTTATATAGCATGTAGCATTTATAATTTATCCTATCTCATATGTTGTCTATCATACATCCTGTATTATATGTCAATCATATATCATATATCATCATGTATCATAAGATATGTCATGTATGTTATATATAATGTTATACGTTATATTACTATATGTCCTATTTTATGTTAGTTTTTGTAATACATTATATATTATAGTGTGGCCTATGTATCTTACATTATTAGTATATGTTATATATTATACATTATTTGTTTTATATTATATGTTATACTATAGCAAGATACTATATTATTATATGTTATACATAATACATTACATGATATACACTATACATTATATGTTACATGCTATATATTATACTATAGCTATATGCTATATACTATATATTACATTTATTATGTATAGTTAAAATATTTATTATTATTTTTACAGCTTGTAGACTTTGACAAAAGACGTGATTTTTCAGCCTCCAGAGCTCCATAAGAAACAAGTCTCTCTCCTCTTTCTTTCTTCCTCCGTCCTTTCCTTTACTTACTTTTTCTCTACCCAGTCCTGTTTCTATGGATATCTGTGAGTCACACAAACACTAAGAAATATATGCCCAGCTTCAATGGACACTTTAATTCAATTTCTTCCTCTGTATACTCCTTAACTGAAAAGATGAGAGAAGTTATTGTCCAGTTATCTTTGAGAGAGCTGCTGTTGTGTGAAATAAGGAAACCTATTCCATGAACAAGTATCTTGTCTTTGCATTTATACTTAGGATTAGTAACAACTCTTGATAGAAAACTATGAAATGTGTACATATTAGATTAGCTTGCTAACATCGTCAAATTATAGACATTTCTTAAAAACAATCCCATAGCATTATTAAAGATAGATGTATCAGCATACACACACACACACACACACACACACACACACACACACACACCCCACAAATTCAATTAAAACAAGTTGGGAGTTCAATTAAAAAGAAAGACTATTAAAGCTTAAAATGTTATCCACTTATAATATATTATGAGATTTAACAGTATGAAATTACTTGAAAGCTGTGTAAAAGACAATCAAGACTTATTGCCAATGGTATTGAAAATTTATAACAAAAGGTTCTTACCAGTTGAAGATAAACCACTCCATGTTATATATCAAATAAGTCAAGAAAATCATATATGTAAGAGTTGACAATATAAAAGTGGGCTTCACTGTATTGAGTGAAGTACTTAATTATACTTGGCAGTATTGGAAGTTTGTCTCAAGCACATCAGTCTTCAATTTGCAATTATGAAACGCATTTTCAACAGAAAAATATTAAACTATGAATTTGAACAATATGGCTATGCCAATGACAATGTTTAAATTTTTTTCTTTTCCTTTTATTAATCATTCCATTCGTTTACATCTTAAATATTATTCTACTTCCCAGTTACCCCCTCCACTAACCTCGCTCCCCCCAGTCCCGTGATATCTCACTTTCCAGGTCTGCCTCCACCAACCCCACATCCCACATCTGCCCTCCCCCCTCTCTTTTGCCTTTATGAGGGTGAGATAGAACCTATTGAGACCACCTCCAGTAGATAGATATGGCCCCTGGTCGAGGGATGGAGCCACCCACCCATCTCAAAATTTTTAAAGCAGAAATGTTCCTTTCCAAAAAAAAGAACAGGGACAGCAAATGGAACAGAGACTGAAGGAGGGGCCAACAGGGGATTTCCCGACCTGGGGATTCATCAAGTCTGCAGACACCAAACCCAATACTACTGCTTTGGTCAAGAGGTGCTTGCTGACAGGACCCTTGTGTGGCAGTTCCTTGGGAGGTGTGGCCAGCAACTGGCCAATACAGAGGTGGATACTTGGGGCTAACCATCAGACTGAGCTGAGGGAACCTGCTGGGAGTGCTGGCAGAGTGTTTAAAAATTTTAAACTAACAACTCATTGGGAGAAACATGAAACAAATTTTCTGCTAATTAATTGTCTGGGGAACTAAGAGACAAAAGACCAGAACTCCCCTTTGTGTTCAAGGCAAAAAAGGCAGTATTATCCCCACCTAGGAAGCCACTCCTCAGGCTAGGGATAAAGTGTCAATTCTCCTCTGTGCACTGAATAAAAATGTCATCAGATTCTGTGCTGCTCAATTACTCCTCAGCATGCATGCAGCCTGTCCTGGAGTGTGGCCTATGTACCTAGTTACACTCCACTGGATAATTTTCTCTGTCCCCGAAAGTATCACTTGCAAATAGTATCTTGGTTAGTGATAAAGTTTGGTCTGTTGTTACGTACTGTAGTGCTAAATATTGATCCCCAAGTTCACATTGCCTGAGGGATGAGGAAATCCTCAAATACATCAAGTATTGCTATGTAACCTTGCTCCCTAATTTAAAACTATTGCTTAAATAAAGATGCTGACAGTCTGTAGCTTGGCAGAAGAGAAGTAATCAGGGCTTCAGTTGCCAGACTTGGGGGCCGAGGAGAGACCATGAGGAAGAGAAAATAGAGGAGAAGAGAAGACACCTTGGGTTAAGAAGATCATGAGAACAGGGCCATGAGTGCTGCTTAGTTGGAGTAGGAGCAGCCAGGGCATAAAATGGCAAGTTATATCCCGGGGTTATTGATAGGAATGTAGACAAAATAGTATAGATGTTCATATCTGCCCATCTCCAGTGCTTTAAATATGATATAAATATTATATATATAAAAGCTTATTATAAATATAAAAGTTTTATTTTCATTATTTAGGAAATAATCAAAGGTGGGGTAGAAACGCCCAATTAATTTTCACAACAGGTTAGGGTTGGGAATTTGTGTTCACCTTCTCTGTGACAGGATTTTCTCTTGTTTGCACTTGTGCAGGACTTGAGTTGTCACACAGCCATACGAGTTTGTCTGTGCATCAGCCCTGTTGTAGATGGAAAATGTCGTTTTCTTGAAGACCCTTGAAGAACCACCACCCTGGTTCTTAGTCTTTCTGCCTTCCCTGAGCCTTGAGGAGAGGGATTTGAGAAACAGATCTGATTTAGGGTGAGTGCTCCGAAGTCTCACACTGTCTGCCCAGTGTCAAGTCTCTCTGTGTTGATAGTCATGTACTGTAAGGAAAAGCTTCCCTGGTGATGTTTGAGAGTCGCATTTATTTATGGATAAAGTAACATGTCTCTAGAAGTTTTGCTATGTTAAAAGACTGGACTCCATCCTTATGTGTGCTTATTTGTTGTTTTGTTTTGTTTTGTTTTGGCGGATTGTTGTTCTGAAAAAGAAAGAATATGAATTAGGAATGGAAAGGAAGGAGGGAGCTACGATAGAAGCTGAGAGAGCAAAAACAATATGATTAAACATTGTATTGGAAAAATTAATATTTCATTAAAATCTTACCCTGCTGTTTCCCAATTGCAGTTACAGTATACAGGTGAGCACAGGTGCAACAAAATGTTCTTATTCTACAGTTTTATTATGCGCTCTCCAGTTTGAGCTGGCAATTACTTCCTCAGCTAACGTGACTAAAATCTTACAAAATGCTATTGTTCCAAATCTCAGAATATCCCATAGTTTAAGGAGAATAGTGGATTTTTTTATTTTTAAATTTAAAGTCAATTAGTCATCTTTACCGTCACACCATCAGCACACACTGTGAACACAAAAAGATTTGCTTTGCACATTATCTCTGTATTTTCCTTGTGTGGCTCTAGAAGTCGAATTTATAAGACACCGTTGCAGCTATGACATCATAACATATTCTCCAGTCGACTCAAATGTATTTTGTCTTGAGGAAGTAAGTAGGGTGTTTGTAGTTCTTTTGCCTTCAGATCTAAAAGAGAGATGTACTAGATTTAGTATATATTGTGCTCCTATTCTTGATATTAACAGAGTTTTATTTTATTATGCAGAAAAACACCCTTAAGATATTTGAACTTCCTTGCATACAAAAATTCCTTTCAACAAGTCATCCAACATTTGTGTTTGTTTGCAACAAGGTCTCACTGTGTTTCCATGGATAGCCTAAAACTCTCTAGGTAAAGCCAGCTGGAGCTTAAAACTCTGCATGTAAAGAAGGGTGGACTTACAGAGACTCACTGGCCTTTGCTTCCCAAGTGCTGGGATCAAAAGCATGCAGCACCACATCTGGCCTAAGCATTTTATTATATAAAGCTGATTACATAGTATGGTATAACTTAAAAGTTTGTTCTTTAGTATCAACACCATATAGAAGTGTGTTTATAGCATAGCAAAACTGTTCATACTTTTCTCTATTATATGATGCAAGTATTAAATATTAAGTGCTTTGTTTATTTCTTTATCAAGTTTTATATCATAATTAATTGAGTCAATTTTCTTGTTAACATGTCCACTACTGTCACTTTCATCATTATAATTAAAATACTCACGAAGATATTTATTGAAGATTTATTTAACTTATTTTGTTTTAATAGGTTTTCCAAGATGATAATATTGAGATAAAATATGAAATGTAATAAGTATTTAATATGACCTTTGCATGTCCTTTTAAAAATTATAGTAATTCACATTGCTGTCCATAATATGTTACTTTAATATGTAAATAACTCAATTTTTAATATCTCAGACATTATCTAATTTTACTAATCATTTTTTCTTTCATGAACAACAAAATAAAAACATTATAAATTACAATTTTAGCACTATTCATTTTCAATGTGGTGTCTCTTGCTTTAGTTAACATCTTCAATTAAAATGTTTGATCTATTTTGGACTGTTTCTCTTTCTTAAAAATGTAAAAGGATTTTATGAATTCATTTCATTACCCAGTAAATTGTGACATAATATTCCTATGTTAGAATTAGATACTAAATGTCTATCAAAAACTTGACATAATTTGCTTATAACTATGCATAAAATGTCTTTAGATATACTTTTCTATTTCTATTAGCATCCTGGGAAACATTAATCTCAGAATAATTGAGAAACACTGACTAAGCTGTTAATTTTAAATGACATATTAGTAACTGTCATTTAAATTGATAGATGGGACTATAACTAAATTAATGGTAGAAAAATAACTTTCTTATTAGTTTCTGAAAGCTAAATTACCTATAAAAATCTAACTTTGAGCATGTAGTAATTAATATAATCATACTATATAGATAAAAATTTATATTTTATAGAATAAAACGTTTGCGTGTTGACAGTTGGATTTAAGATTTGGAGATCAGCTCATTCTCAGGTAATATTTAAAGTAATAAACCAATCATTACTAGACTTACATGTGACAAGTCATATCCTAGTGTATAAAGGTTAAGACTACCCATTACTTTGCTTATTGTTTTCTGAAAGAACACTTGAAAGGTAGAAGTTTTGTGTGGGGAAAAAATTGTTAACTTTCATGAATCAGATAAATTAAATACCTATAAAAATCATAACAGTGTTTTAGCACATATCTGTAAAGCATAATGCTTAAGGAAATATGTAAAATTAACTGGAATATATATTTATTCAGGTTTTCTTTGAGAAGGACAAAGAAATTGGTTTTGAAAATAGAAAACAATATTCCATTATCTAATAGGTGACCTTGTATGACCAGTGATGGTACCCATAAAATGAAGTTCTTCATATAATAAATAGGAAACAGACTAAAGTGCAACTAACATCAACTTATGCCTTTAAATGTATTCCCAGAAATTTGTTTGATGTAAAATGGCTCTAATTTCTACCGACCCTTCTCAAAGTAGTGTGATGCTTTTGAAGTGACATTTCATTTTTTCCAGGAAAGTGGGGTGTGGGGATATTATTTACTTTTTAGGGAACAAGTAATTATTTCCAAAGAACAACTGTTACATTAATTTTACATGGGAGCAACTCTTAAAACTGACTTATTTAAGGTTCCATTAATTAATAAGATATCATACTTTATTTCCAGAGCAAAAATGGCCCAAAACAATTGTAAGAATCTTTTTCCTTAAAACTAAGTTTTATATTCAAAGTATCTTAATGTAAGTATAAAATATTTTACTTATGATTTGTCTCTTCCTTGATTTTCTGTTATATTCACACTAATGTTTGTTCTGTGGTTAGAATGTAATATTGAATAATATTTGTATAATTTAAAGAGTGTCTCATGTTTTCTCAGAATCTTCTCTGATCAGAAAATGTTATGTGCATATAATTTATGTTGAATGTACACTTGCCCGTTACACTTACTTTTTCATGTCTTTCTTTAAATATTACACACATTCTTCACTAAACAATTGGCAATAACTTAGTAAGTATAAGAAACAATTTAGGGAGTGCAGAGAAAACCAGGATGTAAATGCCAGAGCTCTTTGTTTCCAGGGCAACAATTTGCCCGATTGTTGATATTGAATTAGCCTGCTTATATCTCTCTTCCTCTGTCTCCCCTTAACCTTCTATCTTTCCTTGTACAAAGTATAAGTTTAATATAATCATTGGACCTGTTTATTTTGGGGGTCTTATTTCAAAATATATTGAATAGCATATTACTTCTTCCATCTTATGATTGAGAAAATAAACCAATAGAAATGATTAATATTCGAGGTCTGCATTAAATATAATTTTGACTTATTTATATTTTATAATATGATTTTAATTGAAATTTTTTTTCTCTCTCCAAACCCTTCTAGTAACTGTCCCTCTAAATTCACCTACATCTCTCCTTACTCTCATTGATTGTTTATTTTTTTTATTATTAGTGTTACATATAAGAGCATATGTGTGTATGCCATGCACTAATATATAAATACATTTTTGTCATATCATGAAGAAAAGATTACCCTATATAATAAAAATTTAGAGGGTAACTAATATATTCTCTTATACTTAATATATACATTCATAATTTCTCTGTGTCTCCTAAATGTCTTCTATACTGTGTTCTAAATTTTCCAAATTTTAATGGTATTATTGTATAGTTTCCCAAGCATTTTGAAAGTTATTTTCTTTATATTGAATAAGAAGCATTTGGTGTCAACATGATTTAGATTTAGGGATAATAAAATCCCTAAATTTCAGATTTAGGGATAATATAAATTAAGTTTCAGATTTAGGGATAATATAAATTAAGTGTAAATTACCCTGCTTAATAATGAAATTTCCATTTCTTTTTGGTAACTATGAGAAACAACTATTTAGAATCAACAGATTACTGTTCCTTTTCCATAGTCTCTATTTCTTCTGAGTCATTTGTCTAGCAAGTCACAGTTACTCCTAGATTTCCTTGCAGCTAAATCGAGTCATGTAACTTAGTTTCCAAAAAATAGAATAAGAGAAATGACATATATCACGTGTATGTTAAAATGAGCACAGGTGCTTCTCCTCTGTCACTCACCTGTATGCTAACTAGAAGGATATGACTGTCTTATGGTTTATGTCTTAGGCCAGATATCTTTCCAAGCTGCTGATGGAAAAAACAGAGGAAGTTTTATAAGAACTGACAATATTTTTCTTGTGAATAGAAACTAACATTTTAAGCTTTGTTAGTTATAAGAAAGGTTAGCGGCTCACCCAGTACAAACTGCTGCCGGTAGAGCCTCATTGTCATCTTAGGCTTTCTGTTGGGGTTGGTCTTGTGTACAGTGTATTCATGTAATGATTTTTATGCCCAGACATCTACAGTCCAGACAATGGCATGATTAAGAATCTCCAGTCTCAATACTATGTAAAAGTTGTTTTTTAACATCTATAATTGGTTAACAAAGAGCTGATTCAGACTATGACCCAGAAGGGGAGATTGGTTGAATTTCTAATCCCAGCCAAGGGTCCTAGGTAAAGAGAAGTGAGTGAAGGACCACAAAGAGAGAAAGGAAGGGCACAAGTGGGCATGAAGCAGAGGGTTCAAGACGAGGTGTGATAAATTCATCAAGGCATTCACCATGGAGACACACATAGAGCACAGCAGACAGGTTGAAACTCAGATTGACTGTGGAAATAGATAGCTTAGAGTGTTAGAATAAATGAATATCTACCCAGTCATAGTGATTAAAACTTGTAAATAAACTTAATAACTCATTAAGGATCAAGAGAGGGAATAAATAAGACATCATGATTAAATCACAGTTTACAGCATTCAGTATGAATATGACCTATTAGCTCATTTTTATTTATTCTTGTTTTAGGAGTACCGGAAATTTTCAACAGAGAAGAAAAAGTGTTGAAGAGAACCAAACACACACACACACACACACACACACACACACACACACACACAAACACACACACAGTCCCTCCCACCTCTCTCTCTCTCTCTCTCTCTCTCTCTCTCTCTCTCTCTCTCTCTTTCTCTCTCTCTCTCACACACACACACACACACACACACACACACATAAACAAACAGAAAACAACAACATCAAATACAGAAGAAAACATAAAAGGAATAATGGGAATTTTAAAGAACAGTTCCAGTGATTAAATCAGAAATTCCAGCAAAAAAACTAAGGAAATAATAATAATTAAAAAAAAATCCAAGATCTGAGTGGCCAGTGTCTAAAAATTGACTAACTCCTCTTTAAAAAAAAAGTTTACAACTCTAGTTAAATTATGAAAAATTTACTAGGCTGTGCTGTCCAATCAGAATTAGTTTTACATATTTTTAGCATACTAGTCCAAGGCTGAATACAATAAAATAATAGGAACTGAGGAAATGATCAAGTAAATATGAATGTTTAATCTCTCTTGCAGAGGACCTGAGTTTGAGTCTCACCCACACTGGGATTCATAACTACATATGATGCAAGTAACTCCAGGTCCAAGGGACCTCTTATGATATATATGACATCCTACACTTGTATGATATATATTCAGTTAGTCCTAAACCCATATATGTAAAAGTAAAATAAATAATTAGAAAGCAATTAAGAAGGCAAGCAATCATGAAGGCAAGCAGGTAAGCAAACAAGCAAGCAAGCGACAGATAAACAAAGGAAGACTAATGCAGAAATTCAGGGCTCTGAACTGTAAGAAGACTATTTCCAGTTACTGCAGACTAGAAAATTGGCCGCTTTAACTAAATGTTCAAATTCAGATGTTCTCACTAGTCTAGAACTGAGAATTCAGTTTTATCTCTTAAAGGAAAACAGAGGAAATGGTGAAAAATGCCACTGATCTCAAGATTTCATAGCCCTCTCTTGGAAAGACAAACTGGTCCACAGTGGGAACTCTTTAGAGGGGCTAACATAGGTTTGCAGTAGATGTCTGATCCCTGGTGTGTGCATAACCCTCAGCAAACTTTTGAAAACACAGAGCTTTAAGTCATTACAGATCTTGCCTGAGCGAAGAATTGTTTGCAGTAGACAAAGAAACTTCCAGTGTTTCCTGAGTGACAGTGGATGTGTATCACCAACACTTTGCGTCTAGGCCATACCACTTGCTCCACATTTCTGAGCAATTTTCTGTAGCAACTTGACAGAGTGTCACTTTTTTCCCCTCTGTGATTCAGGTGAATTTTTTTTTTTTTTGACATAGTGTGAGAGAGAAATGATGGACTGCAGGAAATCTTAAAGAGTAGTCAGATAATTTCATTTCAAAGCATCCCACTCACAGAATGCAATTTCTCTTAAATGGGTACTTTAACTAAACTGTTTTCTTCCAAGGGTTCAAAGAGAAAATTTAATTGAGTGTTTTCAAATAACTGCTTCTGGAAAGAGCCCATGGCAGTTTGTGTTCCTTAACCAAGAGCTTCTACCATTTCATAATGACTGTTTGAAAGTTCAAGTAAAGTACTGTGGGGGAGATTGACTCTGAAGCTGATTTTGAATATATTTAAGGGGACATAGAAGTGAGAGCTGGGCACTGGTAGATGTCAATGCTATCATTTTTCTTATATGTGGACAGGTGTCATCATTCCAATTTCTATAAAATTTAAGGTACAATACATTTTCATTTGAAGGGCGTGGAGGAATTAAATCTGTGGACATTGTAGTGGAAATTTTGTAAGCTTTCGTAATGTAGGAGAGACTAACATACTGTTTTAAATTTATACTTTCAATTAGCATACATAGTAATTTCCTTTTAGTATTTTCATATTTAATTGTTTTTGCTTGATCCTTCTCTCCTCATTCCCCCATCCTACTGTCCTGTTTATGTCCTTCCATACCCTATAGTCCTGTTGTCTGTCCATCTATCTCATTTCCTTTTCTCATGGCCTTTCTAGTTTCATGATATGCATCCAGACCCACATCCACTCTAATAAACATTTACATAAGTTAAGCATCCACACATGTGACAACACATGTAATTTTCTTTCTGGAAAATTACTGGATACCTCAAGGTGATTTCCAGATCCAAGTGACTGTTTTATATGGAACCTCAGCAGAATGAGAAAATGGAAAGACTCGCCAGAAGTCATCTGCCTCAAGGCTTCATTCTGTACATGAAAGAACTAAAGCCTGAGGAAAGAGGTTCATCATGTTAGCAACAGAGCTGTTTACAGCAATCAGCAGTCAAGAATATATTTTAGATTTCATCACTCAATTGAAGATTTTTATGATTTTGAGAATTTCTTAAATCAGATTCTGTAGCTATATTTATGAATTATTAATAATTTCTGGAACATATAAAAGCTTTTATTGGCACTTTTTGACTATATAATTCTGGCCTGTCCTTCACCTCTTCTCTGAGCAAGCAACTTTTCCTGTAATAGACTTACCTTGTCTATGGCAAATAAATAGGACATTTAATTCTCCCAATAATATTTCATAGGTTCAGTCAAACAACTTATTAATTCCTGATGATACTCATTTTGAATGTCAATATCTATAATTTTTCAAAGGAAATATGGTGACAAGTTAAAATTTAAATATTGAGGTGGCCATTAAAAAGACTGTTTATCACAACGGATTATAAGGCAGCATCTAAAACCATAAATACCACTAGCTGAGTGAGACTTACATTGAGTATTATAACTTGCTGGGCAAGAGCTCTAAGTTGTAGTAGCAGAATCTATTTTATTACATGCTCATAGGTTATTATATACCATCAAAAAACATTGTGGGAAATAAATTAATTTGCTTAGGTACAGTGTAGCTCCAACAGTATTTTACAGGCTGTGAAGATAACTTAGTTAGGAAAGTTGCTTGTTGTATATACATAAGGACCTGAGGTCAGATAACCAGCCCCTTGTATAAGCTGGTGTAGTCACTTGCTCTTGGAACCCCAGCATTAGACATGGGTGGTATATAGGACATGAAGATCAGTAGAACTTTCTGGACAGCCAACCTAGCCAATAAGTGAATTTCAGATTCAATGAGAGACATGAGGTACAATGTAAGAAAGCAGGACCCCTGATGTCCTTATTTGCCTTCTGAGTGAAGAGGTGTATGTACCTGCATACACTTATGCACACATTCACACACAGAAAGAGATATTCCTAGTTGTTAGTTTAAATAAGACTTTCATTTCTAGTAAAATAAATCTTCTATCCATAAATCAAACTGAAAATGTGATCTTACACTGAAGAGTCACAAATCCAAACCATAAAAGAGGAAAACTGATGAATTTCATGAGGTGATTAACGTGAGAAAATCAAATGTGCTCATGGAAGCATTTTCTCTTTGCTCTAGTTTCCTGATTAACAAGGAAGAACATGAGTATCTGCTACAGTAAATAATTCTGCAAAGAGATCCTGATATGGCACTTGGCATTCATACCCACCTTAACAAAACCAGAAGCACTGCTTTAGAAAAATTATCACTTTCTGGCATGATTTTTATGTCACACTGATATAATTCCTCCATCAGTTTGGAATCAATTCTGTAAACTAACTATTTTTTCATGAACAAATTAAGATGAAATATGTTCTTTAACATTTTTCTCTATGGTGAGAAAACATTAGACCTTACTTTGTTAAATTTCACAGTCAAGAGACATTCTCTATGTATCAACATCATAGGTACAACTGGTACATTTATTATCACTAACAAATTGTACCATATATCACATTTTACTTTTGCAATAGTGAAAAATACTCCATTTCCTAGACATGGCACTTTCTTCATTCTATTCATGGTAATCTGTGTTATTTCTATATATAGACTATTATAAAAAGAATCACAATGAGTATTCACATGCATGTATTGTATGTACATGTGTAAACTCATTTGGGCTTTTATGTAACCGAATAGTCATTGAGTCTTATCATTGAGTTTTAATATCTTCATAAACCTCTAAAGCATATCAATCAGGGTTTCCTGATTAATTTTCATAAGGTGATAAGATTTATATAGTGGATAAATATGACAAGAGGGATTTATTAGACTAGTTTACATAAGATGAACTGAGTTGTCCAACCATGTCTAGTTGCACACTTCATCTCAGAATAGTGCAGATAATTAGTCCACTAGGCAGGATGCATCAATAGTTTCAATCTGGTTCTGAAGAGCTAAAGAACAGTCATTGATGTTAAGTCCATATTGAAGACCAATGAAACACAGTACTGATGTCAAAATAGATGATTGAATAGATTATATAGAGCTATTTTATTTGCACATTTTAGAATGTATTATAACAATTTATTACATGTTAAAGAAAAGACATACAAAATATTTTAAAATCATGAACTTGATTTTTAATTTATCATAAAGTTTTTATAATTATTTAGTAAAATTGTGTATAATATAAAAATAGATATTTAACTTAAATTGTGAAAAGTTGAGAAAAGTTTTACCTACTGCAAACTATTTATTGTTTAATTGGTGCACTCTGTAGATGCTTCTTGGGGATACTATTGATGCTGCACAAGAAGTTATGTTTCTTGAGTCAGGAATATTGGCAGGTACAATTATGAAGAAAGACGCACATATGACATAATTTAATTCCTGGGATAGTAATTATAGCAGAGATATTAAAAGTGGATAGCTTATGCCAGGCACTGAGTGCAATATTTTATCTGTAATATAGTTTAATTCTGAGTACTCTTCCATGTATTATTAAATTTTTTTTGTTTAGAAATTTTGTCATGTATATTCATGTTTCCAGGATTCTTCTTTTAGAACCAGACATAGAATAAATCCTTACTTCTTCATCCTTTAGAGTTCACATGATGAGAAAATGCTCTTATTGCTTGCTATTTCTAAGTCCTATGTGCTAATTTAAGTATGTCTCAGAATTCTATATGGAAAGAATCATGGTTCTGCCTTGGTGAGAACAGGCATCTGAGAGGTAATGGATTTGAACCAGTTCTGTGAGGATGAGTTAAGTTTTTGCATGCCAAGAACTGCTTTAAAAAAAAAAAAAGCACTGATCACCAAGACCGTGAGAATCACATTCAGGTTTCAGGACCCCTATGTTTTGGACTTGGAAAATAGCACTTTTATCTTGTGTGTAACAATTAACTATATAAATTGTATTTAAGGGCAACTCAATAGGAAGGAATTCATGCCTAGTACTGTACTCTAGCCATGACCCCTGGCTGGTGAGTCCACAAAACTACAGGAGAGTCCATTACTGTCACTTTTCCAAACCCATATACTTTCTTCCTGCATTCCCAAACAATAAGTGTTGCTTTTACCATTCAGCAGAGAAGTTTAAATTTGCACCAGACAGAAGCCACTACAGAAAGTGAGACTGATCAACTACGTCGTGTGCAGGCCCAGAGAATACATCTACAACTCAGTCCTTACATCTAAGTCTCACTGAATGTCATGAAAGAAGTATAGAGGGATTGTAAGACACAGGAATAGTGTGTCTGTTGCAAAGTCTTCTATGTATGACAGGGAAGCTGCATTCATGAAACCTCAACAACATGATCATGTAAATAAGACCTTAACAATTACAATATTACTTATGTATCAACATGGATGGGGGAAAATATGACAAGTTTTCACCCAAAGATAAAAAGCAACACAAAAAATAAAAGATTGCTAAGAGAAGAAATAAGTCTATCCTAGGGATCTGTCCTTTAATTGACTATACAATAAAAGTGGTCAGCCTAAAAATGTATATGTATAAGCAACAAGGAATGGACTTAGAAATATACATATATATATATATATGGAAAGACTTAGAAAATAATATAAATGTAATACATTTGCATGAAATTATTTTTAAAAATAAATTAAAATCTTTTAAAAAGTATTCTGAAAGTGTTGTATTTAGGAAAGAAAGAGGTTAAGACATAAAAGCATTATAATTTTATATTTTTTAACTTATCTCTATATTTCTAGAACAAAAGCTAAAATATAACTTTACGTAACCGGATTGTGTTTTCTGTTTATGTGTTGGTATCACTTTTTATTTAAGTGAATATAAATATCTAGTTAAATATTTTAAATAAGTTTTATCTTTTTTTACAATTATAAATTTTATTATTTAAATTTGATTTAATTAGTTATGTAGATGAAATATTTTACTTGTGTTATTCATAACTATACATAAACAGGAGGCCAATATCTGGGTCTTCTGCACATTTTAGCTTTCACAACAAATTAAATCACTTTTCAGGAATAATTAATCCCTACATCTACATGTGAATAAAAGTTACAAAACAGAATTTCTACCCTGTAGATGTAACTTATTTGCCAGATGTAATTGTCATCTCAGAGGCTTGCTGCTGAATAGCTCACCCTTTCTATCTCTTAGACTCTGGCTGACTCATACAACTCAGTTCCTGTGGCCCAATCTCCTCTCCAAGCTGACTGACTCAAACTGACTTCTCTCAGTTTCTGACTGAATTGCTTTGCTTGAACTCAAACTAACTCTGGTAATCCAAAACATTCTCATCTTCTGGCTTCTTCTCATTCTCTGGCTTGTTCTGTCTTCATCTGTAATTTGTCTCTGTAAAACTGTTCCAGTAAAAATCTTGCTCTCTAGGATACCATTTCCGTTTGGTGAAGCACTTAGTATTTCATTTCCTACTCTTGGCTTTAACATGTGAATTAACCAAAATTCACCATCTTATGGTACCAAATTGCAAGATGATGGTAATTCTTAAACAGGCTTTCAGTTTACTGCTTCCATAGTGGTAGTATCTTTAAAACATTCTATTTTATTCTTTTAAATCACTTGACTATGTTTTTCAAATTTTGAAAATTTCTTTGTAATTTTCTTGACCACCATCTAAATACCAGTGACAATATTAGAATCAAAAGCTTTTCCAGCCAAACTACAGAAGAATGGGTCCATTAATGTTCCTTAATATTTTATTCTAATTGTAATTTAACTAGAAATTCCTGAACACAGCTCAATGACAAAGTTTTCAACCCACTTTCAGCAAGGTATCTTAGAAGAGAAGACTAGAATTTCACAAACATTTGTACTTTAAAATAATCATAATCAAAATATTTTAAACTATTAAACTAAGTTTACCTACTTTATTGAAGTACCATTGAGAAATGTAAAACTATATATACTTAGTTATCCAATTTATTATCAGTAAACCCATTGCCACAATGAGGATTATAACCACTAAGTTCCTCAACTCAAAAAATTTCCTTGCTTTCCTGGGTTTTTATTTTGTTTTTTCTTCTCTCTCCTGTGATGATTTACTCCATTGTCAATAGCTGGACTTATAATCACAAATGAAACATACCTACAAGAGCAAACCTGTAATGACACTGACAGAGTATTAATTCAATCAGAAAGAACCATTCTAAACATGGGCACCCTTCCCCCATTCTCAGGATGAGTTGGGTCTTCCAAGTGAATCAAAAGTAAGGACTGGAGGAAGATCCTAGAGGACCATTAACCCTTCTCTCTACCTCCTGACTTCCAACTGTGTGTGATCAGATATCTCCTCCTGCCACCATGGCTTCTATAGTATGGTAGACTGTGTTCCTTTTAAAACTAAGGAACAAAATAATACTTTGTCTCCCTAAATGGCTTTTTAAAAAGGATTTTGTCACATCAACTAGAGAAGTAACTAAGTAATTGTTATTGTATTTTGAGGGGCGTGAGAATACTTGAGACTAAGCCATTAAAGAGAAGAATATGATAAATAAAGAAAACTAAAATCCTTCAGACTATTTGTTTCCAGGAAAGCTTTTTATTTTCAGACTCACTTTTTGGTTAACCTCTTACCTTTTGAATGTGAATGTGTTATTTAATGAAATCAAATGCTACACTGTACATTTACAGAGGTCTGAGTGGGAGTGTGGTGCAGGCAGTGAGTAGCGGGAGTGAAGTAGATCAATGTACAGTGACTCATGTACAAAACTGATGCAACGAAGTCTTTCCCTTATATGTTAGCTTAAAATATCATTAATGATTAAAAAAGCACAGGCAGGTGAAGATATACCTCAGAGATGCTTAAAGAAAAGTATTATAATGCGTCTTTGAAAGCATACTCTAAGAATGTACCTCATCAAGAAAATTGACTTGTGCTTTTCACATCTATTTCAAGCTGCAGCACGAGGCTCTAGATTATGCTGCTGTGCACGGGGGTACACCACAGTCATCTGTCATTGCAGTAGCATCTTAACTTAGCATTAAGAGGCTGTGATACTACATAGGAAGACCTTAATCCTTTTGTGTTAGAAATGACACTGGGGGCACTTTTTCTTAATGGTTATGTTAGCATTCCTTCAGCACAGGTTTGGAGTACGTGACCAGGATGTTGCAGGATTATTATAGGGGATAAAAGCCAGTTAGATACAAGTATGTCTATGAACTGAATCAATAATACAACATTCAAAATCCTCTTCTGAATACACTCTGCTCTCCCTGTTTCAGCACTTAAGAGTTAAGCAATAGAATAATATGTTAAAGTCAGAAAGAAGTGCTTGGTCTTAGAAATCACAGATAATTGTTTTATTTATTGTAAACATACAAAGATTTTTAAAAATACTTTTTATTGTAATAAATTTATTTTAATTTCTTTTTCTGCCTAAAATAAAATTTAAAAAATAATTAGCTCTTTAATATGGTTAATTACAAGAAGATAATTTCTCTATTTTTAGAATAATGAGAATATCCATAGTAATTTATTTATAGAACTAGAGAAAGATAATATTTTCCTGATTTTTATTTCATCTTTCCTCTGTATTTCAAGTTTCTTTCCAATTTTTGGAAAATTTGATAAAACAACAAATAAATTAATTTTAAAAGGGAATCGTTAAGGAAGACAAGTTACTAAACTATGTATTCCCATAGAGATGTAACTAAAATATTAAAGTTTACATTATAGATTTAATGTGATGAGGTAGGGTTATAATGGTTATGCTACGCTATTAATATGGATTTTGAATGATTTTCCTGAATATATAAAAATCTGTAGAAATGTCTTAAATAACAAGTTTTAATAATGATTATGATGCTTAGGTTTAATTGTCAAGTTGATACAAATTCAACTGGGAAGAGAGCCTCAGTGAGGAATGTTCCACATTGGTTTGATCTGTGGGCATATCAGTGTGTGTGGGGGTTGTTGTCTTAAGTTAATTGATAGAAGAAGAACAGCTCACTTTGAGAGAACCATACTCCAGGCCAGAGATCCTAAACTGTATGAGTAAATATCTGGAACTAAGCCTAGACAAGCAAATATATTTACATTCATTCTCTGTGTTCCTGACTATGGATGTTCTATACTATGACTCTCTATTTGAAAATCTGGCCTTGACTTCTCTGTGAATTCTAGGACTATGACTTAGGATTGTGAAGTAAATAAAAGCTCATATCCTCTATGTTGCTTTTTATTAGGATATTTCATTACAACAGAATTGAAACTGGAAAAATAAGTAAGAGGGAACATTAGAAAAGCTTCTATTCTACATTAAAAATAACAGTTCTAGAGAGAAAGAATGTAGTTTGGTATTATATGGACAAATTTAACTCACTGTTTTATCAGCTAAGGTTATAATGACACCTAAGAAATAAAAAGGAGAACCATTGAGAAGCAAAGAGAGATTTTTTTTTTTTTTGGCTTTACAATATAAGAAAAACATTTTCAACCAGTGACTAATACTTTTTTCCATGTTAAAAAATAATGATGTATTACTCAAATTTTGCAAAATCAACATTCTAAAATAAGATCACAGTGAAACTATTAATTGGTACAATAAGCACATATCCCCATTAATTAGTAAAATAAACATACACCAAAGTTTTGAAAAGTATCTTAATGGGTGAAATTCAAACCTTACAATCTAATGACTATTCCTGGTGAAGTTTTGGTCTGGCTTGAGATCACCCAACCCTTCCTTCCTCCTCATTTCTCCATTTTGGAATGAGAATGTCTATTTTATACCTTCTTCAATGAGTCTTGTAAGCATATAAACTGTCTGACATACTGGAATCAAAAGCAGACAGAAATCTTGCTTCAAAGGCAAAAGCAGCTTGACCAACTCACTTCTGGCTCAGATGATAAGTAAATGACACTTTGAATTTTAGATTCCAGAGTTGATCCTTCAGAACACTAAAGATTTGGAAGTTGTCTCAGTACAACACAAATGTTTTCATGAGCAAAGACATGAATTGAATTTTCTTATCCACATGCATATTTCACAAAGAAATAAATGGAATGCAGTAACATGTCTTAAGTGAAAAACATAAACATTTTCAAAAACTTATTCTAATTTTGCAGAATAAAACATATAGCAAATGTCTACATTGGACAGTTTAACAAAATTTGTAGGCTCTCTTGTCAGAGAACCTGTGTTAGTTATTTTAGGATTCAACACTTCTTAGAGCAATCTCTGTAAATAATTACCTCTGTAATAAATAGGAGACCATATGCTCTTCAGAGAATGTGGCACAGAGATAATGGCATGTGTTCTCATTCAAATTAATATTACATGAAAATAAATGGAGCACAAGAACACATCTTAAGTGAAAAACAAGCATTTTTAGAACTTATCCTAACTGAGCAGAATAAAACAACGTCTATGTTTTGCTTACTGTTGTCACATCCCAAATTGAAGATGTCAACATAAGTCAACTGCTACTAACAAAACATAATTTCAATTATTTTTTTTTAATTTAAGGGTAACGGAAATGAAAGTAGACACTTTTGAAGACAATAACTTTGAAGATGCCTTACAAAGTATATTCCAGTGGCTTTGGCGAGGGAAAGTATTCTGCAGGATAGCAGGAAAAGAAAGAGAGGGAGACAGAGAGAGGAAGAGAAAGAGAGAGAGAAAGAGAGAGAGAGAGAGAGAGAGAGAGAGAGAGAGAGAGAGAGAGAGA
>JANHMN010000017.1:34179296-34244184 GCA_030674055.1 Rhabdomys pumilio
AGAGAGAGAGAGAGAGAGAGAGAGAGAGAGAGAGAGAGAGAGAGAGAAGAAAACGTGGACACTAATCAAACCATAAAACATTTGACCTACAATCTGTCCTTCCTGCATATGCTAGAGCAATGGTCCACAAAATGTGTAGGAGTAGCAACCAAGGTCTGATTTCACCTAAGACCCACTCCATGAGAAGGAAGCCAATGCTGGTTGGTAACCAAAAACCAGAGACTAGATAGCCCTGAGACCTAAAGTGAAAACCTAACACTACTGGCCTAAAAAAAAAAATATCAATAAAATAAAAAGTTTAAAAACATAAAACTGAGTTTTTATGGAAGAAGAAAATTGTATAAGTTTAGATTTAAACACTAGTTTTAAATAGACCTGAGTAGTAAAAGAAATATCTCTTCTAAACTTTAACATGCAAAGTAACACTCAATATAAGAGTATTATTTAATAGTTGTGGCTTGTACCACTAATGAGAAGTATAGAAGTCAGCTAGTTAAAATAAAATAGCTTCAAGATAATTCAATTTAATCCACATTTAGTAATTTAAGTACTTAAATTCTCACTTTGCATGAAAGAGCAAATAAAACAGTCATGCTTGTCTGTATGTTTCAAGAAATAGTAACTGGCTTTCCTATTATGAATTTTGATTAGTCTTTGATTTTACTAATAAGTTTCAGCTTACTAGTCACTATTTAAAATGAAGGATGCTTTGCTTGGGAGGATTTATAAGACATAAAACTGTGATTCACATGTACCCAGAGACTTGTGTAATCAGAATAGCTTGTAAATTTAATAAGTAATTAAACTGTACATTTAACATAAGATGAGATATTGAGATTCAACAGTGCTCTACCCTCTCTGCCAACTCAGATATTATTCCAAATGCTTTTTTTCTGTGTTAATGTTTAATTATACACACACTCACACACACACACACACACACACACACACACACACACACACACCTTCTTTTAGTGGGTTAACTCTTGACTAGAGTATTAGAGTATCTTGGATTTTCTTTTAACAACAACATTAATAGTTATAATAATGATAATGATACAAATCAAAAGAGTTCAGTTTTAAGAATTTTTAGTTGTCCCTCCCAAGTAGGATTGAAGCATCCTCTCTTGAGCCCTTCAGCTTGTTAACCTTCTTGAGTTGTATGGATTGTATCCTGGGTATTCTGTACTTTTTTG
Organism: Rhabdomys pumilio; assembly: GCA_030674055.1. Taxonomy (NCBI): domain Eukaryota; kingdom Metazoa; phylum Chordata; class Mammalia; order Rodentia; family Muridae; genus Rhabdomys; species Rhabdomys pumilio. Next base: position 34,180,493 of record JANHMN010000017.1, read on the forward strand.
GCTAATATCCACTTATTAGTGATTATATACCATGTATGTCTCTTTGGTTCTGAGGAAGGGAGGGAACTGGGTGGGAGAGGGGAAAGGAACATGGAGGGGAAAGGGGAATGTGATCAGGTATTGGGGAGGACAGGAGTTAAACCCCGAGGGCCAGCAGAATGAATGGAAATATCCAACTTCAGGAAGTGGAAGGTGGGGGAGGGACCCTCTAAAATGTACTCAGAACTCAAAGAGAGGACCCTTAGATGAAATGCCCAACAGTGGTAAAAGGAAACTTGTAGAGTCCACCTCAAGTTGAAAGAAAGACAGGGCATCAAATGGAAAATGCGGTTGCCATCCCACAGTCAAAAACTCTGACACAGAATTGTTCCTATTTAAAAGAACTGCAGGAACAAAAATGGAGAAGAGACTGAAGAAAAGGAGGTCCAGTGACCAGCCCAAATTGAGACCCATCCCAAAGGGAGGCTCCAAGGCCTGACGCTATTACTGATTCTATGGTGTACTTACAGACAGGAGTCTAGCATGGTTGCCCTCTGAGAGACCCAACAAGCCGCTGACTGAAACAGAAGCAGATACTTATACCTAACCAATGAACTGAAGCCAGGGACTCCTGTGGTTGAATTAGGGAAAGGCTGGAAGAACTTGAGGAGGGGGGGCGACCCTATAGGAAGACCAGCATTCAACAAACCTGGACCTCCCAGGTCTCTCATAAACTATGCCACCAGCCAGGCAGCATACGCCAGTTGATATGAGGCCCCCAACACATATACAGCAGAGGACTGTTGGGTTTGGCCTCAGCGAGAGAAGTACTAAGCTCTCGAGAGACTTGAGGCCCCAGGGACTGGGGAGGCCTGGTGGAAAAAAAAATTTAAAACACTTATGATTAAAGTGTTTTGTTTTTTAACATATGGAAGATTTATATTTATGTGTGAAATTATTCTAGATTCTTTCTAATTCTTGATTCTAGGAACACTGAAGAGAGGAAAAGGCAGCTCTCCCTATGTTGCCTTCTGCTGACACAAAAGCCCTGGAGCACAGTTGCAGGAGCTAGGGTGACTGGTGCCAGGGTTCTGCAGCGCAGGTTTCCCACAAAGCTTCCAGTGCTCAGCGTGGTGAAGAGAAGGATTGGCTGTGTGTGTGGCAGAAGACGCATCTGCATGGAAGTAGCTCCTCGTTAACATCCTTGCTGGCCTTGTTTATTAGTGGAAAGAGCTGCCGTGGATCTAGCTATACAACATCTCGTATGTGCTTATGTGTGGGGTGAGGCGAGGTTCGATGAATAGAGAACTGTGTGAGACCTGGATGATGTCAGAGGCAGAAGACCACTCTCTTCCGTCACATAAAGACGGATCTCTGACTATGTCTTCCCATTCTATTCTCAGTCACAGGTGTAAATAATGTCAAGGAACCATGTTCTTTACCTTTTCTTACAGTGGTACATAAATGACTGTGTAACAGAACACACACAAATACCCAACTTCCTGCAACGGGTATTTGAGGATCTCTTTCATTACAGTTTTATCTCTTAAAGGTCAATTTTTTTTTTCACTGAATATAGGAATTGGAAGTAATAGCGTTTTTGTATCATGCTTCTTTCTGAAAATATTTCATTTATTTCATTTATGCAAGCACAAATTGGTACTTCAAAGTATCCATTCTTAGATGCATTGGGAAAAATGGAACAGTAAAGCAATATAATGATTTTCCAGTTTTATGTGCAATTGATATTTTATATAAGATAGCAGTGTTTTCATTTCAGATCATGGGTACACTTGACATCATCATTTCTTTCATTGCCATTATATTTGGAAATGTACTGATAGCCTTTTAGAGTATCTCTTTGGGTTAACACTTGAAATATTAACTTTGTCAAATATATATAGACAAGAAAGCAAATATGGAGCAATGACTCTGGAAATTCTGAAAATCGTTTAAGAAATTATGTATGGGACTTCTATGTAATAATTTCTCCTCCTTTGGTCTTTATATGTCCATAAAATAAGCTGTGTTTTAAGACATTTCCTATCATTCAATCTTTTAATATACTATGCTAAGTACTATTTCCCTTCATGTTGTCTTCGGTTTTATTTAAATATTGTTAATTTCATTTTTGTCCAGATGAGCAAAAAACAAATCTCATATGGATCACATTATTTTTCCTGCAAAACAATTTCTAAGATTGAGACCTGAATCCGTTTGTGGCAAAGCCAAACTCCACTGTGCGAGCCTCTTAAGTTCAGGTCTCTAGATTTCCCCCACGTATTTTCAAGCAGCTGTGCTTTGGTTACAAGGATCATCGTCATCGTCATCGTCATCGTCATCGTCAACAGCAACAGCAACAACAACAACAACAAAAACAACAACAACAACAACAACAACAACAACAACAGTTGTTGATCAAAGCTGTTACGATCACTCTTACAGCTTTCCTCCCTCACTCATTGAGAAAATTGTTTCTTGGGCAGAGTTTTTACTTTCTATTGATTTAATTTAAAACAATTTCAACTTGCAGCAAACTTTGCACTTGAATCACCCTTGATCCTTCCTCCTTCCTCTTTGTAATTGTATAAAATGTGAAAAGAGAAGACAAAAGTGATTGCATTTTGAAAGGATTAACTTTCCCTCCATTTTATGCCAAATCCAAGCTAAGAAATAGTTTTAGAGAATTGAAAATCATTGACTGTGCCCAGGCTACAGAGCTTATGATGAGCTCACAACACTTAACACATTTAATAGCTACAGGGCAAGTTACCCACAGCCAACTTGAGTTTTAGATCCCTGGTCTGTAAAGAAAGTTTAGTGATAGTGCCTCTATTACTATATTACTATTTTGTGAAATAAATTAATCTGATTAAATAAAGTCTGAAATGTGGAAAATTTGGGGAAGTATCTCTATTAGAAATTTAATGAAGTAAAGTGGGTAAGTAATTAGGGCATAGAGCCTAAGAAATGGTGAAGCTGAGGCTTGATTAGAAGAAGCCAATAGCCAGCTCACAACACTGCATTAGTGGATAACATCTTTTCTCAGTCAACAGATTATCTACTCAAAATCTATCAGCCTTGTTTAAAGGTGTAACAGAACAAATCTAAAGAACTGTTATGTATATATATATATATATATATATATATATATATATATATATATATCCTAAAACATTGGCTTATTTTTGAATTATTTTTGAATTTATATATATATCCTAAAACATTTGCTTATTTTTTAAACAATTGAAATAAAATCTAACTTGCAGCTAAGTCTTCAGAAGTGTTCCCTACTTCTCAGAAAGAGTTCTTTATATAATTTCTGTGCCCATTCCTGAAAGCAAAATATCATAGAAGTAAAGACCTGATGAAGCTTAGGGTAGTTTTTAAAGCACACTTACCATTTCTCAGACACTGTAAGATTTTTTGTGTGAATATTAATGTTTTAATAAATTCCTACCTTGATTTTGACACTCAAGTCATGCTTAATAAGATCTTAATCAATCCATGACATCCAGGATTTGAGAAATGCAGTATAGGAAGTAAGACAAATACTATTTTTATCTAGTAAATGGAAACTGGACATATTAAACTATGAAAATGTATGTGAGTGGTGTTTATATGTGTTATATGTGTTTATGTATATGTATGTATAGACTCACATGCATTCTAAGACTGACATTAGGTTTCTTTACTCAACCACTGCCTAAATTATTTTTATGAAATTATAATTACCATTTTTCTCCTTTACTATTCATCCTTTCAAACCTTTTTTGATCTCTTTCAAATCCATGGTTTATTTTTATTAATTGCAATTACATGCATATATATTCATAAATATATCTTTATTCTACATACTGTTACTTGCATGTATGGTTTTGGGCAACAGAATTCTCTCTGCTTTCCTTGTCTTCTCTTCCTTTATTGTAGAGATAACAAATCAGTGTGTTCCCAAAACAGACCACCCAACACAGAACATTCTGCTCATCTGGACGCATCATTGAGATTTTAAATTTAGATGGTATGCATCTAGAAAACAGTGTTTTTCTAAAAGAAAATCTATTTTTGATTCAAAGGAATAATCAGGAAATGGGCATATAACTCTGGGGTAATGGTGTGATGGTTATAACCTTGTCATAACCAAACGTTTCCTAATAGAAACGTGCTCCATTAAGCCACGCACAGAACATTGAAAGAGTTCAGTCACTTACAAGGCCAATTATCTAAGTATGAGGCTACGAAGAAAGCAGATGAATCTAACACTGAAGATCACTTTGAGCTCCTTTCACACATTTATTTTTAATCTGGATATTAAAAATACCTTTGTAACATAATATCATTTTACAGGCTTTTCCTCTATGCTTGTAGGAACAGGCATCACATGTTCATTTAACATGTTCTAGGTAGTAAGATTTAAAGTTTATAACAGGTACTTATACCTGTGAGCTTAGCTCTTTGTGCTTCGTCATGAGCCTGAGAGCTCCTTAGTGAGCAACTGTTGAATAGATTGTAAGTTCTGATACTTATGCAATAATTTAATTTTATGAAAATAAAATGTTAAATTTTGTTTTCATTTTTTCAATAAAACTAATGTTTCTATATTTTAATTGGATATTGACAACAGAAGACAATATTAAAATAGCAACAGTTTTTTGATTATAGATTCAAGATGCAACATCTATTACAAAGCCTTGTCAAATGGTTTATAATAGATGACTAAATTAATCAAATTGGGGAAAATTGCATTTTGGAGAACTGTGGGTTAATGTTAAATAATTAATTAAAATTGGATATCTTTTTAAAGCTATGTCTTGTGGTAATCTATGTTCAAATTTGTTTTAGACATGTAACCATATTATCTGCAACAACTAATTGTCTTTCCAAACTTTGGATGACTTACTTGCCGGGGGCCACTCCACAGAGCCCCGGCTTGGGGTGGCAAGGGGGAGAAAGAGATGAAGCTTCTTCTTCTTTCTTCTCCTCCTCCCACCGTCCGGTTCTTCTCGAGGTAGCCCCTATGCTGCTGCTGTGTGCTGATCTGCAGTCAGGGATCCTGTGGCCTGAGACTGGCACTAGTATCCCAGCCTTAAGACCAGCAAGGGGTTAAGTAAATAGCTTTGTGCTATCCTAAAAACTTCTGAGGGTAAGAGACTGCAGGCTGGGGTGATTAACACCTGTAGCCTAACTGCTGAGGATTAGGCAACTGGCCTTTGTTCTATCTCAGCAGGAACTGCTGGGCTCTAACTTAAGGCTGGGTCTCAGGAAGAAAAGACACTTAGAAAAGTTGCTATAGAGTTTATTAAGTGTAAAAAGTATCCTATGAAAGCTATCTGAGGGAAAACGTGAAAAGGTCCTGAGTGGGGAAGAAGAAAAGATTCTAACAAAGTAAAAATTCTAAGGGAGAAGAATTCTAGGCAGGGGGAAAGGAAAGGGCAACGGGGTCTTAACTAACTAACTTACTCACTCCATTCTAACTCCCTAACTTACTAACTGTCTTTGTCTTCAGTATTTATACACCATTCAGCATACATGATCACATGTTACAAAGTTCATCACAAGTTCACACCAAAAATCAGATCATAAATTGAAATAGAAGTTTACAACACAGAATGTTTACATGAATATCCATTAGGGGTAATTATCTAACTAGACATTCATCACCTGTCTAGCTCCACAGGTTCGCAGAAAGTTTGAAACTATAACTTAAGAAACTGGTGAAGTTTTGTATAGATAAACCCAGGCAATATTTTCTCTTCTGTCCTGGTACCTATAATAAATTGTGAATAACCTCTATTGACCTAGGCTAATGGTGTTATGACTTCTTGGAATGTGCTCTAAGCAGGAGAAGGTCTAGGGGCAATTAACTGATAACACTCAGGAGACTGGCAGAGTTCTCTTTGCAGTTTCAACTATGCCTGAGGGACTTAATAGCAGTCTCGATATAAAAAAGCTTAATAATCATTGATATAATTTTAGGAATTCTTATAGGATCATCATTGAGACTTAAGAAGTCATCTATTTGTCTATATAGTATCATTACAAGACAGTACATCTTCGTGGGTCTGCAGAGGTCAGCTACAAAGGGGTGTGCTATTGCTTAGTAATAGTAGCAAATGTCTAATAATAATAATAATAATGGGAAAAGCATATTAATAGCAGGAATCTTTCCTAAAATCACGTCCACCACAGCCTTGCTAATGGGGCACACTCGTCGCAGATTATATAATAATCCGAGGCAAGCATTTCAGGATGATCATCTGCCAATTATTAGCTTGTCCCATTATGGCTCCTGACACTTACTGAACTTAAATTTAGAGTTGGTAACAAGAAATTCACATTGTTTTCTTTTTATTTATTATTTAAATGTGATGTTTTCTCCCACTAAGTTATGTTAATTTATTTCACCTAAAATAAATATACCAAGTAAATTGAATCTATGTAGTCAGATAAAGCATTTGAGAAATAGGATATTTACCTACAAAATCATAGTATTTTAATTGTTTTATGAAATGTTGTGAAAAAGATTGATACTACCACAAATTTTTGTAGATATGCTAACACTTTCTTGTTTCTGCCAATTCTTTCAAAACAGTTTATCAGAGTTTTTCAGACCTATGTGTGCCATCTCCAAATCCCATCCCTGGCTCTTGGTGTGCAGGTCCTATATTTGCTTTGCATCACCCCAAATGATCTTAAACGACTTTTCCATCTAACTTCAAGGCCTATTCCTGATGCTCAGCTTTGGATCTGATTGGACAGTATCAAAGAACCTCTCCACCCAGAATCATCCCCTTACTCAGTGGCCTAATTCCAGATGCATAGCTCCTGTACTGGCTAACTGAAGCCTGATACAATCTCAGATTAGACACACAACTGACAGAAAGGTCACATTCCCAGCTCACATTAGTAAAATACAAACAATACATTAGACCAAAAATGTTTTCACCATTCCTTCATACCCAATATTCATAAAGAAGTTATCCTCCATTAGAATTACCCAAGTAAATTTAAGGAAACAGAATTTAAAACACAATCATAATCCTTGTTTAAAAATTCCAAAAAGAGAAATCAGGCTTAATTAAAATAAGTTCGAAAAAACTGAAGAATCCAACTAAAAAACTCATTAAAAAAAAAACCCACACAGAATGAATCATGTATAAAATAGAACATCGGGGTTTGAAGATTACATACAGAAATTGAACAAACCAAGCAAAGAATATGAAAAAAGCATATAAAGGCACACATAGTAAATGTGGGAGGCTATGAAAAGACCAATTCTTCAAATTATCGGCAGAGAATAAGAAGAATAATCCCAGACCAGTAGCTTAGACAAGAACATCAACAAGATCATAGAAGAAAACATCCACAAACTAGGGAAAGCTATGCCTATGCAGCACAAACTAGGGAAAGCTATGCCTATGCAGCACGTGAAGCACATAGATCACCCAATAAGCATGAGTAGAAACACACAGCATATTATAGAGAAAACATTAAGTATACAAGTCAAAGAGAAATATTGAAAGCAACAAGAGAACCAACACAAGTTACATGTAAAGGGAAACCCATCAGAATCAACAGCTAGTGTTTTAATAGAAACTTTAAAACTAGAAATTCCTGGAGCAATATACTTCAAGCTCTAAAAAACCATGGATACCAACCTATATTCTTTTACCCAGCAAAACCACCACAGTTAAGAGAGAAACAAAATTTCTCTTTCATTTATTTATATTTTTTTAATTTTTTTACAAGCCAGGCAGTGGTGGCACACACCTTTAATTCTAGCACTTGGGAGGCAGAGGCAGGCAGATTTCTGAGTTTGAGGCCAGGCTGGTCTACAGAGTGAGTTCCAGGACAGCCAGGGCTACACGGAGAAACCCTGTCTCGAAAAACCAAAAAAAAAAAAAAAAAAATGTTTTTTACACTCCAAATTTTATTCTTCCCTGGCCACCCTCCAAATGTTCCACATCCCATACCTCCTCCCTATCCCCCTGTCTCCACAAGTATGACACCATCCATCACACCCCACCTGAACTCTAAACTTCCTGGGGCCTCCAGTCTCTTGAGGGTTAGGTGCATCATCTCTGATTGAACACAGACTCTGCAGTCCTATGCTGTATATGTGTTGGGGGCCTCATATCAGCTTGTGTATGCTACCAATTTGGTGATCAAGTGTCTGAGAGATCTCGGGGTTCCAGATTGAGACTGCTTGTCCTCCTACAGAGTCTCCTTCCTCCTCATCTTCTTTCAGCCTTTTCCTAATTCAGCAGCTTCTGTCTGGTTGGGTGCAAATATCTGCATCTCTTTCAACTACTTGTTGGGTCTTCCAGAGGACAATTGTGATAGGTCCCTTTTTGTGAGCACTCCATAGCCTCAGTAATAGTGTCAGGCCTTGGGACCTCCCCTTGAGCTGGATCCCACCCTTAGCCTGTCACTGGACCTTCTTTTCTTCAGGCTCTTCTCCATTTCCATCCCTGTAGTTCTTTCAGACAGAAACAATTATGGGTCAGAGTTTTGACTGTGAGATGGCATCCCCCTCCCTCAATTGATGCCTGGTCTTCCTGATAGAGCGTGGCTCTACAAGTCCTCTCTCCCTAATCTAAGATCTCTCCCTTTGAGTCCTGATAGTCTTTCACCTTCCAGGTTGCTGGTGCATACTGGAAGGTCCCCCTCCCCCATAATCTCCTACCTCCCTAGGTTGCCTGCTTCCATTCTTTCTGTTCGCCCTGAAGCTTCAGTCCTTTTCCCTCACCCAATACCAGATCGTGTTCCCCTCTCCACCCCACACCTGTCTACTTTCTCTCCAAGGTCCTTCTTCTCTTCCCACTTGTGGTTGCTTTCTTTTCCCTCCCAAGTGGGACTGAGGCATCCTCACTTGGGCCCTTCAGCTTGTTGACCATCAAACTTCTGTGGAGTGTATCTTAGGTATTCCCGTACCTTTTTTTTTTTTGGCTAATATGTACTTATTAGTGAGTACATATTATGCATGTCCTTTGGGGTCTGAGTTACCCCACTCAGGATGATATTTTCTAGTTCCATTCATTTGCCTGCAAAACTTAGGATATCCTCATTCTTAATAGCTGAGTAGTATTCCATTATGTAATTGAACCACATTTTCTGTATCCATTCTCTGGTGGTGGGACATCTGGGTTGTCACAAATAAGGACATTCTGGCTATCACAAATAAGGCACTATGAACATAGTGGAACACATGCCCCTGTGGCATGGTGGGGCGTCTTTTGGGTATATTCGCAAGAGTAGTATTGTTGAGTCTTAAGGTAGATCTATTTCCAACTTTCTGAGGAACATCCAGATTGATTTTGAGAGTAGTTGTACCAGTTTGCAATTGCACCAGCAATGGAAGAGTGTTCCTCTTTCTCCACATCCTCGCCAGCATGTGTTGTCACCTGATACTTTGATCTGATTACACCACTCTGATTAGTGTAAGGTAGAATCTCAAGGTAGTTTTGATTTGCATTTCTCTGATCACTAAAGACTATGAACATTCTTTCAGGTGCTTCTCAGCCATTCAAGATTCCTCTGTTGTGAATTCTCAACTTAATTCTATAACCTATTTTTGATTGTGTTGTTTGGTTTTATAATAGTCAGCTTCTTTAGTTCTTTATATATTTTCACTATCAACTGTCGGTTGTGGGATTAGTGAAGAATTTTTTTCCCAATCTATAGGTTGCCAATTTGTCTTATTTACTATGTTCTTTGACTTACAGAAGCTTTCCAGTTTCATGAGGTCCAATTTATCAATTTTTGATCTTAGAGCCTGAGCCATTGGAGTTCTGTTTAGGAAATTTTCCTTTGTGCCAATGAGTTCAAAGCTCTTTTCCACTTTCTTCTATTGGATTGAGTTTTATTTTGAGGTGCTTGATCCACCTGGACTTGTGGTTTGTGCGAGGTGACAAATATGGGTCTATTTTCATTTTTCTACATACAGACAGCCAGATTGACCAGCACCATTTATTGAAGATGCTTTCTTTTTTCTATTGTATATTTTTGGCATCTTTGTCAAAGATCAGGTGTCCATAAGTATGTGGTTTTATTTCTGGATCTTCAATTCCGTTCCATTGATCAATGGGTCTGTATCTGCCAATACCATGCATTTTTTATCACTATTGGTTTCTGGTAGATGCTCTGAGTTCATGAATGGTGATTCCTCCAGCCATACTTTTATTGTTAAGAACTGTTTTCACTATTCTGGTTTTTTGCCTTTCCAGATGAATTTGAGAATTTCTCTTTCCACAAGACTTAAAGAAATCACACCTGCCAAAATAGATACCCAAAGAATACCAGAGCAATACTTTGGAAAGACAGGAGAATTAATCATAACCAAGAGATTGCAGAAAGAAAAAGCTGCAAATATAGAAATACAAAATAGAACTAAGTACACACATAGTGAATCAGAAGGCAGCAATACACACATGTCTTTCAAAAATAACAAAATATTAATGGATTTAATTTTCTAATCATAAGCTATTGGTTAGTTAAATAGATTAAGAAACAAATACCAATCTGTCTATTTTTTTTTTCAAGAAATTCATCTTATCATTAAAGATAGGTATCAGTTTAAGTAAAAGAACAGAAAAAAAAATTTCCAAGAGATTGGGACCACATAGGTATTCCTATCCTAATACCTGACAAAATAGACTTTAAGCTGAAAATAACCAGTAGACATAAAAATTCTTCGTTTTAACTGAGGAAAAACTTAACTAAGAAGACACTAAAATACTAAACATATATGTTGCAAATAGTGGTTTTCCAAGTTTCATAAAAAAAAAAAAGTTCTCCTTAACAACAACAGCAACAACAACAACAACAAAAAAAAAGAATAGCATTAGTCCAATGACAGTGGTGATTTCTACACCCTACTTATGCCAATAAGTCACTTAGATGAGTCACTTAGAAAATAACTAAATAAACAAACACACAAATAGGGGAACATCAAAATTAAATGATGACACAAGCTAAATCAACCTAGCATATCTAAAAAATCCCACATTATCCCATGGAGTATCTCTAAAATAGACTACCTGTTGAAACAAACAAACAAACAAAAAACCCTAGTTTTTAAAGAAAAATAAATAAAGAAAAATTGAAATAACTACATGATATGAACACATTGCCATGAAGCTTAAAATCAACAATAACCAGGTCTATAAAAATTACATAAACGTGTATAGATTAAACAATACATTACCAAACAATTAATGTCTCAAAGAAGAAAAAATTAATAAATAAATAAATATCTAAAAAACAAAAATAACAACAAAAAAAACCAGTTAAACAGTCGTAGGATTAAATGAAAGTAAAAAGATAATATAATAAAACTTTTGAGATACATTGAAAGTAGTTCTAAGAGGAACACATATATCTATGTTTTTTAAAATGAGAAAAGAAAAGGAAGAAAAGGAAAGAGCTTGAATAAAGGACTTAAAAGATTTAGTGAAGCAAGTCAGAGCTTTAGGGAAACAAGAAGAGACTGAATCCTAATCCAGTAGTCAGGATATAGTAACAAAAATCAGAGCAGAAACAATATAAGGACCCAATAGACCTTGGAACTTGTTCTTGGAGATAATAAACAAGATCACCAACTAACAAAAACAAAAAGACAGAAATGACTAAAAGTTAACAGAATCAGATGAACAGGGAAATATACAGTGAAAACCCTGCAAACAAATTTAGACTAAGAAGAGATCAACAACTTAAACAGACTTATAGCAAACAAGAAGAAAATAGTACTGAAAAGCCATCAGAAGGGAAATAGCAGAACATTGAGCAGATTCCGGGAAGCCCCCAATCACACAAAACCCTGAGGAAGTGGGTCTCCCAGGAAACCTAACCCTGGCAGTATTTTAGGTAAGCAGACAGCAATGTTCCCCCAAACAGGGAGTAACTGGGACCCACAAGGACCCAGGAAATTGCTCCTGGCCCTGAGCACTGGTTCCTTCCTGTCTGGCCCAGAGCACTGAGCAGATCTTGGGTGGCAGCTCTGCCCCCAATCTCTAAGAAACCAGAGGAAACAGGGCTCCTAGAGCTCTAACCTGGGCAACATCCTTTCTGTGCTTGAGCACTGAGCAGATTTTGGGCCCCAGCGCTTACCCCAGTAGTTACACCCCACAAAGATCTGATACAACCAAGATAATAGGAAAGATAGGCTCCAGTCAGGGACAGGGCAGGTAGAACTAAGGAGATACAGATGGCAAAAGGCAAGCATGAGAACATAAGCATCTACTGCCCAGGGTACTTGGCATCATTAGAACCTAGTTCTCCCACACAGGAAAGTACTGAATTACCCATATTACTAGGAAAACAAGATTTAGATATAAAACACTTCTAATGATGATGATAGAGGACTTTAAAAAGGACATAAATAACACTCTCAAAGAATTTGAGGAGAACACAGGTAAACAGGTAAAAGCCGTTAAAGTGGAAACACAAAAATCCCTTAAAGAATTACAACAGAACACAACCAAACAGGTGAAGGAATTGAACAAAGCCATCCAGGACATAAAATTGGAAGTAGAAACAATCAAGAAATCACAAAGGAAGACTACCCTGGAGATAGAAAACCTAGGAAAGAAATCAGGAGTCATAGACACAAGTATCATCAACAGAATAAAAGAGATAGAAGAGAGAATCTCAGGTGCAGAAGATACCATAGAAAATATTGACACAACTGTCAAAGAAAACACAAAATGCAAAAAGTTCTTAACACAAAATATCCAGGAAATCCAGGACACAATGAGGAGACCAAACCTAAGGATAATAGGTATAGATGAGAGTGAAGACTCCCAACTTAAAGGGCCAATAAATATCTCAACAAAATTATAGAAGAAAACTTTCCTAATCTAAAGAACAAGATGCCTATAAACATACAAGAAGCCTATAGAACACCAAGTAGACTAGATCAGAAAAGAAATACCTCCTGTCACATAATAATCAAAACACCAAACACACAAAACAAAGAAAGAATATTAAATGCAGTAAGAAAAAAGGGCCACGTAACATGTAAAGGCAGACCTATCAGAATTACACCAGACTTCTCACCAAATACTATAAAAGCTAGAAGACGCTGGACAGATGTCATACAGACCCTAAAAGAACACAAATGCCAGCCCAGGCTACGATACCCAGCAAAACTCTCAATTACCATAGATGGAGAAACCAAGATATTCCACGACAAAACCAAATTTACACAATATCTTTTCAGAAACCCAGCATTACAAAGGATAATAGCAGGAAAACTCCAATACAAGGAGGGAAATTATACCCTAGAAAGAGAAAAAAAGTAACCCTCTTCCAACAAATTCAAAAGAAGATAGCCACACAAAGATAACTTCACCTCTAATAACAAAAATAACAGGAGACAACAATCACTGTTCCTTAATATCTCTTAACATCAATGGATTCAATACCCCAATTAAAAGACATAGACTAATGGACTGGATACATAAAAAGGACCCAGCATTTTGCTGCATACAGGAAACCCACCTCAGTGCAAAGACAGACTCTACCTTAGAGTAAAAGGCTGGAAAACAATTTTTCAAGCAAATGGCCCTAAGAAACAAGCTGGAGTAGCCATTCTAAAATCTCCAGCCCAAGAACACAAAGGGAAGAACTCGTGGCTCCACCTGTTTAGGTAGTTGAGGGTGGCCTTGCCAGGCATCAGTGGAAGTGAACAGACTTGGTACCTGAAAGTTTGGATTCCCTAGTGTTGGGGAATTGCAAGCGCAGGGAGGCAGGAATGAGAGGATGCTGGGAGCACATCTTCATAGTAATTGGAGGGGGGAATGGGGTAAGGAGTTAGGCATCAGTGGAAGTTGAGGGCCTAGGTGCCTGAAAGTCTGGATTCCCTGATGTTGGGAAATTTGAGAGCAGGAAGGTGAAAATGAGAGGATGGTGGGAGCACACCCTCATAGAAACTCCCAGAATTATATGGATTAGACATGACAGAGGCAGGCCACCAGAAGACTAGATTCCAGAATTCAAACAAACAATTATCTTGATACTAAAATTTGTTTTGAGAATTGTATATTGCAGAATACATAGCCTTGGTGTATCTACTCATCAGGCAAGCTGAGCAGACCTGCTCGAACCTCTGATGTCCTGGAATTCCAGCTGGATGCAGTGAAGACACAGTGCCAGAGGCTTATCAATTTACTCTTCCCCCAACCCCTCTTCTAATATCTCAACACCCATAATCAGCTTGAAGAAGTTAATGAAGAGTAGACACCCCTATTCCCTGGGCTTGGGAACTGAGGTGATTAATATTGGGCTGTCTTTCTAGGGAAAAGTGGTTTTGGTGGAACAGGGACGATTAGCTAGGATTTATTGCATAGCCATAACCTACTGGTAGAAATATGTATAATTGTTATTAAGATGAAGTTATAATTTCTTAAATGTTACAAAATTTACTTTTATTTCAAATTTAAGGTTTTTATTGGTATGAGCTTCTTATTAATATAAAAGTGAGATGAATATTGTTACTATCATAGGCATTGTGCCTGTATAACACATTTAGTAATACAAGGCTTAGACCCAGTCCTTCTTTAACTTTTTTTTAACTTATTTGAGATGGTTAGACTGTGAGTTAAGGGCCTATAGCAAATTCATGGCTTTGAGTTTATTGTTAGGGTGTTTTCTATATTTTCTTTAGAAATAGCTGAGAGGAGTTAACAGACAACAATTCAAATTGCCTTACATAAATAGTTGGTTTTCAAAACATCAGAAATCCACAGAATTGATGTTACAAATATTTCTGTATTATTGTTCATTTTGATTAGAGACCTGTCTGCTCCTGACAGCTTTCTGTCTTGGAGTCTAAAAAATTGAGCATCTTTGGAGTTATTCCAATTGTGGTGAGACAGCCACTAGGCAAGAATTGCCTCTTTCCATCTACAGACAAATTACTGTCCAGAAAAGGACACACTTGCAGAATAGTCAACTGATTATATCTGCCAATACAGAGTAATCAGCCCTTAATAATTCTGCATCACTAAGTCTGTCAGATGATCCTTGGCCAGAAGGCTGTAGATCGGATGCTCCAACGTTTTGTAGTATAGGGACTCTCCAGGTGTTCAGTGGTCTCTGTAAATTGGCTAAGATTTAGAAGCTATGCTTTGTGCTTTCCATAATTTCAGTTAACTCAGTCATTCTGGATTTCTGATGGGGTTGAAAACTTATAGTCTCATAGCCAATTCTGGCTATTTACTTTGAGAGAAAAGATTTGAGAGGATGGTCTTCAGCTGACATTCATTTTAAAGCCAAGAAAAAATTCAGGTTCAGAACTAAGTGTTTTAGTTAGGAGAGATAACAGAGGTTCTGCTTAGTCAACAAAATGATGGACTGGGTATTAGGTCTATCTTGCATCTTACTGACATAAATTGGTATAGTTATGCTCTAACTGTATTTTGAGAGAAAAGTTTTATTTTAACAGGAAGGATGATATGTAGGAGGAACTAAGGTGGGAGGAGTACAGAGAGGAGAAGTAAGGAGAGGAGGAGGAGTAGGAGTGGAGGAGCTGGGCGATAAGAGAGAGAGAGGGGGGCCTGTAGCATCCACAAGTCAACTTGGTTCTCCTGAAATGGGGGCTGGGAACGAAAGGGGAATGAGGATGAGAAGAGATGAAGCCAAGACAAAGTTCTCTGATCAAGGCTCAAAGTTTTAATGTTCAGCTCTCAATTTAAAGGGAAAGGCCCAACCTGCAACCCCTCCTGGTTTCAGCCAGAGATGGGTGGGATAATCCATAATCCTAGTTCTAGGTCTCGGCCAGAGATGTCTCAAGGCAAGCTCAGGGGCAGTTCTGCTTTTAGTGTTCTGTGCAGCCAAGGTGGGTAACTTCACCTAGATCTTTATCACTTGGTCTGTTGTGGTAAACAAGGTCTCTCAAGCCTGCTCAAGGCTGGGGAAAGGGCACAGGGGCCAGACATGGAGGCAGATGTTCATATGTCTCTGCCAGTCAAAGATAGTTGATATATCTAGGTTGGGTATTAGGTTACACTTCTGATTGATATTGAGCATTACCAAATTTATAAAGCCTTTGGTTAACATTAAAAAATTGTATAAAAGCAAAAAAGAGAAGGGGGTATGGAATAGGGGATTTCTAGGGAGGGAAAATGGGGAAAGGGGATGGCATCTGAATTGTAAATAAAATATCCAATAAAAAATAAATTAAAAAAAAAAGAAGGAAAATAGCCCAGGCAGAGATGGATTCAGGATAGAATCTATCAGATTTCTAAAGAAGCTTTACAAGCACTACTTCTAAAATTATTTTATAAATAAAGAAGGAAGGAATAGAAAGAGGGAGCCAGGGAGGGACAGGGGGAGGAAGGGACAGAGGGAGGAAGGGAAGAGAAGAAGTACATCAAAATCTTTCTACAATTTAGTATCACTTTAATACCAAAGCCAGGTAATGACACAACAACAGCCTCAACAAGGACAGCAGCAAAGGCAATCACTTGCCAATATCCCCGATGAACATTAGGGCAAAAACCCTCAATAAAATACTTGAAAAGTGAATACAGGTATATATCAAAAATATCACTCACTGTGATTAAATGGGTTTTGTCCCAGAAGTGCAGGAATGATTCAACATAGTAACTATAATAAATAAGTGTAATAAGCACAATGAATACTACAAATGGACTTAAAGCAAAGACTGCATGATCATCCCAACAGATGGGGAAAAGGCTTCGAAAAAATCTAACATGGCTTCATGATACATGTCCTATAAAGACTATCAAGGCTAAATGTGACAAACCCACAGCTAAAAGTAATAATAAGTGAGGAAAAAAACGTAAAGCAATCTAATTAAAATTAGGAAGGAGACAAGGCTGTTCACTCTCTCCACTCATCTTCAATATAGTACTGAAAGCACTGGCAGGAACTGTAAAAGAAAAAAAAAAAGAAAATTAAAGGAATACAAATTGAAAACAAAGTTAATTTATCCCAATTACAGATGGTGTGACAGTTTACAGATAAGAGAGCCCCAGACCTACTAGAAAACTTACAGAAATGAACAATTTCAACGAAGTTACAGGACACAAATTTAATTTACAAAAGCCAACACCTTTGCTATATGCCAATCTCCAACCAAGAAAGAAAACGTGGAAACACTCTCATTCACAATAGCTTAAAAACAAAACAAACAACCAAACAAACAAAACATAATGTAGTAGAATAGTCAAAGATTCCTCCCCCATGCTCTTGGATTGGTAAAATTATATCAAGGTAATTTCCATCCTTCCAAAAGATACTTGCAAATCCAATCAATGTCAATCAAAATCCTAAAAAAACAAACTTCAGAGAAAAACTTAAACAGAGCCTCAAAAGATCCCAAATTCCCAAGCCAATTGTATGTGAAATTGACAAGATCAGTGCTTGAGGGATTACCATAGCAGATTTCAAGGCATATTTCAGAGCCATGGTAATAAGTACATTTTGTTTCTTGCAAAAGAAAAGACATATAGATTAATGGAACAAAACGAAAGAACCAAATGTAAGTGTACTAATATATAGCCACCTAGTATTCAACAAAGTTGACTGCCCCCTAACCACAGAGAGAGAGAGAGAAAGAGAGAGAGAGAGAGAGAGAGAGACAGAGAGACAGAGAGACAGAGAGACAGAGAGACAGAGAGACAGAGAGAGACAGAGAAAGAGACAGAGAGACAGAGAGAAAGAAGAAAAAGACAATATTGATTACAAGTAGTCCTGTGAAAACTATACTGATCTATTTATTGTCCTCCACAAAATAACTAACCTCAAAGGCCTTAAATTGGAACACTGAATGTTAAAACTAAAAAAATACATGAATAAAAAACTTAGAAATTAACCTACAAATTAAAGATGTAGTAAAGGACTTTCTAAATAGGATTCTATTTGCTGCCTTGGATTATGGGCAACAATTGACTAACAGGACCTAAGAAAACTAAACAATTTCTACATAGAAAAAGAAACAGTCAGCCAAGTTAAGAGGAAGCACAGAGGAGGGAAGAGTTTGTGTCATATATAAATCTATGATAGGAAATTAGTTACAGAGTATATATATATAATATTTTTTAAAAAGCAGATTTAAGAAAACAAAGGAACCAACTAAAAATGAAATATGTATCTGAACACAGACGTCATAAAAATAAATATAAGGGCCAGGCAGTGGTGGCATATGCCTTTAATCCCAGGATGCAAGAGACAGAGGCAGACAAATCTCCTAGAGGCCATCCTGGTCTAGACAGTGAGTTATAGGATAGCCAGAGCTACAAAAACAAACAAACAAATAAAAAACAAATAAACAAAAAAAACAGAACAAACAAAAAACTTTCAAAAACCAAGAGAGAGTAGAGGGTTAAAAGCTACCTTCACAGTTGTTCATCATCTCTAGGAAATATGGGGATGCAAATTAAAACTTCTTTGATAAACTGAAGTCAGAATATCTAAGATCAAGAAGACATCTGAAACTAATGCTGGTAAAGTCATAGAGAGAAGACACTCTCCATTCACTGCTGGTGGAACTGCAAACAGGGGCAACTACTATGGGAAGAATAGTGGAGAGCGATTAGAAAGCTAAAAGTATATCTATCGTATGACTTCGCTTTACCAATTCTTGGTGTATGCCCAATAGACTGCACCTTACACCGAAGATAATGACTCATCCATATTCATTATTACTCTAGTCACAATAGCCAGGAAATGAAAAAAACATAAGTGCCTTTCAATGGATACATGAATAATGAAAACTGAGTTACGTATAAACAATGGAATGTAATTCAGCAGGAAAGATAATTGAAATTCTGAATTTTTCATGCAATATACAGAACTAGAAAATATTATATTGAGTGGAGTAAACTAGGATTATAAAAACATATGCAGTATGTTGTTCCTTGTTTGTAAATCCTGGGTACACATCTTTATATGTATGTGTATAAACCGGAGTAACCAGAAGTGTGAAAGGGATCATTAGGCATGGAGCGCCTAGAAAAGGGAAGTGCAGAAATATAAGTGGCATGAAGAGAAAAATAGGAAAAATGAAGAAAGCATACTGGTAAGGAAGGATAGAGGGCAATACCGAGGGAGAGGTATAATGGAGGACAGGAAAATAATATGGATGATTGACAAAGCCACATGGAAACATTAATTGGTTTACTTAAAAATACACATATGACTCTCTGGAGTATAATTTCTTGAGTTCTTTGTTTATCTTGGATATTAGCTCTCTATCAGATGTAGGATTGGTTAAGATCTTTTCCCAATCTGTTGGTTGCCATTTTGTCTTATTGACAATGTCCTTTGCTTTACAGAAGCTTTGCAATTTTATGAGGTCCCATTTGCCAATTCTTGATCTTAGAGCATACGCCATTGGTGTTCTGTTTAGGAACTTTTCCCCTGTGCCTAGGTATTCGAGGGTCTTCCCCACCTTCTCTTCTATTAGTTTCAGTGTATCTGGTTTTAAGTGAAGGTCCTTTATTCACTTGGATTTGAGCTTTGTACAAGGAGATAAGAATGGATTGATTTGCATCCTTCTACATGTTGACCTCCAGTTGAACCAGCACCATTTGCTGAAAATGCTGTCCTTTTTCCACTGGATGGTTTTAACTCCTTTGTCAAAGATCAAAAGATCATAGGTGTGTGGGCTCATTTCTGGATCTTCAGTTCTATTCCATTGATCTTCCTACCTGTCTCTGTACCAATACCATGCAGTTTTTATTACTATTGCCCTGTAGTACAGTTTGAGGTCAGGAACAGTGATTCCCCCTGAAATTATTTTATTGTTGAGAGTAGTTCTTGCTATCTTGGGTTTTTTGTTATTCCAAATAAATTTGCAAATTGCTCTTTCTATCTCTATGAAGAATTGATTTGGAATTTTAATGGGGATTGCATTGAATCTGTAGATTGCTTTTGGCAAGATGGCCATTTTTATTAAGTTAATCCTGCCAATCCAGGAGCATGGGAGATCTTTCCGTCTTCTGAGATCTTAGATTTCTTTCTTCAAAGACTTGAAGTTCTTGTCAGACAGATCTTTCACTTGCTTGGTTAGGTTGACTCCAAGATATTTTATATTGTTTGTGACTACTGTGAAGGGTGTCATTTCCCTAATTTCTTTTTCAGCCTGTTTATCTTTTGAGTATATGGAGGCTACTGATTTGTTTGAGTTGATTTTATATCCAGCCACTTTACTGAAGTTGTTTATCAGGTTTAGAAGTTCTTTGCTGGAAATTTTAGGGTCACTTAAGTATACTATCATATCATCTGCAAATAGTGAAATTTTGACTTCTTCCATTCCTATTTGTATCCCTTTGATTTCCTTTTGTTGTCTAATCGCTCTAGCTAGGACTTCAAGTACTATATTGAATAGGTAGGGTGAGAGTGGGCAGTCTTGTCTAGTCTCTGATCTTAGTGGAATTGTTTCCAGTTAATCTCCATTTAGTTTGATGTTGGCTACTGGCTTGCTGTATATTGCTTTTACTATGTTTAGGTATGGGCCTTGAATTCCTGATCTTTCCAAGACTTTTAACATGAAGGGATGTTGAATTTTGCCAAATAACCCTATTCAAAATGGAGTACAGCGCTAAACAAAGAATTCTCAACAGAGGAAACTCAAATGGCCGAGAAGCACCTTAAGAAATGCTCAACATCCTTAGTCATCAGGGAAATGCAAATCAAAACAACCCTGAGATACCATCTCACACCAGTCAGAATGGCTAAGATCAAAAACTCAGGTGATAGTAGATGCTGGCGAGGATGTGGAGAAAGAGGAACACTCCTCCATTTTTGGTGCAATTGCAAGGTGGTACAAACACTGTGGAAATCAGTCTGGCGGTTCCTCAGAAAACTGGACATTGCATTGCCTGAGGATCCAGCTGTACCACTCCTGGGCATATACCCAGAAGACGTTCCAACAAATAACAAGGACATATGCTCCACTATGTTCATAGCAACCTTATTTATAATAGCCAGAAGCTGGAAAGAACCAAGATGTCCCTCAATGGAGGAATGGATACAAAAAATGTGGTACATCTACACAATGGAGTATTACTCAGCTATTAAAAATAATGAATTTGAGAAATTTATAGTCAAATGGATGGATCTAGAAATTACCATCCTGAGTTAACCCAATCACAAAAGAACACACATGGTATTTACTCATTGATTAGCAGATGTTAGCCCAAAAGGTTGGAAGAGCGAAGACTCAACTCACAGACCACATGAAGCTCATGAAGAAGGAAGACCAAGTGTGGATGCCTCAGTTCTACTTAGAACGAGTAACAAAAATACTCGAGAGCAAATATGGAAACAAAACATGGGACAGAAAATGAAGGAGGGGCCACCTGGAGACCATTCCACCTGGGTATCCATCCCATGTACAGTCACCTAAGCTAGACACTGATGTGGATGGCTGGAAGTGCATGCTGTCGAGAACATGATATAGCTGTCCCCTTAGAGGTCTGCCAGAGACTGACACATTCAGAGGACGATGCTCACAGCTAACCACTGATATGATCAAGGGTTTCCCAATGGAGAACTTAGAAGACTGAAGGAGCAGAAAGGGTTTGTGACCCCAAGAGGAAAGCAACAATACCAAACAATCCAGAGCTCCCCAGGGTCTAAACCACCCGCCTGGGAGCACATAGGGAGGGACCCATGACTCCAGCTGTATATGTAGGGGAGGATGGCCTTGTCGGGCATAGGTGGGAGAGGAGATTCTTGGTCCCATTAAAAACAAACACAGAGTGGGGGAGGAATGTGAGGGTGGGGAGAGGGTAGTGGGGGCAGAGCCTCATAGAGGCATGAGGGGGGGGATGGGATACGAGGTTTCTGGGTGGTGGGAGGAAGTGGGTTAAGGGGATAAAATCTGAAATGTAAATATAATACCCAATTAAAAATACACATATGACATATGTGTATGTATGTTTATGTACTCACACACACACACTATATATGCATATATATGCATATATATGTATATATATATATATGTGTGTATATATATACACACATATAGTGTGTATAGTATATATACACTATAGTGTGTATAGTGTGTAGCATATAAAACTCAAGATACTTTCAAAACATTTTAGGCTATTGCGACTGTCCCAACGACTTCCAGAAACTTGAAGCTAGGAACCTATTGCAAAACCACTACATTTCATGGAAGCCTCTTTCCTTCCTGAGGACTATCTATCTCTCATACTCTCGTATGAAGCCATCAGTGCAAGCTTCCAATGCAGAAAAGCCATCAGCATTCCTTTCCCTCTGTAAAGCCAGGAAACCACAATATTGGCCAGCATGGAAAGATAGCCACAAGGGAGCAGTAGTGGCATTTACACACTTCAGGTAACTAACAGCTACACAATTGGTCTTAAGACTCAGTCAATAAAAGGGAAATATGTCTAGTACTGTAAATTTAGTTAATTCTATGTTGCTCGTGTAATCACAGACACTAAAGAACGTACCACTGATACTTTCTGGGTTTAATTTATAAATGCATTCTAAATACTAATTCTTCTACCCACTGGTAAATGTAGTTATTACTCCTCTTCAAAAGAGCTTGGTTTTGCAGCAGATGGAGACCATCACAAAACTCTAAAGCTGGCCAAAGTGCAGAAAACAAACACCCATTAAATGTTAAGTCCCCAGTTAACTCATTTACAGTGCAACTCCTTCACCAACTACTCAGGTCAAGTTGTAGAGTAGGGGATGAAAATATCACAGAGCTAGGGGAGCAGCACGTTTGATGAGAGTTAGTGTCTTCTATATAGGATAGTAGAAATGCAGTCATGATAGCTGAACAATAGGGTCTTCTGAACAAGACCAATATAATGCATTAGTTGACATGAGAATGTGAATGAATTAAGAATCTCACAAATTCCAAAACAAAGAGGAAAGGCTATAAACAGCTACTGATGGCTAAGAGAGAGGTATTCAGTCTTCTCCAGGAAAAAGACACCTGTTAGGTTATCCAATAGTTCAGATCTAAACACTTATATCTTTGAGCAACTTCAAAAGGATTCTACAAATGATATATGCATGTGTGTGCACCCTTGTAAATAAGAAGTCTTTATGGGATGGTTTATTTGTAATCCCAAGCCTGAGAAGGTAGGGACAAGTAGATCCCTGGAGATCTCTATCCATTAATTCTGCCCAAATCAGAAGGCACATTTCCCTATGAGACCTTCTCTCAAAATACAAGACAGAAGTCCCTGAATTCATATATTTGAATTTGAGAGACAGTGGAAGAGACACAGGAGGGTTTGGAGGAGGTGGCTAGAGGAGAAATGATGTAAATGCTTTACTCATGTATGAAACTATCATTATTTAATTAAGGAAAAATTGGAAATAATACTTAAGGTGATTGACAATCTCCCCCCACACACACACAAACACACATAGTTCTACATGCAAAAATGATGAGCAATAGAGAATTCGTTTAATTAGTAGATCCAGCATGAAAACAGTTAATCATTTAACTATAAAAATATGACTCTTATCATTATATAAAGATATAAGTTTTAACAAAAATTTCACTACATTTTTTTACTTTGACACATCTGCTGTTATTTTCAGGTAGGAGGCAAGATTTTTATACTGCATTAATTCTGACAGGTAGAAAATATAAATCTCAAGATAAAATATTTTCAGCTTAGGCAGTTAAGAATGAATTTCTAAAAAATCAAGCTACTTTTTATTAACATATATTCATTGTGGAAAATTATGAACTCTGTTACATTCTTACTCATTTATAAAATATTCTTTGACCACTATCACCCCAATTTTCTCTCTTCTCACTCCAATTTCCCACTGGTTCCCTTCTTCTTCTTTCCAGACAATCACCACTCTACATTATTATCTCATATATTTAAATCTTCCTGCTACATTTGAGAGAAAATACACAATTCTTGTCATTCTGAGTCTGGATTCTCAGCTTAACAGGATCATCTTCAGCCCTTCTGTTTCCCTGTAGGCACGACTTCATTCTCCTCCTTGCTCAGCGAAGTTCCCCTTTTATACAGGACACTTTCTCTACCCACTCATCCACATCTGTTTCCACAGTGGCTATCCTAGTCTACACTCTCACCTATAGTGTATATGGATGATGGTCATCACTCTAGACTTATTCTCTATACATCTTTGCAGCCCTACTAGTGTCTGTTCCTTGTATCCTCAATATAGGTCTTTTTGTTAGGGTGAGATTGGATCTCTAAATAGTTATTAGTTTTCTTCCACTTTCAGATAACTGTGTTAAACATTTTAAATAAATTTATTAGTTAAAAATAACTTTTATCTGAAGGAAGGAGAGTTCTACAAAGGAAAAAAATAGAATTGGAGATAGTTATGCATACATGCATGCACAACACTTGGAAGAGTGAGGAGCTCTGCAAATTCAAGCAGCCTGGACCACAGATGTCTATAGTGAGGGTGTAGACAGAGGGGAGAGAAAGGGAGAGAAAGAGAAAGAGGAGGACCAGGAGGTGGTGGAGGGAGCAAGAGAGGGAGGAAAGGAGGGGAGGAAGGAAGGAAGGAAGGATTTCCGGTTTCTCAAGAATCCTGAAACTTCACTTTTATCCAAATTGTCTCATGTTAGAGAGTCAATTTCTAGGGTTTCTCTTTTAAGTAAGATTGATATCCTGTTCTGCAAAGTGAATGTGAAACAAGTTCAGCAGTATAGGAAACACTACTGTTCTTTGGTTTTTATAATATATTAATATATTAAATGTGTACTATGTATTTCATATTATATTAATATATGATCTATAATATCTGATCTATAATATATGCTATGTAATGTGTAACATGTAACACATAACATATAACACACACATATGTGTGTGTGTATATATATACACATATACATATATACATACATATGTACATACATACACACAGACACAGACACACACAGAGACACACACATATCTCTCTCTTTCTCTCTCTCTCTCTCTCTCTCTATATATATATATATATATATATATATATACATACATGCATATATATATATATATATATATATATATATATATATATATAATTTCTCCCCAGGATCTTTCCAACTTGACATTAGAGACAGTATGACAGTATTTCACTGGAGAATGTGGCTCCTGATTTGGGTAGGCTACTGGGTAAAGCTCTCAGATACAAAGATATGGCACCACACCAAACTTTATTTACAAGGATGCTTGGGGTCAAATGGATGTTTAGTTCTTCATTTTTGTATGGCAAGCACTTTACTAGATAAACTGTTTTGTATTTCAAGCCCCCAGCCTTCCACAGAAGTTAAAATAGATTAACAATTCTTCTTTGTGGTTTCTTCTGGCTTCAATGCTTCAATAATACAAACGGAAACAAGAATGAATTCTGCCTTCAGTAACAAAAGGAAAACCAGCAGGCAAACAGGGGTAAGTTAATAATTCTCTAATTATTCAAGCATTGGATAAATGGAGAGGGGCCACACACATGTGAAAGAATACAGAATTGCTGTTCTTTTCCTATCTGGCTAATGTAATATGACCCTTGAAAGTTCAGACCATACTAGAAAATGTTATCATGAGTTATATGTGATGCTTACTACAAAGATACTGTATCATTAAATATAGATTGTCTATTTATTCCTCAAGCAAATGTTCGGTTATAAACATGTCAATTACCAAGTTATCCAAAACTGACATCATACCTTGCACAAATTTGTTATGGGTAAAGACCATCTAAAATGACCCAAAACAATTCTCTCTTCCTGTTTTTATATCACTGTGTAGATAGGTCCTTGCCCTTAAAGAAGATTTGGATTTCATGGATTGCCTTAAATTGATACAATGCCTCAAAAGTTACAGATTGCCACTTTACAGATTACAAGAAGATTCTCTTTGTGTGTGTGTGTGTGTGTGTGTGTGTGTGTGTGTGTGTGTGTTGTGTGTATGAGTGTGTGCGAGTGTATGTGTGAGAGTGTGTGTATATATGTCTGTGAGCATGTTTGTACATATATGTATGTATGAGTGTGTTGCAGTGTGTGTGTATATGTGTGTTTTATTTGTTTGCTTGTTTTCACTTTTAAATGTCTTGTTCTCCTTTGGGTCACTTGCCCTGGGGAAATTCTTGTCATGAAGCAGGGCTAAAAATAACTAACACCTGACAATTTCCTCAAACAAGTCTGGAAGAGGGGTTGTTTCTGAAGCCTGAAGCTTCAGAAAAGAACTAAAGAAAGAGCCTTATCCACCTCTATCTCAAAACTGAGAAAAAATATTCAGCTAAAGCAGGCACAGATTCTGCACCAGCAGAAATGTTGAGATAATACAAGTCTCTTTTGCCACTGTATTTGGGAATAATGTATCTATCACCAATAAGATCCAACACTATAGCTTTACATGATTTTCCCAGAAATCCTACATTGGTTATTAGACTTTCCAATGATTATTGTTAAATGAGATTGATGAGGGAAGAAAGCAGTGTTTAATAAGATATAACTGTAAAAAGAAAATGTAAACAAATAAGTATTTAACTCAAGATGTTTTTGTACTAGCATGAATTTTTCTAAGTAATGAGTTCCCCTCTTTGTGATCTGATCTATATTTTCTTATCACTTGGTATATGCAAGCAATTCATTATTAGAAAGACATGTTACAATTCTATTTTGACATGAAATAATTTGCTCTTATATTTTTATATATCAAGTAGAAAATTCTACATTAGTCTGATTTAGCTTTTGCTTCAAAGCAACTGATTGTTTTATTACAGACATTAGATGATGTCATTACAATTGAACACAACCAATTCTTCTGCCCTATTGTATGAACTGAGTATTTCTGGAGTGGTTGTGATTTTCAAAAAGAAGTGGCTCATACAATTGTATTTTCAGATTTACTTTGGAAGAAAAGTGGTGTAGCTAATACATGAAGTGTCATTCCATGTATATATAAAAGATACTAACTGGAAAGCACCTACATAGGTTGTTCCAAGCTAAGTGGTTAGCTCTAGTCACATGGAATATATATGTGTGTGTGTGTGTGTGTGTGTATATATATATATATGTATATATATATACATTATATAATTATATATAATTATATAATGTATATATATATTATATAATATATATTACATATTATATATATAAATAGAAATATACAGATATAGAGATATAGAGATAAATATAGATATATATAGATATATATTACATATTATAGTATACTGTATGTATATTATATATATATGATATACATATTATAGTACATTTTATGTATATACATATGTATATATAAAATATATCCATATATATGGATATATTATATAATATACATATTATAATGTACTGAATGTATATATGTATGTGTGTGTGTGTATTTGTATGTGTGTTTATATTTGTTTGTGTGTTAAATGGACTCAGTAAGTTGTACATAGTCTGTTTATCTGTGTGTGTGTTTAAATTGATATATATATATATATATGTGTGTGTGTGTGTGTGTGTGTGTGTGTCTGTGTCTGTGTACTAATAATAATTAAAGTAGAAAAGGTAATAAATTAAGAGAGGGGAACATGAAGGAAGTTGAAGTTGGGACAAAGGAACAGGAGCAATGAGGATGTCGTGTACATATATGAAGTTCTCAAAACTATTTAAAATAATTTTTTAAATGTTTATGTTGACAACTATGTAATTAGGCCTATGTACCAAATCTGTGTTGTAGTAATATATTGGTTTCTGCTGAGGCATAGGATATTTATTTAGCTAACACTGTGTCATGACCTCAAGTCAATGAAATGTTATTACTTGAAAATTAGAATTTAAATGTTGTTTTTGCTTATTGTTACCAGTTTCCTTTATTCCCTAAAATAGTAAAAGTGTTTATACCTGACAACTATCCATGTATACACATAATGGCAAGATTATCCTAGTGATAGTTTCTATGTCTGATACATGCCAATGTCACATTTATTGTTCCCTCCTATTGTGAAGTGCAATTCCCACAGGATAGTAAGACCAGAACAATCCCAGTGGTGGTACTGGCCAGTTTGTCTAGTCCATTGACCTCTTATGTACAATTATTTTCGCATTTTACATAATAGCAATCGTTTTAATACAAAACCTTTGGCATATCCAAATGCAGGTTTGTACCAGAGCTTCAGCAACAAATAACCAACCAAAATTAAAACTGTTAAAGGAGAAACTTGATAAGACCTTTAGTTAAGACATTACACTCAGTTATTTTTGTCTAACAAGCTAAAACATAACAGGATGATATTAATAATGAATTATTAACATATATGTCATTGTTTAGCTATGATTTCTTTAGTAGTTGAATGACTGAAATTAACATACAAGAGAGACCCTGAAAGCCATTGTCTATCTAAGATCCTGCTGAAAACCTATGCAATTTCTTAACTCATTCAATAATATTTTTATAAACTGGGGGATAAGGGATTTATCAGAAGGGATATTAACTACATGAATAGATAGACAGAGGCACAACATCATGGTGGGGGAATCCTAGGAAGGTTCGGACCCCAAGACTAGAGACAGACATTATGTTCAGCTCTCTGAAGAGAATCCAAACCTCCTTATACAACAGTTTTAAAGGTTTAGCTCCATTAATAAATTAAATCAATTATTCTGGATTAAACACCGCAAGTGTAGCCTCTTTCTGCCATGGGAAATAATGGAAACTGGGTTACTGTTAAATTTAAGAAATTGGACAGCATTAATTTAATAATATCTATCTAATATGAGATGTTTCATAAGAAAATACACTAAATAAGTATCAATTTAGGAAGGTATTCATATTTAGGCTTCTTTACTGTTTAATTTTGTGATTTTGTAGCATAAAATACCTGCCGATTACAACACAGGTATATAGAGAGCTATCAGCAACAAGTAATCACAGCTTGATGTTTATAATTTAACACATTAATAAAATATTTAATAAATATTCTTTCAGTTTGTAATGTAAGATAAGAGACTTATTCATTGTATCGCTCAGTGGTCCCTCAGGAAGTTCTATGTAAAAAATAATTAGCTTAAACTTGGGAGAAGATTCAGTTTGTAAAATATTTGCCATAAAAGACTTGAGGACATGAGTTTGATCTGCATGCCCTACACATAAAAAAATCCAGACTTGACAGCAAGTCCTTATAATTATGTCATAAAAGACATAGAAACAGGTGGGCTCCCAGGGATTAATGGGCAGCCAGAGTAGCCTTCATAGAGAGTCACGGGTTCTAGTGAACCATCTATCTCAAAACCAAGGTAGATGGTTTCTGTTCACACACACACACACACACACACACACACACACACACACACACACAAATGCACACATGTACATGTATAATTTTAAAACTAATTTAATAAATTTTAAAACATAAATGCAATGAAAATCTACCTAAATTAGACCT
This sequence comes from Rhabdomys pumilio, assembly GCA_030674055.1. Taxonomy (NCBI): domain Eukaryota; kingdom Metazoa; phylum Chordata; class Mammalia; order Rodentia; family Muridae; genus Rhabdomys; species Rhabdomys pumilio. Next base: position 34,209,851 of record JANHMN010000017.1, read on the forward strand.
AAATGCGTCTCATTCTAACAAACATGAACATCCTGGATTGTCAGAAGTGCTGTTAATTACATGTTTATCTATTCCAGATTATTTAAAGCCCACTCATAACCCACATGACCAAACAAGGAGTCCAACCTCATCCCATTTCTCTCAGCTGTAAATATGCTATCACGAAGCCCTTAGACACATGGGCTTGAAGCAAAGGGAGAATATTCTAACACTTCATACAAGCAGAAAAACTCTTACTAGTATTGTCTTCAACCTCCACTCAAGGTTTATCTTTTGAGGGCTGTTCTACAGTTTTCCAGATGCTTCTGTACACTGATTGTTGCTCCCTGCTTTCAGCTAGCTACTTGTTCCACTATGAACCTCTGAAATGAAGTTGATATTAATTACACAGCTGAAAGATTGAATTGCTCTCTTCCTGGCATGAGTGAATACATTCTAAAACTATGCTTGTGTCCCAGAGTCTGACTATCATAATAATAAAGCAAAACACTCCAAGAACCTGGAATTTCCTCTAGGAATCTCTTGTGGGGAGACAAAATACTGACGCCTAGCTCCAGCCAGAGAGGAACCTTGTCTCCCGGAATGATTTCAGGCAATGCTGAGAGTGAAGAGCCTTGACAATAAGAGGAAATTGAGAAACATACCACACCTTGGTTGGAACTGCTTAGCTATGCATACCCTGACATCTACTTAAAATTTAATGTTACTTCCTGACTGAAGGTGGACTTGATGGGGTCACTGGATACTGTTGCCCATCTTCCCAGTGTAGTCACATTGGATAAATCTCCTTTTCCGTCTCATTACTGTCAATTTGGCTGTTTTAATTGGCCTCTCTGGGCACAGACTGAACCAGATTTGGTAATATATTGAGTGCTTTTAAGTCACTATACATCTTTATAAATATTTTACATACTTGAACTCACCTTGGTCAACATTAGTTGATTTAGGACCACTATATATTCATGGTGTATGATTCAGATCCTCTATAATAGGTATCTGGAAAAAACACCACAGGCTGAGTGGCTTAAGAAATGAAAATTAGTGTTCTTATAATCGTGGATGCTCAAAGTTCAAGTCCAAGATGTTGACTGTTGGGAGCCAAGTCCTATCAGAAAGTGGCTATCTATCATCTTTGAAGCCATCTCAGGCCATATACCCTGACAAGAGACTTGTTTTTCAACAGCTCACAACAGCTGAGCACACTCTGACTTGTAGTTTAGTGCCCCCAGCTGCAAGGCATTCATGGTAAAGTGTCTCCAGCTGAACTCCTTTGTTTGTGCTTACATACCCATGCTTTTCTTTCAATAAATAAGATCTGATCAGACACCCTGTCTTGGCTCCATTCTTTGCATTTCTTGCCCCTCCATCCTCACTCTCTCTTTTGCTAGACCCTGTCGACTGACTCTCAGGCCGAGTCACTGACAAGTTCACTTCTTCAGACTCATCTTTCTTGTCTTGAAAATAACTTTCTTCTTGCTGTTGGCTTGAACAGCCATCCCTTGCTCTGTGACTATGTGTAAACATTGCCTCTGCTGATAAGGACATGTGACTTCCTGGATTAAGGATTATATAACAACAGCATTCCAATTTTGGTATTGCATCATAGGCCCTGTTTCCACAAATGAAAGAAAATAGAATTTCAGTATAGGAATTCTGGAGGACGCATCAAGCCATAGCATTTATGACATTAACAGGGCCATCAGAATCTGCTTTGATTCATTAGTTCATTGGACAGAAGACGATGGTTATGTAGTGCAGGTGTTCAGTACTCTAAGATGAGGCTTTCATTTGAGCCCTGGAAACAAATGTGTTAAATTAATTAAATGTTAGCATCCCAACAATATTCACTGACATTAACAAGACAAGGTTTAAGGAGCATCTTTTGGAAGCAGGAAAAAAAGAGTATATGATTGTTAGTAATTCCTTTATTAACTACTATTCTCATGACAAGATGGCAAACATGGAATAACAGAATACTTTTGCCTCTCTCTCTCTCTCTCTCTCTCTCTCTCTCTCTCTCTCTCTCTGTGTGTGTGTGTGTGTGTGTGTGTGTGTGTGTATGTGTATGATTCTATGTAATAGCAGCAATATATTATAAGTGTGAATTGGTAAGAGATATAGGATTAGGGGTAGTAAAGTCCATAAAATCTATCACAATAGGAATTCTTGCATTTGAAATATATACTAGAATTTGTTTTTTAAGGCACCTTTAGGTTCACAGCAAACTTAAAGTGTGCTTGGATTTCTCCTCCATCCTATGTAATCACATGTCATCTGAAACTTTGAATAAATCCACCCATTTGCCACAGCTGTTACAAGAAACACCTAAAACAAATCAAATTTAGCATTTTTATTTAAACTGAAAACATTTATGAACTAGCTAGGCAGTAAGCAGAAACAGGAGTGTTTCTAAGAGGACAACCCAGCAATGTGAGCAACCAGAATAGACAGATAAAGAGGTTACTTATGCAAAACAAACAAACAAAAACAAAAACAAAAACAAACAAACAAAAACCCTTGATTTGCTATGACTTGGCATTTGCCTTAATTTTCGAATGATGTAAGAGCTGTACCCTATGATTGACGGAAGCTATGTTGTTATTGTTGGCTGAGACTTAGCTACCTGTGACAAGAATATGCTCTCTATCTAGGCCACTCTTCTCTTAAAATAAATAAAGTTACATTCAGTTAAAGAAAAATTAAAATGACAACAAAACAACATTTTGATAAGAGTTCCCATATTAATGAATTCCAGTGATTCTTTAAACAATTTTAGACAGAACTTTTCTCTGATAAATATCTTGCAAATATTTTCCACCATGTTGTGCAATATTTTATCTTTGGCTTGACAGTATCTTCCACAAAGCAGAAAATTTTAATTTTAATAACATTGACTATAAACATCCTCTTTTATAAAACTTGTCACAGTTGTATCTAAAAGTTATCACCAAACCCAAGGCCATCTGGACTTTTCTTTATGTCACCTTCTCTTCTTTCATAGCTGACCTCCAGGTCTCTGAGCCATTTTAAGTGACCCCCTTGAGAAGGTGAATGCCTAACTTTTGTATATGGATGCCAAGTTATCAATCACAGATTGAAAGCACTAACTCTCTCCCTCTGTTTTCTGTGGTATTGATCAGCTCCTTTGTCAAAGATTGGTAAGTGATACTTATATGGCTCTATTTCTGGATCCATTATTTTGTGTCATTAATTGATCTATTAGTCTGTTCTTTCCTAGATACCACACTCTGCGATTACTGGAACTTGATAGGGGGTTTTACAGCTGAGTAACATAAGTTTGGTAAGACTGCTCTTCAATATCTCACTGGTGGTTAAGAGTCTTCTGCTCAACCATGTACTGCCCAGAATTAGTTAGAAATTGCAAAATAATTGGATGATGTTTTGACTGAGGGTATGCTGGATCTGTAGATGAAGATTGGAAGAAATGGCATGTCAACAATATTGAATAATCATAAGCAAAGCAATAAGCCACCTTTAACAAAATCACTTTTATTTCTTTCATTTCAGTGGTTTTCCAAAAGATTTAAGCTTAGGTTTAGATATAAGAATCTGCTATTTGGGTGCAAATTAAAGTGACGCTCTAGTTTTAATTTTGTTCAGCCATGTTACAATCACGTGATTCTTCAAATGTGTTTTTCTTAGTTTCTCAAATTTTCTGCATAAACAACCAGCCAATCTAAAAACAACGCCACTTTCTTTTCGTCTTTCATGACGTCTAAGCTTTGTTTCTTTTTATTGCCATGTCAAGTTAGTTTAGACTTCCAGGACAGATTTGAAAATCAGTACTTTGAGAAGGGATTGTCTTTATCTCATAAAAGTTATGAGTATAAATTCAAATTATCATCTTGAATTTTGATTTTTCTGTAATGTTTTGGAGATAGACTTTGTGCTTTCTTGTCTCCATTGCTGTGAACAGGATGCAGACTTTTGTCAAATGGTTTTGTTGAATATGTTAATAGCGTCATGTAATTTGTAGCAGAGTCACATGAATTTTCGTGTCTGGGATAAATCCTACATTGGTGTAGTATATAACCCTTTCTGTGCATGCTTAGGTTGTATATGCTAGTATATTCTAGCATGTTTTGCATGTCTGCTATAAGTGATACTAATTTCCTGTTCTTGGAACATCTCTGTCTGGTCTTAAGATTGTAGTATATTCAGTTGGTATTTAGGTTGCTTCCATCTTGTTCATAAAGGAATGCTAGAAATAAATTTTTCTCAGGGGTAGTTTTTTTATTAGGTGTTTGTCAAAACTGACAGATGAGTCTATTTAGGTCTGGTGTTTTCTGTTTGGGAAGATTTTTAATTGTGAATGAATTCATTTAACATCTATAGATTTAATAATATCATTTCTTTTTTCTTTATAAGCTTTTATAAGGAAAAGCAATTATCTAAAACTTTGGATAATTGTTATGTTTAGTCTATGTTATTACATTTACAAATTACAGTTTTGTACTGCGTTCTTTTTTGTTTTGTTTTGTTTTCTGTTGTTTTTTTCTTATTCAGACACTGTTTTTCTGTGTAGTCTTGGCTGTCCTAGAGCTTGCTTTGTAGCCCAGACATGGCATGGACCCACAGATATCTGTCATACCTTTACCTCCAGAGTTCTGGGATTAAAGACAATTGCTACCATGTGTCGCACCCAACTTGTCCAGTAAGCAGACACAACACGGTTGGATTCTTCTCATCAGCCTTTATTGCAGGAACTAATAATAATACTATGGGGGACCCCATGCAGCTGGAGGGTGCTGCTTATATAGAGAAGCAGATGTTGCCAATGTAAGGATTGGCTAAGGCTACAGTACCTCGTTAGCGTATGCCCACTCGGGAGGGGCACACACCAGAATCATGCAGACGCATGTGCAGAATACCTGTTTACCAGAAAAATCTGAAGAGGCAGGCAGGCAGTCGTCGCCATCTTCTAATGTCGGCTACCAACAACCATGGTCAGATACTCTGTTCATTTTTAATTATATAATACCCAGGGTATCTATTGTAGCAATCCCTGTATAATCTCTGATATTAGATCTTCATGTCCTCACTATAATTCTTGCTAGCTTGTCAGCTTAGATAAAGTGCTATCAATTTCCTGTTATTTGAAACCAAGCAAACAAACAAGAAACATGTGTGACACACAGAAGCACATGTTTGTTTTTTTTCTTCAACACTTTTGTTTGTCAGTTCCTTTTGCCCTATACTGGTGAGTTTGTTTTTATTTTATCTGATTTCGCTATTTTTCTCTGGGTGCCTGTTTGTTTTACAAGAAAAGACAGAAAGGGTGTATATCCAGATGAGAGGGGAGACAGGGAGAATCTAGGAGATCTTGGGGGGAGGAGAAATCAAATTAAGAATATATTGTAAGAAAAAATATTTTTTCAATAAAAGAAAAGTAGAAGGGAAAATAAAATATAAAACAATTTTTACTTTCTTTTTTTCCCTTTTTAATTTAACCCATTCTGCTCTAATTTTATTATTCATTTGGGATTCATTAGGGATTTAATATTCTAATTCTTTTTCTAAAGTGGAAACTCAATGATAACACTTAATTACTCTTGGCTAACATATTAATTAGTTCAGTGGTTCACACTTGTCTATGAGAACTACTTTTGCTGAGCCTCACAGATTTTGTTAACTTGTATCATCATTTATCATTACTCAAGTGGACTTTTAATTTATCTCAAGATGTCTACTTTTACCTGGATGATATTTAGAAGTTTATTTAAAAGATTGACTTTCTCAGAAAACAAACCAAAATCCAAATACAACAAAATATACAAAACTTAGAAAACAAAACAACATCTCCCACCCCCCCCCCAAAAAAAAATACCTATAACCAATTAAAAAATAGAATCACACACTAGCAAAGAAAGTCGAGTACATTATTTGTGGTCTACTTCTTCTGAGCATGGAAGTGCCTGGAAGGGATTACTATACCCTGTGTCATCCTATTGGAGAAATCTGATTTCCCTCTCCCAGCACATAAAAGTGTCAATTCCATTGTTAACTTTTACCCTAGTGGGTAGGTTTCAGATTTATTCATTCATTCCTTTATTCAGTTTTTACAATATAATAAAGTTAGAAACAATATCACACCGAAGTCAGACGAGATCTGAGTGAGGTATCCCAGCCACAGAAAGACAAATATAGCATATATTCATTTACATGTGCATACGAGTTGCTCCATTAATGACATCAAAACTACAATTCATAGAGCCACAAAGGGTAGTTAATAAGTAAGGAACTAGACAGATCTGATAGATCTCATTAAGAAAGGGAAATACAATAGATAGTTATGGATGGATAGGGGTCTGGAAGAGAGGAGTCAAGTGAGAATGGAAAGGGAAGAGGGTATAGTGGGAGATAAACATGGAGAGAAACAATATGGTGTATCTCTACAGACTGATAACTTTCTGTTAAATGGTCTGGTTGATCACAATGTATTTCTTGTGGACGAGGTCTTGTACTCTGTGTCATACTTTTGTTAAAATGTATTTAAATGATGGAGTCAAAGCATTGGCATTAAAGTGACTGCTCTTATAGTTAGATGAACATGTGATGTACTTGTTGTTGTTCTTTATTTATATATTGTCATTCTTCTTCACCTGGTTTTTGTGATTTTAGTATAGAATTTTAGATGACTACATTTTGTCTCCTTCTTTGGCTTATCATCTTTCTTTTGTTTTTATCATGTTTTGAATTATTGTTTTATTTTAGTGGTTTTTCCAAAATTATAATTAAAAACTTAGAGCTAACCCAGCTCTATTTCCTTTGACTCAATGACTTAAATAATTCCAGTTATAAGTATGTAAGTACACGATGATGGACAGTAAAATACAAAGTATGAGTAATTATCAGAGAGTCATGCTTCAGATCAGGCAAATAAAACTAAAAATGAGTTTTATTATATATTCATTGACAACTTATCCAACTCTCTTTTTACACACTAGTGTTTCATTTTTTCCTCTCCAGTTATTCTCTTGTATTTCTTTCCAGAATGGTCTATGATGAAAGGTAGAAATTTTATCATTTATTATTTATCCTTTACTTTTGAAAGATATCTTTGATGCTCATTTCTTCAGCACAGATGCTGAAATTATAACCATACAGAAAAGATCAGAGAGATTCCCGGTTAAGGATGATCTGTAAATTTGTGAAGCATTCCATATTTTAAAAATGAATGATATCTTACTAGCACATGTATTAAGCTGATTATTTTTCCTACAACACTATCAATATTTTATCTTAGATTCTCATTTTTGTAACCTCTGAAGAGAAGTTACTTCTCTCACAATTTTTTCACTTTTCACTTTCTGTATTTGACAATATAAATCTCAGTATATGTAGCTTTTTAGACATTTATTCTGCTTCTATTCCCTGAGGTTCCTTGATCTCAAGTTTTGTGGTAGACTACTGGAGACAATTTGAGTAACAATTGTTTGAAATATTACTACTTTTCCTTTCTCCCTTCTCTTTATTATGGGTAGCTAATGTATACATTTTCCCAATTTTCTCTGTGACATGGAGACAATATTTGTGCAAGGCAGAATCCAAAAGGAGCTTAGATTTGAGGTCACACTTGAAAGGATTTTATGGTAGTTATCTGTCTGTTTGGGGAACAAAGCATTCATTGTTTCTGCTTCTGAGAGCAAAATAAAACCTTACCTTAAATATCACAGGTTTATGACTCCAGATACAAATAATCCTTGGCTAACAAACATTGCTGTGTCCAAGACAACACCTTCTCTTCTCCTCTGGAGCATGCAAGTAGAATGATCAATTAATAAGTGGATCTCCTATTAGATGAGATGCTTGTTTATTTATTTATGCATTGCTTGTGGCAGCAATTGTTCGGGTTAATGCTTATGCCCTGCTTCTTTTTTCTCCTAGAAAACTAATCAAAGGGGCTATGCTAACTGCCCAGTTCCATATGGAATGCTAAAATATGTGCAACTTATGGTATCACACAGCTTTTCATTCTGACCAAACTTATGTCCTTGTTCCAGAAACATACTGTCCTTCCTCTGGAAGTACTGATGGTAATACTCCTGTTTCATGCCTACAAAGATCCATAAAGCATAGTTCAGCAATACAGACGATATACCACAAAGTCCAATATGCAACAAACCATGGTGAAAATAAAAACTAGAGATGTGTAAATTTACAAAAAGAAAACAATAAAAAACTGCAGAAGAAAATGTTTAATAAAGTAGAAGAAATAATAGTGAGAAAAAAGAAAGAGGGAGCCATGGAGGTTGTGAGGACCATGTATAGAAATCAGGAAGGAAAAAAATACATAAGACTTTTAGCCAATCAGCATAAATGCCATAGATATCAGTATTAATAAATTTGTGGGTAGAGTTGGAGACAGATTCTAGCAGTTCAGGATAGAGGAAGTAATTGAATAAAGCTCAGAGAAGAAAGTTGGTTATTTGGGGGGCCGGGGAGGGGGAATAGAACTAAATTTCTTTGAAATAATAGAAAAAAAACCTGTCCACACAGGACTTGGGCATCTAAGAAAACAAGTACAGATGGAAAGACATCCTTTTTCCTCACTGTTATTTCTTCTACTTTATTCCACATTTTCTTCTACAATTTTTCATTGTTTTCTTTTTGTAAATTTGCACACCTCTAGTTTTTATTTTCAACATGATTTGCTGCATTTTGGACTCTGTACATTTCAGAGTACATAAGTATTGAATTTAATCAAAGTAGCTTTTCCCCAACGAAAATCGAGGGTACACAAATCATTATTTTTACCCTAAATTTGTTTTTGTTGTTGTTGTTGTTTGTTTGTTTGTTTTTAAAGCTCAATTCGCAGTGTAATCTATGCAGTTTTAGTTTTGAGAAACTTTCAGTGAAAGTAATGAATGATCACAGCATACAAGGAGGGTATGACTTGCAGGCTTTGCTGATTTTGAAGTGATTCTCTCCGTGAGAAAAAGATAAATAATATGGACATATGAGGGGATGGATGTAGACTGCTGTATGAAAAAAAGGGGCACTGAAGTCTAAGTGTGGGTATGCCATACTTGTTTACTGCAAGAACCTCACCATGCACTCAACACAATGAACCCTGGCAACTGTCCTGATAAATTCTGCCTGGTGGAATATGGCAGATGAACAATACATAGGGCTCATGAACAGGAGACCGGGAATCAGGTGCTGTGGTCAACATGGAAAACTGTCCAGACTCTACTCATGTCCCTCCTATTTGGCAAACTCTTTATCCTGTCATAACCTGTCCCATCTTCTGAGTACTAGTAGAGTACCCAGAATGTAGACGAGGCAAGAATACACATAGAAGGCATAAAATAAGATCTCAAGACCAAGGAAGAGGCTTAGTATAAGTCAGACCCCTAACTTGGAGAAGAAGCAGGTATAGGTGCTAACACTATACTTGAGGCTCAGGAACAAGGAGGAGGTCTAAAACCTGAGGCTGTATTGTAGCATAATGATGCAGCTCTATGCTCTTCTCAAGCACTCAGTCATAGCATAGATAATGGCAAAGACGCTGAGAGAAAGTTGGCCTCTGAAGTGCAACAAGAAATGTGCTGTTCAGACATTGAGAAAATCCTGCTGGCATTCAGCCCTCATACTAAATCCAATATGAACCCTGGGTAACCACAGCAACCAAAGTTTTCAGAAACCCTCAAAATAATTCCAATTTTTGACTAGACTCACACAATTATACCCAGACAAATGAAAGACATATCTATTTCCAAACAGAAAAATTAATTTTAGTCTCAGTGATCTTTCACCATATGTGTATCTTCTGCAAAACACTAGAAAGTTGATTGCTAGAAAAAATAAACACATCGCAGTCATAATTAACATAAACTTACAAATATGGCACAGATTAGAATATATTTAACAGAAAATCTAAACCAACATTTTATCTTTGAGTTGGTTATTCCCTTTTGCCTATGAGAGAAAAAAACATCTTATGTGATATCTGATCATTTTTAGCAAACGGAAAAACATAAAGATAGTAAAATAGCAACACTAGGATGAAAGCAAAGATTCCATTGAAAAGCTAAGAAGCAGACAATGGTGTTTGGAAGTAAAGAGGGTTCAGTATTAATTAAACAACTGAAACAAATTGTGAAGTGAGAGAAACAAACTGTAGGCTAGGAAGAACATCCAGGATCTACTGAGCAGATTTGTCAAACTCTAAAAGCAGAAGAAATGAAAGAGAATAAAAGAGAGTATCAAAAGAATATGTAATCTAGCACTGGTTTAAAATCTCCCCCAAAATAATGACAACCAATAAATCAACATTGTTAACATACACACAAATGTGTCATATTTAAACTCCCCATGGTGGTAAAATTTCTAAGTAAGTATAAACTTCACAAGCAGATAAATAATGAAAATTGTTCTGCAAAATTCTATAAAAGAAGAAGATGGAGTAAGCATCCCAAAATATTGAAAAAAAATTTCTGCCAAACCCTAATTCTATGTAGGGGGAGGAGTTTATACAGTTGAAAAGAAGATTTCACAAACAAACAAACAGATAACTTTACTACTAGGAGACAAGCATTGCCAGAAAAATTTTAAAAGTTCTTCAGGCAAAACATAAAACAAGAGAGACCTTACCAACGCAAGACATTGGAAGAGCTATAAATGTTGTAAAGAACTGTAAAAGAAAATCATTCACTGTTTTGTTTTAATTATTCTTTTAAAAATCTAATTAAAGCAGAAACAGAAGTAGTATGGTTTTTTTATTTAAAACATATGTAAAAATAAAGTTACTATAACATCAGAATGGAGGGTACATCACATTGGGAATATGATAGAGTAAGGTTCTTTTACAGCATCTGAAGAGATGCAATATTTGAAAGAAAGCTCTGATTAATTAATGCAAGAGTAACGTTTATTTACTAGATGCAGTTGTCCTCTCAGAGGTTTACTGCTGAAGAAACTCAACCTTTGTAGTTTTTTTTGAACTTTGGCTGGCTAGTTCAACTCACCTCTTCTGTCTTAAACTCCTCTGCAAAAACTGATTCAATGTGGCTTCTCTTGGCTTCTCATTGAATTTTTATGTTTGGCCTTTAACTAACTAACTCTGGAAATTTGTTGCAGTGTCCTGGCTCCTTCTCAATCTCTGGCTCATTCTGCCTTTACCACATTCTGTCTTTGTATAATTGTTCCGGTACAACTGCCTCCTCTCTCTCTCTCTCTCTCTCTCTCTCTCTCTCTCTCTATCTCATCCCCTCTCTCCCTCTCTTCCTCCCTCCCCTCCCCCTCTCTCTCAGCTGCTCTCTTGAGTCTTCCCTCTTTCCTCTGAATTTTTTTTAGAGATGGCATAGCCTATCTATGATTCATTCTGTCCCATCTTTCTCTGATTCATCAGTTTGCCTGTCCCTGATGTCATTGTTTGGGATTAAAGGTGTATACTAATGGCATGTCTATTCCAGCGGATTCACATGGACCTAGGTCTTCGGATGTGATCCCTTACTTAGATTGCTATGTTGCTGACTTAAAATTTCTCCTCAAATTAAGAAGGCATGCCATAAATGAGTATATATAAAACATAGCCAAAAAATCAGCTGAGCTGACTTCAGTTTCAATTTTTGTATTCCCTAATAAATCTAGAGAAGACAAGCAAGGGAAAAAAAAGAGTAGACAGAACAAACAGGATATAAAAAGTAAAAGATTAGGAAGATCTAAGTGCATTCATAACTATACGAATGTCAGTTGTCTAAATGCATAGACTGAATATACATTAGTCAGAGTGAAACATAAACCAACTTCATATTCTATACAGCAAATTTTTCAACTTCACTGTAATGGATTAGATTCAACTCATGTTTTTATAGATGTGTAGACACACATACACATTTAAACAGATACATGAGTCTGTGAATTTCTCTGTGTGTGCAGTAATATACAGGCTTCTTTTTTATGTTTATGTGTGAGAGAGAGGGAGGTTATGTAATTTTTGCTTTTAATTTTATAGTAATAATGACAATAATAATTCTTATAATTATGTAAATGTATATTACATTATTATAATATGATGCTAATAATTATTATTATTTTACATCTCAACCACAGTTTTCCCTCTCTGCTCCCCTCCCAGCCTCATCTGCATCTACACCTCTTCCATTTTTAATTCAGGACAGAGCAGGCATGCCGTGAATATCAACCAGTCATGGCATATCAAGTTGCAGCAAGACTAGACACTTTCTCTATTAAGGCTGGACAAGGCAGTCCAGTATAAGGAAAAGGGTCCCAAAAGCTGGCAAAAGAGTTAGAGATAGTCCCTTATACCACTATTATGAGACCCATCAGAAGGTTATGCTATACAAATGTAACATCTATGTGGAGGGCCTAGGTCAGGCTGTGCATGCTGCCTGGTTGGCTGTTCAGTCTTTGTGAATCCCTATGATCACAGGTTAGTTTATTCTGTAAGTTTTCTTGTCATGTCCTTGACCTGTCTGGCAATTTTTCCTCCTCTTTTCAGCAGGATCCTTTGACCTCTGTCTAATGTTTGACTGTTGGTCTATGCATCTGTTTCCATTCAGTTGCTTAATGACATCTATCTTATGACATTTGATCTAGGCACCAATCTATAGGTATAGCAGAATATCACTAGGAGTCACTCAATTATTTTTTTAACAGTTGTGTTTGGTGCTTGGGTAAAGATGATTCAGAAATTGTTGGCATGTCAAACCAATGAGTGGTCCATCTTGAGGCTCATGGCACAAGTGGGAACCCATCCCTGACATTAACTGGGTGGCCAGACCTGAGACCTACGATAATATACAGGCTTCTATTTCTTGGTTCTTTATTTGGAGTGTCTGGAAAAAATTTCACCTCTAAAGTTTCATGGATACATGTCCTAGCATTTAATCTAGGAATTGAGACATAATGAAGAGAAGGAAGAGGAGGAAGAAGAGAAAGGTGAAGAGGAAGAGAAAGAGGAGAAAGAGGAGGAGGAGAAAGAAAAGGATACTGGCTACTGCAGTGGCAGTGAATTTATGTTATGAAGTGCTTGTTCCCACAGCCTAGGAGAGAAAATTTTAGATGAAACTCCTATATCTGTGATATCAAAACATGAGCACAGGTGTAACAAAGAATGGGAATATGCAAATCCTACAAGCCTATCTGCCAAGAGATAGTGATTACTAAATCTGAAATAAATTGAGCCACAGTGTAAATATCTACATTGTATCATAATTAATAAAATAAACATCCATGATACCACAGTTTTCAGTGATATAAATAAGCCTCCAACTAAATACATACTTGATGGGGAAGAATTCTAGTGTTTAAGCATTTATTCATGATTTATTTATTTTTATAACATGTATTTGTGTTTTGATCGCATATGTGTGTGTCTGTTGCGTGCATGTGTGTGTGTGTGTGTGTGTGTGTGTATGTATGTGTGTGTGTGTGTGTGTGTATATGTATGTGTGGTGTGTGTGTGTGTGTGTGTGTGTGTGTGTGTGTATACCATGTGTAAGCCTGCTACCCACAAAGTCAAGTGAGGATATGAGATACCCAGAAGCTGAAGTTACAGCCAGTTGTGAGTTTCCATAGAGATACTTGGAACCAAGATGTGGTTCTGCAAGAGTAGCAAGTGTCCAACAGCTGAGCCATCTCTCCAGTATCAGTGCTTAAATCATGAATGAATGAATCGAATAGGAAACCATCAAAGAATGTCACCAATATTATACTTAATATTTACCAGCATGGTGAAAACCGTGGGGTGAAACTTAAAAATGAAAAAAAAAAAAGATTATTTTAGTCTCAAAATAGCTGTTTTATGGTATGTATTCATACCGCGAAGGAAAGAAATCTTTGCAGTTGAGAAACTGGAAAACTCTGCCAATACTGTCTTATCCAAATCTACAATGTTTGTTTTTCAACATTAAGACCTAGTAGGGCCACAATTTGCAATACTAATGTTTCAGAGTTGAATTCAGGAGGATCATGAGCTTAGATCTATCTTGGGCAACAGAGTGTAGCACTGTTTCATAAAATATAGAGACACACACCTTTGATTGAATACACGTAAAATCACACACATTCCTACGGTGTTTGTGTCCAATGCTTCCACCACAGTCATTCAGTCTATAGAGTGCTACAGAATAGGAACTGTCACTCTTATGAAGCCTTAATAGTAAAGAACGACTGGAGGAGCCTGGCAGATGTCACACCTAAAGGCAAAGCCATTGAAGTCCCAGTCAACCTGAGAGCAAGACAAGAAGACTGACAGAAGCCTCAGACTAACAAGTCATGTGTTTCCACTGTTGTCATCTTATCATTACTCTCTGGCGGATAAGTTTCCCATAGTTATAAGGAATAGGAACATTAGGGGCACATGAGAAAGGTGGGTGGCTCCAAAATTGTGACAATTTTTCTTTACAACTAAACTCATTTCAATACAAAAGTTTTAAAGAAACCATTTTTTTTATGTAGTGAAAGATTCTAAAAATGAAAGTATGAGAAAATAACAGAAAGTAAAATCACTTATTTCTCCTCTCTTGTCATGTGAAGGTTTCAATAATCTTTTGACTTCTATATTAACACAACGATCCTTGTTAATAGTAAGTTGAAAACCAGATTGTGGTCAAGATAATGTGAATGTAGTCATTTTGTGAGAAAAAAATATTACCGTGTGTCTGTGGCCATCTATTAAATTTTTTTTTTTTGGTTTTTCGAGACAGGGTTTCTCTGTGTAGCCCTGACTGTCCTGGAACTCACTCTGTAGACCAGGCTGGCCTCGAACTCAGAAATCCACCTGCCTCTGCCTCCCAAGTGCTGGGATTAAAAGCATGCGCCACCACTGCCCAGCCATCTATTAAATTTTTAATGAACATTTTACTAATCGTTTGATGGTGTCATTCAACATGTTTTGATCATATTTACCCCATCTTCTTCCATTATCTCCTCCCAGATAAACCTCCACGTCCCTAAAAGTTCATGTGCTTTTTGCTTTATTACGCTGGGATGTGGTTTACTGGTAGAGCGCTTGCCTCTCCTGAAGCAGGAGGTCCTGAGTTCAATCTCCAGGACAGAAAGAAAACAAAATATCAAAGAATAATGCTGTGACAGTAAAATAGCTTGAAGACTTAAAGGAGTGATCAGTGAGTGCGATTTCACCAAGGCTGATAATGAAACAGAACGTACTGACTTCATTAGCATTTTTAAACAAGCTCTACAACCCATTTATTCTTGCCACCTCTTTGACATATTTTCCTCACCTATTCAAACCAAGAACTTAGTATGAATGTACTGAGTATCTACAAAGTGACCCAATCTAGCTAAATGTAGGGATCTGGAGGAAATAATGGAAAACTGCTCAACAATGTATGAATGAGTCCGCCAGGTACTGAAAATTGCACTGTTTTACTTCTCTCGTTACTGAGTCAAGCAAATGCAACTAACTGCATTTGGTACGTGATATAAAAAAGGATACGTATTATCATGGAGGAAAACTATGTTGATGGGTACAGGAGACCATTGATCAGATTTTTGACAGGAAGTACAGCAAGATGAGTGCTGTTGTTCAGCTCACTTTCTCCATTTTTACCCACTCTGCCGCCTCAGTGGCTGAGAAAATGCCACTCAACTTTCAAGCATGGTTGGTCCTTAATCATACCTTTCTAGGGGGACTCTCAGGGACTGATCCAAAGGAGCACTTCATGGAGAGGATTCTAAAGCCCAATGATGATCAACCATCAAAAACTGAATACCCAGGGTAACAGTGATGAGAGGTTGGTCTTATTGATGTATTCTGGTCATAAGAACTCTGTTATCAGGAATGCATTAATACTGATATAAATAGAGTTATCACACTATTTTTATGCTCCCTGCTTTGTTTTTTTTTTTTTTTTTTTTTTTTTTTTTTTGATATGGGTCTTGTCTTTGTTTTTCTGCAGCCTGCTAGGTGAAAGTGATGCTTATCACTTGATGCTGGCTCTTTGATCTTTGACTTGACAGCTCAAGGCCTTGAGAAATAAATTTTTATTGTTTACACATCATTGTCTGTTGTAGCTTGTTACATGATACAAGCTACCTACCAACAGATGAAATTCAACATGATAGAATATGGAACTCATGAAATTCAACTGACTCATAAAATTACACCTGATATATGTTGTGAAGATAAACAGAAGATACAACTGATAATTAAATTATTATCCAAAATCGACAATTTGGTCATGCCTGTAGGTATTTATGAGCCTAAAGGGGGTACTTAAATTTCTAAGGAAGCATTAAACTGTGTTCTAATATCGTTCTGGCTAAGTTTGAACTTAACATAAATTTTCATGTCATTAGATATAAACTAGGAAAAACAAGTGAACAATAATTAATGAAGTAAAATATCTTTGTGACTAAATTTAAAATAGAGTTGTGTTGGGGTCATAAAACTTTCATAATTGCTATTGAATAATTTTATTCTTCAATAGCTAGCACACTAAAATACATTAGAAATATAAACAGTAACATGCACTGCAAAATCATTTATTCAAGGGTTAGACAAACAAATATTTCAATTTGACAACTTTGAGTGTCAAAATTTATGTTTATTAACCTAGTAGTGACTAAGAATAAACTGACTTTCAAGTAAATTGGTTTACGATGCACAGTAAAATCAGTCCATAGCAATAGCAACGAATCTCTGCAGGCTCATTCATACACATGCTGACAAGAAAAACAGTTTCATTGCCAGGTAATTACTAAATTAAAAAACTGATTATAGATAATTTCTGATTTAAAAACACATTTGATACACTTAGCAAATAGGCAACAATTTTTGTTCCTAAAACACTACTTTTTCTTTTTAAAGAAAATATAATTCTTCCTAGGAGAAAGTCAATACTCAAAAGTCTTTAATCAAAAGACAAATAATTGATTGCCTTATTTTCTCCTTCATGAATCAGAAAATCAAACAGAAACTCATTTATGTGTTTAAAAACTCTCCAGCAATCAATAAGCATCTGTTGGCATACCTTAGAAATTATTTTTACAGGAGATTATACATAAGCAGTTAATTAGAGTGAGTTTGTAAGGATTGCATCTAGCAGGGTCAATAATCCTACCAATGGATTCAGCGTCATTAAAGGGGAACAAAGGCTGTTACATACACAGAATAATGCTCCTACATTTGACTTCCTGCTAGCATCTTCTTCTCTTTGATCTGGTTCTTACAAGACTATAATCATCAAGTTTCAGACAGCCATTTCTTTAATGTGAAAATGGAAATAGCTGAGAAGATAATTTCTTAAAGCAGGTAACACAGGATTGTGCCCTGCAGTGATGTATGATCCAATTCAGAGAGAATTGTATTGCCACTTAAATTGTGGACATATGGAATGAGATCAGAACGGCCAGCAGGGCTGTGGGATGGCTGCCAAGAAGATCTGAGAGAAGACTGTTCTATTGTCACCTTTACTTCCGGCAGATGAAAGCTTAACAAGGAACAAGTGATTCATTCTGTTGATGATTACAGAAAGTAAGACAAGCTTCTAGAGAAACCTGTAAAAACTTAGGCTGAAAGTTTTCAAGGGAAACATTACTAATGTGGGGTCTCCCCACTTCCTAAATTTCAATAGTGATGGTGCCTACAGTGCGGGCCTATTTGTGCAAAAAGTCATTGGTGATAAAGTGAAGAGCAATGGACACTCACAGCTCATCACCTTTGTGGGCTGCCTTCATCATTTTTAATAGCACTTAGACATCACCACACAATACCACACAAACACACACTGCACAAAACACAACACTATGTGATACCAGATCACATGTTTTCAGTAATAAAGTTCCCTTTAAAGCAACTCTTAGCAAAGAATATCAACCTCTGTGCTCAGTAAGGATCTCATGTCTCAATTCTCTTGGACATATAATGGGACTCTGAAATCTCTCTTAAATATGAAACTAATGGTTGTTTTTATATTTGAGGGAAGAACATTGATGTTATTTCTGGCTTTAAAGACAGTTGAAAACATTGCACATGGGCTGGCAAGATGGCTCAACAGGTGCAGGCATGCATGTGCTGACCAGCCTGAACACCTGAGTTTAACATCTTGAGTTCATTAGGTGGGAAAAAAAATACCAATCTCTGCAAGTTGTTCTCTGACTGAAATAAGTACACTGGTTCATGTGCCCACATATACGTGCATATACAATGAGAAAGAAGAGTAAAAAATAAAAACAGTACACATAGAAAAATATAAAAGTTGAACATCTACCTAAAATAGCTGTGAGAAGATGAGTCACAGAACTTTATGTTCTGAATGCTGTAAATAAATTAAGACAGAAATAGGAGGTCTTTGTGATGAATGAACAATTTCTCACCAATAAATAAGAATGATGTAAATGGTTATATATAAACTAACATATGGCTCTGGAGTAGATCAAGTTAGGATGCCTGAAAATAATTTTGTGACGGCTCTACAGGTCAAAGCCTGTAAACCCTGGGAAGGGGGAAACCAGAAGAAGTGAGAACACTAATGTAGTCACCATAACATAAGAGAGTTAAAAATATTTAAACAATTTCTCACTGGATTAACTAGAAAAACAGTGTCACAAATATTATGAAATAAGAAAAATAAAAAAAAAGGGCAACAATCAATGAAGCAAGAATAAATTATTATTGCTGATAAAGAATTAAAAATCATTCCAAACAATACACATCAATAAATTGTACTGAAGCAACAACCAGTGCCATTTTACGTTTCTTAGCAAGAAAATAAATTTCATCCCAGAAAAAATAGAAACCCAAACGAAAAAGGTTATATTATTAAAATATTCAATGCTACTCACTCAAGGGCAAGGAGCTACTTGGGACACTACACAAGAGAAAGTGAAGATGGCTGTGCCCATCTCTATAACAGAGCACCTTGCCAAGGTTTAAGATGGTGAAGTCCTGGAAATCAAACTTCCACATCCATCGGAACTGCTTCTGAGCAAGAGAGACGTGCAACTGGTCTAAGGTAGCTGTAACTATGGTTCCAGCAGTAGCAGAAGAGAAAAAGCTGAGGGGTAATCTTACTTTGGGAACACAGACTATTCTGATTGAAACAATATGAGATATGAAATACGTATGACCCAGATGTAATATGCAGACTAAAAGGAAGATACACCCTATCTTAGACAGCCAGCAGTGGTTAAACATTAAAAAGTTGTTGAGGTAAAAAAAAATTTTTAAATAAATTGTTGATAGACTTAAGAAAATTTATAAAAAGAAAAAGGAAAGGAAGGGAAAGAAACTGGAAGGAATTCAGAAAGAATGATTAAAATTGAACTCCACAGTTAAAAACTAAAAATATCCATTGAAGTTTACCTAAGAGCTTGGTAAATAGTGAATAACAGAAACGTCGGCAGACATAAAAAATCAGGAGGAAAACTGAAGATTCTACTATTACACTGATAATAGCTTCCATTTGAAATTTATGATGAAGATACTTTATTTGTGTAATTTATAATAAGTGTTTAAAGGTGACCTTCAAAAGTTATTGTGAAATAAGGGTAAAAATAAATGGAAAATGTAGGCATTAACATTGGTTCATTTTTTTTGAGCTGGGTCTTTAGTCATTTGATTACTAAAAATGGATAAAAATCTGAGGCAACACACTTTTTATTATTTAAAAAATACTAGAAACAAATAATTTAACTATAAAATACTCATGTTAAATCCCTATACTTCTGAAAATTGCAGCATTGTAAATGATCACGTCTATCAAATGATAATATTTTCTGAAACTGTATGTGCTAATTTCTAGAGGGAAACTGAAGAACACAAAATTCATATGGAGCTAATGACACAGAGGAATTCCACAGGATCTTGAGGATACAGCTTATAAATGACCACTGGGCTATCTTTTATCAGATATGACCTAACAGCTATGCCATTAGTGAAATCATTTAATTACTTTGTGGTGATTTCATTATAATAAGTAAGACATCTGGATTTATACTAGCCAAACTTGTAGATTCCCAATGCAAAGATTAGTTTTAGAAGGAAAGGCATTTCTGTTCATCAATCATTAAAAAGTAAAATCTGGTGTGTGTGTGTGTGTGTGTGTGTGTGTGTGTGTGTGTGTGTGTGTGTAGTGGAACCATAAGTCCATACAAACACCCATTCAAACAAGACTAAACAACAGTCATTGAAATAAACACCTAAATTTCTCCAAAGCAAATGTTTTACATTTTCCTTTTAACAAAAAGATTATGATACTTTTATTTATTTTCTGTGTATCAGTTGATATGTAAATCTTAGCATTTTGTTAGAATAAACAGGCAGTGTACTGGTATTCTTTCAGGTTTTATATTACCCTTCTTTGTCCAACTCATCTCATTTTGCCTGTTTATTTTTAATAGTAAAAGCTATCATAATTAATTTATAAGTTCCTTCTCCTTACTCTGAAGTAATTTTGGTTCTGATAAAGTATTTATCCTAAAGTTTGAAGGTTTCTATTTTCTGGTCTAGAGATATAACTTTTTAATAAGAACATAGAAACATAATGAGTTTTAGTCTCTTGGGTTTCTCTTCTACTCTGGAAACATAATGTTATAATTTAATCTCCCTGCAAGCCTTTCAAAATATAAATTGGAATTTCTTTCTTCCCCTCATATGAGAACTATGATAGAATTGAATGTTCCAGACCCTATGGATTCTGCTAGAAGTGGAGTGACAGAGAGTTCAGTCTTCAATCCTGAATCACTTGGCGCTTCTGTTGAAGTTTCCCCGTCCCAAGTCACACAGGTGAGGTGAATGCCCAGGTATCTTGAATCCTAGTGGTTAGGTAGCTGGATGTGGACAGAAGCCATCTTGAAGAGTCCATGTCTGCTAGTGTGCAGACATAAAGCAGGCTAGATTGATCACATCAAAATAAATCAGCACAAGGGAAGTGCTGACTCCATTGCTCTAGCTTCCTTTATCTTTCAGACCTGATGCTGTCATGATGCAATCAAAACAGACTAGACCTTCGACTTAGCACAGGACCTGGGTTACTGGAAGTTAATGGATTGGAAGCTGGCTAATAACTTTCCTCACTGCCATTATTTCTAAGCAGTCACCAAATGTTAAAATTCATGATCCATAATTGACATTTTTTTCCTCTTCAAACATGGTATTGTTCTCAGTGGTACAACATGACGGAAATGTAATTCCTAAACCCATTTGTCGTTTTAATATTATTCTTATTCTCAGAAAATTAGAAAGAGAAATGATTAAATGTGATTTGCTTCATATTTTTTTTTCTTCTCCCACATGGAAAAAAATAAACAATTTTAATTTTTTGCATTGATAAAGAGAAAATTCCTGGGTTCCCAGCCATTCTATCCCATTATCTGGGCTTATACATAACCTTCCTTTGTTTACAGACTCCCACACTAGGAAGAAAATGTCCTTAGGATTTAAGGGCTTGTCAGTTTTCTATGACTCGGGTTTACTTTGTACTTTGCAGGTTCATATATTTTTAACTCAGGCTGCCTCTGGGCTGCCTCTTCCATGATTCAGATAAGCTCTAATATGGTCTTAGATGTTTAATTGCTGAATAACTAAGAATATCAGCCTAGTATAAATTACTATATAAGTCAACATAAGGCCTCAAACATTTAGTACTGTCACCGTCACTTAATCTATCATTCCTATGCAGACTTCATTCCATGATAAAGACATCTGTCTCTTTATTTTATGTTGCTATAAGGAGAGCAACTGGGTAACTGAAAATTTGCTATACAGGGCAGAGTCTGGGACCTATAGCACTAATACCCATAACAGCATTGGTAAAGTGGTTTTTCCAAAGACCCTACTTAGTAGGAGTGGAGAAGTGGGAGATAACCTGGTAAAATACTACACTAACGATGTAATTCAACAGTTGTGCCAAGTTGGTGGAACTCATTTTTCAAACATAACCCAGGCAGAATGGTGATAAAGAAAATATGGTATTTAATTTTCCAGTGTCAGTAGCATAAATGTCATGAATGGGGTTGTTATTGATAATGAGAACTAACTCATCTTCCATATTTCACAATTCCAACCCTTCTAAGTCTGTACTTCAATTTCTCTAGAATTTGGCTCAATCCGATATTTTTATCTCACCTTCCAAAAGCTTTGCCCTTTGAATGATTTCTTTGCCAAGCAAACTGAATTAGTTTACATAGCTTTCGGAATACATTGCAACACACCCTATTTTGTGCCTTTGATTACCAATCTTTCCTTTATCCATCTACATCACACTATTTCTTCAGAGCAAGTCTGTTCTGACAGATTACATTAGGGACATTTCTGCTTGATTATGCACCTTGAAGGCAACATCTCTCTGATCCCCAATATCCCTGACTACCATTTAAGTACATTCTCATGAACAAAGAGCAAATGAAGTATTTGGGAAAATATAACAAAGACAGTTGGGCAGTCTCACAGAACTGATTTCTTTCACGTATGGCTTTTGGAATATTAACTTCTTTATTGTAGACAAATGCTACAGCTTATTTATCAAAAGTCCTTTCAGATTTTGCATATTTTATTCAAACCAAACATTTTCATGGATGGCTTCTAAGATTAACAAAATGTTGTGATCTAAATCAGTTGGGTCTCAGATAGTACCAATATGCAATGATGTCTAGCATCTTGTACCTGTACAAACATATGCTGAGCTCTTGTAGACCCATTCAGAGTTTGGAAATGGTTCCTTCATTGTGCTCAGTTTGTAGGTATACTCTCAGGAGTCTTATATGTTAAGTATTTTTTAATGTACATCCGCACACAGGAGTACTGTAGAGCTTTTAACTGATGATAGATTTAGGAAAATTCCCATGTAGTCCTCATTTTGCCATGCTAAACAGTGTGCTGGGAAAACACTACCGGCTGCTTGGCTCACTCAGTTACTTATTCTTAATTCCCAGGGAGAAAGGGAAGCTTGTTACCGGCTAATAACTTTGACTACTCCATGCTAGTAGCAGTCTAGCAAGAGTCTGAAGAAGTTAGTAGGCACTTGCTTTTCCTTAATTATTCTCTTCTCCCTAAGCTCTGTGAGGTAGCAATCCAGAACGTTGGTTGACAAATTCATATTAAACACAGGTGTGCGCACCAGTGAGCAACATCAGAAGTCAATAGGTCAAGTGCATGGACATATGCAGGGTGCAATAGAACACAGACTAGTCAGACCTCAAAGCTTTTTCCTTTACACAGAACTTAATAATATAAGCGATTCATGCAGTCTCAACTTGAGAAATACACAGACATGATTTTTATCAACTCATTCCAATACCTTAATATTTGCTCTAAATAATTTTAGTTGCAAGGGAAAATAAAAGGTAAAACCTGTAGCAAATTATAATATAATCGAAGCTACTTGACATTCCTCAGGTAGAGGCCTATATGGGAGCTTAGAATTACCCAGACAAGGGCAGAGAAATAGAAGCCCCCATATTGCACTGAGCCCAGAGGCTATCTAGTCATGGTGGGCTTCGACTTTAATTATCAGACTTTTCCCACACCAAAAAACTAAATGTATATTTTCACTCTTCTAGGTGTGCACAGCATAGATTTTCCATAAGCTGAATTTCATACAGTCTCCTCTTTGCATTCTGTACTGGTTGCCTTTTCTGATAACTTGACACAAGCTAGAGTCACTGGAAAGGAGGAGACCTCAACTGGGAAATGCCCATATAATGAGGCTGTAGATGAGCCTATTGGGAAGTCTCTTAACTAGTAACTGTTGTGAAAAAGTTCATCCCATAGTGGGTGGTGTCAGCTCCTGACTTGTTTACCCTAAGTTCTATAAGAAAACAGACTGACAAAGACTTCAAGACCAAGCCAGAAAGGAAATGTCCATAAAACCTCCTGCCTACCAGTTCTTGCCCTGCTTGAGTTTCTGCCTTTTCTTCCTTCAATGAATAGTGACATGGGATATCTGAGCCAAATAAACCCTTTCTTCCCCAAGCTATTTTGATCATGGTGGCTTATTATAGACATACAACTAAGACAGCTTTGTATTCTAAAGTCACCTTTGTGTTTCTACTTTACTAATTCCAGGCAACAAAGGGAGGGGAATAGCTGGTTTGCTTTTGTGTGGTGCTCTGAAGCCTTTTCAGTTATTCAATTTTTCCAAACAGACATGGATGCTATATTGCTTTCTGTTCTGCAGTTGCATTGCCTTTCTTTGAGTCTTACATTTCTTTTAGTAACAAAAATTATTGGTAATCATTATTAGTAAGTACTCAAGATTCTAGTTCTGTTTATAAATTCATTGTTCATATATCTAACATTCATCCTTTAAGTTTAAATTTGTTTTCTTTTTACAGATTAGGTAGATCAAAGATTTCCACAGGCCCACTGACACTTATGTTTCCCCACCTGGGGCTAATATGAGTATTAGTGATAATTCTCATGGGTAGAAACTGGAAGGGAAGGTAATGTAATCAGTCAATATGTTGAACATACAATGTCTCATTCTTTTATTTATCAATCGAACTGAAAATGAAAGCAAACCTTTCTTTGGGTGATTAAACTTCCCAGCCTGTAGTTACATTATCACTTCTATATTTTCAGCCTATGAAGAAGTTAGAATTCCATTTTAGAATCTCTAAATTATCGTGTATAATATTCACTTGACACTCATCTTTCTACCTGGTAATTTTTTCTAGTTAAGCTTGCAAAATTTCAATACCTTGATTTAGTTAAATCAAATGAGTTTATGCAAAATGGGTCAAAACAGTGTAAAGACAGGGTACTAGGATGACTACAGTTTGACAGTATCCTCTAGATGTGTTAAAGATGCTATACCACAAACTTTAAAAAATATAGTTGCCTGGATAAGACCTGCAGAATAACCATACAGTTCACACACCAGTGTGAATGGATGATATCTTCACAAGACCACACTACTAGAACATTTGCTGGGATCCAGTGGCTGTGGAGAGAGGGAGGATCAATAATCTTGAAGAATGAACTAAAATTATTCACCTCTAACTGGACAGAGCTAAACATATGAGCAACACACATGGGACTTGGTATCATTTTTTTTTAAATTATGATTATAGAAGATGTGATGAATATAAGAATGGGTGGGGACATGGGGAAAATTGGAAAGGGGAACAGAGAGATGTAGATGATTTAATTACCCTGTATTCACATACTTAAAAGTCTCAAAAATATTTACAAAGCAAAAAAAAAAAATGTGAAATTGGAGTGACTTCCTATGATTCCTTAAGATTTGAAACAAGAAAATGAATTAGGAAATATCATTTATTTTGTCCTAAAGACAGAACTAGGCATCATTATTTTTCCCACTCCCATTTCTCCAAATTTTGTCAAATGAGGAAGTTAGGGAATGAGAGGTCATCTGTGAAACAGGATGTAATGAGCCTGGGCCATGTTTAAGTAGGACATATTTTAGAATGTGTCTGCTTGCTTTCTCTAAATTCATGTAAAATCTTCTAATATCAATAAAATATTAAAAGGAAAATGGGAACCCAAAGTCATTTTAACAGGAGAGAGCCGAATGTAAACATCCCCTCTGCCTATTGAAGTGCCCTTGCTAAATTATAGATTGTCTTTACTGCTCTGTGCTGCTTGCTTTCCTGCTGAATTCTGTGATTTTTTAGATACAGCCAATGAATCATTCACCACATCTCATATTCTGTCTCTCCTAATCATTGAAATTCTTCTTATCAGTAGCTATTCACTCAAAGCCATCACTTTTAACTTGCTATTTTTTGGGGGGGTGGGTGGGAGGATTGGAGACAGACTGTTTAGAAACATTAGAGATTAAAAATTATTTATTTTAAAGTAAAAGTAAAAATAAAAAACTCAAATCCCAAAGTATAGTTTTATTTGGCTTAACGTGACACAAGTCATTACTGCATGATGGAAGCTTTACCAGACCAGATTTTCAATTGAGAAGAGAGTATCAGATGAGAGGTGAAATGTTAAAATTGATGTGCTGCTGTACAAGTCAAAAACTTTTCTAGGCTTTAGAACAAATGTCAGCTGAAAATCATCCACTCAGATCTTTTCTCTCAAGGTAAATAGCCAGGATTGGCTATGAGTCTATAGGTCTTCAACGCCATCAGAAATCCAGGTTCAAAATTAAGTCTTTTAGTCAAGAGAGACGACAGCGATTCTGGTTAGTCAAAAAGAGGATGGACTGGGTATTAAGACTATCTTGTACCTCACTGGTACAAATAGGAATAATTATGCTCTAATTGTATTCTGAGAGAAAAGCTTTATTTTAACAGGAAGGGTAATATGTAGGAGGATCTAAGGGGGAAGGAGCACCGAGAGAAAAAGATGGAGTAAGGAGAGGAGAAGATGAAGTAGATGAGAAGCTCGGTGATGAGAGAGAAAAGAGAGAGAGAAAGAGAGAGGGGGCATGGAGGCAGAAGTTCACATGTCTCCACTAGTCAAAGATAGTTTACATAGCTAGGTTGGATATTAGGTTACACTTCTGATTGAGCATTACCATACTTATAAAGCCCTTGATTAACATTTAAAAAAATTGTATAAAAGCCAAATGGAAAAGGGGGGCACGGGATAGGGGTTTTCTAGGGAGGGGAAATGGGGAAAGGGATTGGCATCTGAAATGTAAATAAAATATCCAATAAAAAAAAAACCTTTTCTAATCAGATACAAAGTATACACTGGGGCTTTGTGTGTGTGTGTGTGTGTGTGTGTGTGTGTGTGTGTGTGTAGGAAAGAAGAGGAAGACGGGTGACAGGAAGAGAGAAAAAGAGAGGGAATAAAGATAAAGGTAGCTTTAGTGCATGTTGTTTTTACCTGCATTCTCAATACCCTGACCAGAGAAAAAGCCTGTCAAATGTCAACTATTTATCTTCAGCATTCCCTTACCTATTCATCTTCCTCCTTATGTTATTGTCCATCTTGATGATTGTTTTTATTTATGCTTGTCCTTTCCAAACAGAGTCATTTTTTCCCTGTAGGTCCAAAATGGACTTTTATGTTAATAATTTTGAATTCATAAGCCTGCCCATAAACTCTTATTTAACTAGACTGAAGATGTTAACACGCATTTGTGATTTGAAATAGATTTACAAGGTGTACTGAATTATACATTCTCCAAAAGAACTTCACTGTACTAAATGCACTTAGTTGTTCTTATATTGTTTCTGCTACTTAACGGACTCCATTACAACGTTAGTGTTTCAAAATAGAGTTTGCCACATGCTGGGTTTGTCTTCATATTAGATGACCAACAGACGGATTATATAAATCACAGACCTAAAAAATGTGTACTCACAACTTTATTTCAAAATGAGGTGAACTATTCTTTGTGTTGAATCCTATATCTTTCCTGTAATGTATCAAATAAAAATAACTCTGTCTTTATAGTTTTGCTTTTTACCAATTTTTAATGCAACTCAGTTGACTTATTTCCCTTTTATCTTATCATTTCTCCTAGGTATGGCCCAAAGAAGATTTTTTTTTATTATGCTACAAAATTGATTACAAAATGCATTAAGCTGCCATATAAATCTAAATTTTACTTACATAATCATGAGTTTATTAGCTCATGAGTATTCAAGACTAATCCAATCTAGTGTCATTTCCATTGATCTTCCATCTTCATCAATAATGATCAGCTCATAGTCTAAAGGCTTTCATTGATGACAGAAGTTCACGAATAACAATAATATTTTTACTATGTGACTCTGTTTTATAAATGTTGGCACCCTTCCCAGATGTCCATCCTTACACTTCCATTTGAATATGATGATGATTCTCAAGTGATATTCTCATTCTTTAAACACCAACTAAAGAAAGAAACAATCATACTATTATGGCGTCTGACTATTCAGAACTTCAGACCTAATCAACACCTAAGACACAGAATGTATGGAAATTGCATTTGGAAGGAAAGCAAATGGATCATTTTGTGCTATGTTCAAAGCTCCATATGGGCAAATTTTGGACATTTATTTAATGTAGTATTCCAAAGACTTAATTAAAGTGACTAGCATCTATAGCTGTTCAGGCATTATTTTTGAAATGAGTTTATGAATAATGAAATTAATCATATTGACAGGAATCCTAACATGTAGTCTTGAAAATATGAAATAGAATATACAAATAAAATATAGACCATAAAGAAAGACAAAATCTTGTCACAATTGCAAAGAGAAAGGAGAGAGAGAGAAAGAGAGAGAGAAAGAGAGAGAGAGAGAGAGAGAGAGAGAGAGGAGAAAGATTGAGATTGATTCTGAAATTCTATCTTAGGCTTACTGTGTTAATTAGGGTTTAATTGCTATGAAGAGACACCATGACCACAGCATTTAATTGAGGCTGCTTATAGTTTTAAAGTTTTAGTCTATTATCAACATGCAAGCATGCAAGTAGACATGGTGCTAGAAGAGTTGAGAGTTATAAATCTTGATCTTCAGGCAACAGAAGACTTTTAACTGAGAGTACCTTGAGCACATATGTGACCTCAAAACCTGCCCCCACAGTAACACACTTCATACCTCCTTCAAAAAGACCACATCTAATAGTGCCACTCCCTATGGACCAAGAATTCAAACACATGAATCTTTGAAAATCATATATATTCAAACTTCCCCATTCAAAGTCCTGGACCCCATACATTTTGTAGCCATAACACAACAAAAATGCATTTTGTCTACTTTCAAAAATGTCCATAGTCTACTAGAATCTAAACAATGTTTAAGACTCCGAAATTCAAAGTCTCTCCTGTGATTCATAAATCACATAAATGTAATCCTCTATCAAAATAAAATTTAAAAAATCGCATACTGACAACATATAATGGGCCAGGATATATGTTTCCATTCCAAAATGTAGGGAAGGTAGCATACTGAGGAATTACTGAACCAGAGAAAGACTAAAAACTAGCTAGACAAAGTTCAAACTCTGTATCTTCATGTGTGGTGTCAACACCCTCTTTAGAACTCCAAATTCTTTCTGCTTTGTTGATTGAATTGTATTTTTTTCTTTTGGGCTATTTTCTGTTAGCAGCTTTCCTTGGCAGGTATCACACCCACAACTCTGTCATTTCTAACCCTTGGAGTCTCCAAGGCAAACAAGGCTTTACATTCACAGTGCCACATGATGGCTTCTCTGGGTCTCAGTGTAGCAAAATCAGTGCATCGTGGCTGTCCTCAGTGGCTTTCTGTAGTCAAGGAGGGAGATTACATAACCCCTTTCTTCCATCCTTGACTTGAAAGCCACACTTGAAGTTAGCAAGTTCTAATGCTTATGGGCCTGGAATATGGAATTGAATATGGCCCACTCATTCAATTTACATTTCTACCAACATTCTGGTTTTTGTAGTTTCCTACATTGCCTATGTTTAGCTGTTCTGGAATATGCTCTGTAGATTACACTAATCTTGAACTCAGAGATATGTATGACTCTGTGACCTAAATGTTGGAATTAAAAGGTGTAGCCAGGTAACTGGACCTAAATTGTTCTTTAATTTCTTTTCCCAAGAAGGAAGCTTAGTTGGGTGCATGCTTGCCCTAAAATCAACACTCCATTTATTCCATTTAATATCTTTAATCTGTTTATCACCTTGAACACAGGATTTAGCTCCATTCCACTCCTATGACCTTTTCTCTTTTAACCACACATTTTCTGTTTTCTTTATTCCTCTTATTTCATTTGATAAAAACCCTCCTCATAAGAGTAACCATATGACATCTACACTAGACTATTTTGAGATTTCTGCTGCCATTGCAATTAATCCAAAATTCTTCACTTTAACTTCAGGTAAAAGTTTTGAGACTGGACAAAATACATCCAAAATATCACAAGAATTGTCTCTAGGTCACAGATTAAAATTTTTATCCTCTGAAACAATTTAAGCCATGCTTCCAAAGTTTATATTATCCTTAGTCTTCTATGTTTCTACCAGTATGCTCCATTAAGTCCTGCTTAAAGCATTCCATTACTTTTTTAAGCCAACAATCGAAGATATCCATTTCTCCTAACAGAAACAGTATAAGGCCTATCAGGCAATACCGTATTCCTGGTACCAACTTCTCTTCTAGTTAGAATTTTATTGCTGTAAAGAGACATAATGACCACAGCAACTCTTATAAAGGAAAACATTTAATTGGGGCCAGCTTATAGTTTCTGTAGTTTAGTCCATTACCATCATAGTAGGAAACATGGCAGCATGCAAGAAGATATGGTGGTAGAGAAGATACTGAGATTTCCACTTTTCGATTGTCAAGCAGCAAAAAATGACTATACCCATGGGAGCATCTTGGGAAAAATGAGACATCAGAGCCTGTGACCCGCGCAGTCGTCTCGCCGGCAAGAACGCACGCGGACACATAGGATCCTTCTGCAGCACGTGTTTATTCCCAAGTATGGCGGAGGAGAGAGAGACCAGATCAAACATGGCGCTGCTTTATATACACCCTAGGGTGGGGTGGACATATCTGATTGGCTGCTTGCTCAATTCCCATGTTACGTCCCGGGTTGGGTGGTGATAGGAGCTCCTTGCCACTGCACATGCACAGTTTTACTTGTTTACTCACGCGTGTCAGGTGCCAGCGTGATTGGCTTCCCACAAGAGCCTAACTCCACAATGATACACTTCTACCAACAAAGCCACACCTACACCAACAAGGCCACACCTCCTAATAGTCTCTCTCTGTTTGGCCAAGCATTCAAACACATGAGTCTATGGGAGTCATACCTAATCAAACCACCACATTAAGCAATGGTAATTTAGCTGTTGACTATTTGGCTTTATTCCCAGTCATGTTACATAAATTATGAACAGTCTGCAATAACCAAGGTCACTTTCTTCTCTGCATACCTTTCTTTCTGTTAACTCTTAGGCTGCACACAATTATTTCTTAAGCCTTGGCTTCTTGTCTCTAAGGAGCCTAGTGTCCTCTTTTTACAGGTTAATACAAAAGTGCTCCAAATACAATCCTCATTTTTGTCACTTAAATTCATTCTCTAATGACCTATCCTATCTGCAAACACATTACAGATTTACTAAAGAGCACAAAATTAGTAACAAGTTTTCATAATTTCTCTCTCTTTCATCTCATTTTTTATGTTTATCTTTCAAACAAGGCAGAAACACACAGAAAGGAGAAATGAAACTGTGGCTGTGATTGTTAGTAACAGCTATCATTACAAAACATGTCCATTGGGAGAAACAGTGCTTTTCAGAGAGTATCTTATGTAGCATCTATTATGTGATTGACACATGCTAAGAAGTCAAATGGGAGCTAGTTTTATTCACAAAATGTTTTTATTCATAAAACAGTACCCACACAATGTCAGTACACAATAGTTATAACTGTAAAGGAGACAAAATAATCCCTCTCTCCTGACCTTAACTGTAAATTTGCTCCCTCTATTCTCCATTCTAAAAATATAAGCAAAACAACCCCAAAAAGAACCACATTGCTGTGTTCCTCTTAGAATTTCTGAAACCTTGAGGAAGCTTCTCCTGCTTACTCTACACCCTGATTCTTTAATACCTGTCCTGTCACCTCTTTGGACTGACATAACTGTTTTCAGACCAAGTGAAAACTTATCCTTTGGGGCCTTATCTCTTTCTATGAAGTCTGCATCTTCTTCAATCTTTCTGTTTTGTTGAATGTTCTGAGTTTTTCTTTCTTAAACTCTGTCCTCTTATGTGTTTGTTCTTTTTCTTTGCTCAGGTTTCATTTCAACCACAGCCAGGACTTAATATAAATTCATGTGAAGTAATTGTGACACAGAACACATTAGGAATCAGTGAAAACCACCGTGAATGCTTGTATTGCACAAAAATCAAGTAGCATACATTAAAACCAATACTTTATTTGTAATCTACCAGTCATCTCTACCAAAATTAGTACATTCAATTGAGTTTTAAAAGTTTTAAATTACTGGCAAAGTAGTCAATTAAAATATGATCCTAGGAGATATCTGAGACATTAAGGGGTTCTATATTTCAACTTATACAATGAATAGTTGAAGATATATTAATATATTGAGCCCAAGAAACAATCATAGCAGAAATAGAATTATTGGATTTAAGCATTGCATGGACTGCTGTGTATAGTGGGAGATGAGAACGTGACAGTAGAAATTTCAGTAGGAACTTTTTAAAATCTGAGCTTTTTGTTATACTGAGTTGTGTCATTAAATCAGAGTAGTTCAAGCTGAGGCAAGAAAGCAATATTTCTCAAGTTTTATAAAAGGGCATCTTACTTCTATGAGGGTGTGAATTACATCCAAACCTCTTTTAATGTAGAAATATGATTAATGGCATCACTAGACATATATCATTACTTTAAGCTTTCAAATTTGGATAGCTTTTGACTTATGTTTTAGTACAAAACTCTTGAACTTGGCAAGTAGGTGATGAGAATTGGTTATGCTATAAATAATAAATGAGTGTTAAATCATAAACATTAAATATGAAACACTAGCATCAAAGCAGAAAATGCATGTTTTATTATTGTTATTGAAAGTTAATGATATTTTAATTAGGTTTTAATAATTTTTATATTATATTTTAATGAAGTTTATTTCCATTGTCTACCAACCCATCTTCTTGTTATCTTTAAAAAATAAAGCAACAACTGCTCTTCCAGAGGTTCTGAGTTCAATTCCCATCAACCACATGGTGGCTCACAACCATCTATAATGGGATTTGGTGCCTTCTTCTGGTGTCTCTAAAGACAGTTACAGTGCACACATAAATACAATTTAAAAATAAGGCAAGTCCAATTTTGTGCTATTTAAATACTCATAAGTGTGTTCACACCCTTAAGAAAACTGATGCTCATTCTCATAGCAGCTACAAACTGCCAAGAGCTCTTCAGCTAGGTGTTGGATTTATTGCCCTCCCAACACCTTATGGAACTTTATCTAATTAATATATCATTTATTTTTTTTTCTGATGACAGTTAAGATAAGTTTAAAGACTATTTAGCATTGTATATTGCTATGTCCTTTCATGGGATACATCTTGGAGCCCACTAAAGAAACAGCTACAAAATACCTACCCCACTGACCTTGGAATAAAAAATAAATAAATAAACAAACAAACAAACAAATAAATAAATAATATCTTTTAGTATTGTTACTAACAATATATATTAGACATCCACAATTCAACTGTCCAACATATATGCATATTCACCATTGCATAGGACTCCCCATATATAAGTTACATGATTATGTATGTCCACGTATAAATTGCATGCATTATAAATGATTTATGTACTTAACTTCTCTAATTAAATTTTAAATTCCAACTGACAAGGAATTTGTTGCCTGATATTGTTTTGATTTCAAAATCAATCATAAATAATAGCTGATTGGGGTGAATTAAGTTCTATTTGGAGAATGATTCTATGAAGAATATAAGTCATGGGTGATCGTAATGTTATTGTTGTAATCAGAAGGGGAGATGGAATGTCAAGAACAGAAACTGACTCAAGACTTTTAATACAGCAGCCTTAATGGATGAGATGTATCATGTCATCTCTGAAACAACAGCTTACTTTGAAATAAATAAGTCAACTACTAATTAAAAAGTGAGTAACAACAACTCAGAAAAACTAATTTCATAGCAATAATTATTCCTGCCTCAGGACATTCTCAAATTTAAAGAAATAAATGGTTTCATTAAAGCGGTATGGGTGTTTATGACATATTGCTAGTATCAAATAAAGTATTTTAAGGATGGCAGGTTTTATTTCATTTGCAGACCCTCATGCTTATATTTAGTTGCTGCTCAACATAGAAATGACAAATCAACAATGTAGTTCAAGTCCTTCAAGGTCATGGTTCAATTTCAGCATTTAGTAAGACATGTTTATTTTTGCCAACACATATGTCACTGTCCACTACTGAGCACTAGATTAACAATAACAATTGATAGCTGCTGTTAGACACACACCATTAAAATCAGAATAGAGCAGAATCATTTTGTTATTTTGTTTAAATAAAGTGCAGTAAGTGGAACCAGAGGTAAGGTTCTAATAATAAAAATGGAGAGCAGAAGTATTTTGGATCTTCCTAGACTAAAGCTACCTGTCAGAGAATGCTGGGAGACTGAAAATTTTGTGAAGACAAAGTAAATAGATTTGACCTTTAAATTTATTTTACTTGATACCTAACCATACAGTGAGGATTGAGTGCTCATTTGATTATTTTCATTTTTCCATATTCTGTTCTTAGCCATGCTAAGGAACCCATGCTAAGTTGCCCAAATTTATTGAAATTTGTTATACAATGGTATTAATTACTTTTTCATATTTTCTTTCTTTTCTCTTTTAATTTTAGTGAATATATGATATATTTGTGTGTGTGTGTGTGTGTGTGTGTGTGTGTGTGTGTGTGTGTGTGT
>JANHMN010000017.1:34244194-34260777 GCA_030674055.1 Rhabdomys pumilio
TGTGTGTGTGTGTGTGTGTGTGTGTGTGTGTGTGTGTGTGTGTGTGTGTGTGTTATGTGTGTTTATATCTATATTCTCCCCAGGGGAAGGCTTGAAACAAGGTCTCACTATATACCACAGGATGTTTTGGAATTCACTTTGTAGAACAGGCTATATTTAAACTCAAAAATGTCTGCCTGACTCTGCCTCCAGAATGCTGGTATTAAAGATGTGCATTACCATGCCTGGCTTATAGTAAGGCATGTTTACAAGGGGATCTCAACCCATTTTGGAAACCATATGCAAATACATTAATTCACAAAGCAAAGGAGAACAAAGAGGGTATCTCACATTAATGAGTGGGTCTGTAGATATCTTATAAGTACAAAAATTTCTCTTGCGATAATAGGATACTCTCAGATAAGAGACAGCAAAGAATTTTTGCTCCAGCACACCCATTTTCTAAGCAAATAGAAACAAGAAATGCAGTTTCAGTGATATGTGGTAAAATTTATGTTGTTTTTCCTCATAGACATTGCTCCTTATAATCAAACATTCAGATTAATGAAACCATTGTCAGAAACTACTTTAAATCAGAAAGCCAGATACTAAGTTATTCACAATTGTATGATGGGTGTCATAACATTTTGAAACCATAAACTGAATTTACGTTCTCTAAAAGCTATATAATTTTTCTCATAACAACGGTGATTTCAATGAATTAGATATTGTCTTGAATTTGATTAGTCATTCGGTATTAGGTTTGCTGTGCAGAGACAATAAGTAAATGCACATATGGTAAATAATAGTTTTGGAAACAAAATTCATATTCATATTGCTATAGTGGAGACACTCTAATGATCATTCTCTGCTTCAATTTTCTTCTCCCTTCTATTTCTACACATGCTAAGGAAAGATGGTTCAGTTGTCCATACTCATTGAAATTTGCTATACAAGACTATTAAGTATTTTTCATATTTTTTCTTTTTATTTAATTTTAGTAATTTTATATTTTAATTACATTGTGTCAATGCTATAGACTTTTGAGATGCCTGTGAAGCTAAACATTTTATTAAAAATTTTATTTTGGGGGATAATAATTTCATTATTTTCCCTTTCCTTTCTTCCTTCCAACACCTCATATGTATCCAGACCCAGCAGATTGCATTTACATATTTAAAAATACATGTACACACACACAGATACATACACACAAAAAAACCACACATTCACAGAGAAAAACACACACATATACACGCACAAACACATGAAAAACACACACAAACATGCACACACATGCAAACACACATGAAAAACACATACAAACATGCACTCCCATACACATAAACATATATACATACACATGAAAAATACACACACTCTCTCTCACACACAAACACGGACAGAGAGAGAGAGAGAGAGAGAGAGAGAGAGAGAGAGAGAGGGGGAGATCAACTGATGAGAAAGGAATCATAAATTTGAAAGAAAGAACAATTAACATTCTTTTTGTAGAGACAGGGAAGATGATTCCATGTTTAAAAGCACATAACCATTCCTGAAGACCTGAGTTTGATCTGCAGGACTGACAAGGTTAAATAAAATCAGCTCACTCATGTTGTCTTTTAGCTTCTACATAAGTGCCTGGAATGACATATGTATACCTACATGAACACAACACACTAAAACAGGCATATACAAAATAAATAAAAATGAAATAGAAATACACCTGGTTGTCAAATAACTAAGTCTTCTTTAACATGAATTTACTGACATTACTGAAAATGCATTACATGTTTAGAGAAATATGATACTCAAGGAATGGAGTGCTTTGTCTTGCAGTTCCACTCTGTAGAATTCCCAGCCAGTCTATTTTGTCTCCCTTGAAGACATCATCCATTAGGAATCAGTGTAATGAAAGTTAAGGTTGGAAATAGGTATAGGAAATAATTGATACAAACTCATAATGAAAATCATGAGGGCTGGGGCAGGGTACATTGATAATATGTAGAAGGTGGCTCTAGACACAACACACACTACTGTATTTCTTAAAAGTTTGATACTTCAAAGTACATAAAATGTAGTTTTATCTCACATGATGGTTGTGAGGATTAAGGTAGAAACCTTGCAAACCTTTCTCTCCATTATGTCCATTGCTTAACCAGCATCAAGCTTCCCACAGTCCTATTTTCTCACTGAAAATTCTGTTTCTCAATAGGAAGATGCCTCAAATTACTTCTACCATTCTAAATACCATGCCTATTTGCTCCCTGTAGATAATATATAAATTCATTTTTTAAGTTTAAAACCTTATTCTTTTCCATTGCTTTTCATATAACACACTGCTTAAAATTTATTTTTCAATCTGCAATTATTTTCATTTTTGAAATTCTAGTAATAATCATAGGTAAAGAAGGATGAGAAAGCTGAATTGAATAAAATTACCAATGACAATGTATTGAATTTCAAGAAAATTAGTCATTATTTTCATCCTTTAGTATGTCTACAATTGGGTTGTCTCCCTTAGCTAATGGAATTTTAAAATTGAGGGTGTTGAGAAGATGGATGAAGGCAGGTTTCTTGAATCAGCACACATCATATATATGTATATATATATATATTAGAGAGCCATGTTAGTATGTGCTGTCTGTACATGTTAAAATAAATGAGGACATATCAAAATATTGTACAAACTTACTTTCAGTCTGCATATGTGAGGTATAACTGTGTAACAAAAATGAATTTAATATTTATACTTTGATGGTAACCCCAAGCCATCTCATGATAAATGTGCAGATATCCCCAAATATAAAACATTCTGAGATTTGATACACGTGTCATTGCAAGCTCCTCAGAAAAGGTATCCACAGCCTAATAGAAACAAAACAGATATAGATGGTCATTAGAAAGTACTCTCTCAAATTGGTGGGTGTATTTTTTAAAAAATTAAATCAACTTTGGTATATGAACTTCCTTTTAAAACTATGAAGGTTGTTTTATTACCATTGGACAGGCCGCGGTTTCATGAATTTTTCTTTCTTCACTTATGAATTCTCCACTATTATGTTGTGCGACACCACCTTTTTCTTGATCTTTGAATTTCTCCTATTGAGAATTATCTACTCATTTCATTGTCTTATTTACTGAGTGACACCTTTCTTTCAGGTGTTTAAGTTCTGTAGCTCATTATATATTTGAGATAATAATCTCTATCTGCTCTTAAATCCATGTTTCAGACACTGTTATGGAATGTTATGGCACTGTATGAGTCTCTCTGTGTCATCTATTATATTCCATTTGTATACCTGTCTATGGCTCTATGTTATTAAGTTCCATATCTCTGCATGTCTATGTTTGAAATTGGGTATTTTGATGTCTCTATCTGTCTTCTTTCTTTCTTAGAGTTGTCTTGCCTGGGCATATTCATATAGATATTATAATTTTTATAGCTCTGCAAAGACTATCACTGGGATTGTCATAGAACTTCTCTGATCCCATAGATTGCTTTTTGTAGTTCAACGAGTTTCACAATATTAATTTGGTCAATCCAATAGATAGAAGATTCGTCCATCATTTACGGTCTCCCATTTTTTTTCAGTCTCTTGAAATTTATTTTTATTAAGATCTTTTATTTCTTTGGTTTTATTACCCCTTACCTGTTTTTAGAGCCTAATGTGAGTGAGGTATTTTTCCTGCTTTTTTCCTCTTTAAATTTACTATTGGTATGGACAACAGTTTCTAATTTTCATTTGGATTTTCTACCCTGTGAGAAGCCATGACAAAGCCTTATTCTTGGCAAACACTCATCCTTGGCTTTCCTATCTACTATTCTCCTTTCTGCTTACCTTCCGTGATTCACTTGTCAGTTCTCAGAACTTCAAACAAGACCTTATAGCAACTCACCTTAGTATCCCTTCCTCCTGATCTCTAGATTTAGCCAACATCCTGCTAGATAGATGTTTTTATAACTCCTGGTAACGGAAAGGCTTTGTGAGAATAATTTAGTTAGACTCTGCAGCTGCAGCTAGCTTCCTCCACCTGTAAAACCCTCTTTCCTTTCCTACCCCTCCCCATAGCCTGTTTTTAGAGTATATAACCTGTATGAACAATAAAAAATTTGCCAGTTTGATCAGATTTCTTGACTTGCTGTGCCTCCTTATTTTCTCACACATCACAGTCCTCTCCACAGGGTCTAAGGGCCCCACTTTATTGTCCAGCTGGCCTGGACAGTACCCTGTAAATTTACTTATAGTTTTCAATAGGTGAAAATTTTTCCTTATGGGGTAATGAGGTTTTTAATAACATAACTGTGCCAGCTTCAAGTAGGGATCAACTAAGTTCTTCCTTTTCAATTCTTATTCTTCTCATCTTTCTTTTGTCTGCTTTAGTTAAGCCGTTTAGCACTATGATGAATAAGAATGAAAAAGCTGTACCCTACCTTATATTATTCTGGATTTTAGAGAATAAGGTCTCAGTTTGTGTGCATTTAGTAAGATATAAACTCTAGATGTG
The DNA here is from genome assembly GCA_030674055.1 of Rhabdomys pumilio. NCBI lineage: Eukaryota > Metazoa > Chordata > Mammalia > Rodentia > Muridae > Rhabdomys > Rhabdomys pumilio. The sequence goes on from JANHMN010000017.1 coordinate 34,248,683, forward strand.
CATTAAGCAGACTTTATGATGTCATTTTCTCACCTGGTGCTAGTTTCTTCAGGATTTGTATCATAGAAATATGCTGAACTTTTTCCATTGATTTTTTTCTGTGTCTGTTGAGATGATCCTGTGATGTCTGTCATTAAATCTCTTGGTAGGATATATTTCATTTATTGATGTGTGTATGTTGAACCAATTTTGCATCCTCTAGATGAAACCAACTTGATCATAATTTATAATCTCCTTGGTAAAATGATCAGTTTGTTAAGTAAGGACTTTCATGACTATGTTCATCAGGGGGCAGGAATGATCCAAGGTTTTCTGTTGCTGTGTCTCTAATTTTGTTTTGATATCATGTGTGTACTGGCCTTGTAAAATAACCTTGGTGTGTTCTTCCCCTACCTATTTTGTGTAACAGTTTGAGAAGCATTGTATTAAATCTTCCTTGAAAGTTTAAAAACCTCCTTCAGAATATTCATCCAACACTGAATCTGCCTTTGTAGAGACAGAATTAATTAATCTTTAATTATGAGTCTGTTTTCTTAAATCTTCTCTCTTTAAATTTATGTGCACTTATAAATTTATCCCCTTTTCTCTAGATTTTTCAATGTGTTAGAATTCAAGTTTTCAAAACATTAACTGACAATCATTTGTATTTCATCTGAGTCTGTTGTCACAATTTCTTTTCATATACAATTATATTAATTTGTGATTTCTCTCCTCTTAGTTCATTTGGCAAGGAATTACAAAATATAATCTTTTCAAAGAATTAAGCCTTTCTCTGTGTAATGCAGTGTATTGTTCTTTTACCCTATATTTTGTTAATTTCTTTTTAAATCTTTATCATTTCTTGCTGTTTACTGGGCTTGGGACTGACTTATTTTATTCCTTTTGAGATCTCTATGATTTTAAATGTGAGGAGCTGCAGCTATTGGGTTTCCTCTAAGGACTACCTTGGCTCTATCCCAGAGGATCTGGTAGGTTGTGTTATTATTTTCACTTGATTCTAGATACTTTTCAATTTCTCCTTGATTTCTTCAATGATCTACTGTTTATTCAAAGGTCTCTAAATCTTTATGTATTCTCCAATGTTAGTCTTGATATTGAGTTCTAATTGTATCCCTCTGTGGATCTGATAGGTTGCAGAAAGTTATTTTGTTTGTTTTTTTAAAATTGATTGAGGATTATATTGCTGGCTATAATATGGTAAATTTTAGAGAAAGTCTCATGCAATGCTGAAAAGAGTATTATTTCATATATGTTGAGTAATATATGTAGACATCCATTAAATGCATTTTGTATGTAGGATATTTTGGTGCTGATGTTTCATTGTTTACATTTTTATAAGAAGACCTATATAGATATAAGAATGGAGGACTGAATTCTTCCAATGCTATTGTCCAAATCTCTGTGGTCATTTTGTCTGTTAGCTTGTGAGTGTTTTTGTTTTTTTTTTTTTTGTTTTTTGTCTGTTGGTTTTCTTTTTAATAACACTGGGGGGTGGGTCTTAGGATTTGATGATTAATATTTACAATATGCATGTTCAATACATAACTTGTTCATTTTGTTATCATGTAAAGTTCTGTTTTGAAGCCTACATTATCAGATATGATGTTTATAGCTTCAGTTTGGTTGGCAGTTTGAATTCTACACTAGGACTCTCAGTTTATATATCTTTTACCTAGCTGTGTGAGTTTTGTGGAAACAGAAAATAGATTATGTTTCTTAATCTACTCTTACAGACCAGTCTTAATTGATGAATGAAAGTGCTATTTCCATTCAAGATTATTGTTGAAACAAGTTATAGATTGTTTACAATTTTGTTTCTTGCACTCCAGGTTGGTTGATTAACTGGTAATTCTTTTCTTTCATCACTGATAGTGTTGGAGATTTATTGTATTGGCTATAATTTTCCCCTCCAAATCCATCAGCTTATCTCTTGCATTCATAAATGTATCCTTTCCTGTGTTCTGCATACTGTCTTTTTTCTTTTTTATGTTCTTTATTAAAAAAAATTATGTAGCGGTAACTTAGTGGTTATGTATTAGCTAACTTGCACTTTTCTTGGAATATTCTTTTTTCTCTATTTATCTTTTTTTTGAAAAATGAAACGAAATTTTTAATGACTGGCAAGTATTGGAGAATGAAAACAATTAAGAGACAATAGCAGAGATGCATTTAAAGAAACTCATATTTAAAACTGAAATGAATTATCGACTCTTTAAAAAGATATACTTCATTTTAAAAATACCCATATAGCCATATGGATTTTGAAAAGTGCAGGCCATTCATTCCCTGATTCGAGAGAATGGCATTATGAAGATATTGTTTGACCTTGCCCTTGTGGGCAATGTTAGCTGTTGAGATGTGTAACCTAATATGTACAGCTAAAACCAATTGCATGTTTCTCTGAGCTAAACTAGATTTGCAAGTGGATTGGACACATATGCAAGAGTGCCCTCTAGCCAGAAACTCAATAATCATTGGGTCAAGGTAACCTTCTCAAATTGTATACCAATCAATCTGATCTACTTCCTTTCACGTAACATTAATTAGGTAAGGGTTCATGATTCACCAAAGAGTGATGCCCTGGACTCAAATGGTATGTAAACGTAAAGAGTGTTTTATTCTGCTAAAGTCTAGCATCCTGGGGGTCTTTTGGGTCTTTTGTTTGTTTGTTTTTGTTTTGTTTTATTATCTTTTTTATTATCAAATCATAATTTTTACTTTTTAACATAGGGGTTATAAACACAAAAATGCAGGATGTGGGGAGGGGGATGACACAGGAGCACAGGTGTTCAGGGGGAGCACAGATATCTTTCAGAACAGGGTATCAGCTGGGTAAAGGTTCAGGGGACAGGTCACTATGACTCTAACTATGATTCACTTGTCCTTATCTAATTTGGTACTATCCGCCAAGGCTGCCTATTTACAAGGTCTGTGACTACTCAGGCTGGTAGATTTCCACAAAAGCTGCCTGTTTATAATAGCTTATAGCCATCTGTTTCAGTGTTTTTCCACAGAGACCCAAGAATTTGTGTTAGCAGACATGTATGTCAGGCCTATTGCTGATTTTAGGCTTATGGCTGATTTTCTCTATTTATCTTAAGTGTGAAAATTTACTGGTAAGATATGATTCTTAATTGATGGTTATTTACTTTTCAGAATTGGAAACATACCAATCCATGATATCTTTTTCCTGTTTCTGCCTTTGTTTTTTGACATGTTTTCCTTACAGCTTTATGTTTGTATTTTTATAACTTGATTGTGTCTCACAAAGAAATTCTTATCTAGTCTTATTGGCAGCTGCAATAGCTGCAGGACAGGGTGTCAGGTTGGATTGTGGAAGAAGTTTGCTAGTGTGTAGAGTAAATCTCATCCATGAGTGAGTGGTTTGAGGAACAGGTTAATTAAGTGATATAGCAGACCAGGACCCTTTGCCTTCCTAAGTAGAATCACTCTCTCATTAAGACGTTATTTCCCTATGGTCTCTACAAGTTCCGCTTTAAGATTTTAGAAGAGGAAATTAAAATGCTAAAATTTGTGAAAGATTTTTTTAAATTATTTTTAATTTTATCAGATTATATTAACTATGAATTTTAGTGAGAATCGGTGTGCTATTTCCATAAATGCATAGAATACGTACCAAACTTAAATTTGGTTAAAATTCAAATACTTTTTCTACTTCCAATCCCTGTCCTAATATCTATTCTACTTTCACATCATTTCTTTTTTCTTCTTAATTTTCCACAATAAGAGAAAACATATATGAACCCTTCTGTGCTTGACTTATTCTACCTAACATGGATCCTCTAACTTTTTAAAATTCAAAAGTTTTAATATTGCATGGAAAACTTGAAATAAGAAATCTAGTTAGGAAACATTTTTTTAATGTCAGGTGATGAGACTTTATTCTAAGGGGTGAGTAATAACACCCTGCAGCATCAGATTCTGCTGATGATGCTCTCAGAGTGCCAGGTGCTGACTGTGCTGCAAATGAATGATTTTATCTATAAGCAACACAAATATTCTATAGACAGATTATCTATAGGCAGATGCAAATATTCTTCCCAATTCATTAGTGAGGCAATAGTCTAAGATATCGAATATTTAAGAAAAGAGGTCATACAAAATAATATAGTCTAACTGTGTAATTGACAGACGAGAGTATAAAGAAGTAAGAGATTCTGAACGACTCAGCTAGAAATGAAGAGCAGATTCCTGGAGTGTATGTGAGATAATGAAAACAGAAAAAGAGAGACCTGGGGATACAAAAGGCATGAAAACACAGGATAAAAAGATTCTCAAACTGAATTGCTATGAAGCAGCATTTGGGAAATTTAAAAGCAAAGTAACTTTCATTATACCCATATTACTAAAATGTCAAACAAAATCAAGAGTCTAGAATGAAGTTATCTGTAATGTGAATGTGGTTCTCTCCATTTTTTTTTTATTGCTTAGTATGTTTCCTTCGAAGAAAACTTGCTTTCAATTTAGCCACATTCGTTTTGCAATGGAGGTCTACATCAAATCAAAGATATAAGAAAGCAGTCATTGTACAGACAGGGATGGAAGGAGGGATGGTGGGAGGGAATAAAAGGGTGAGTGGAGAAAGGAAGAGAGGAGAAAAAGACAAAAGAATTATTTATTCTACACGCATTTATGTTGGTTATATTTCTACTATACATTTTACATCTAGTATTTAACTGTGGTTGTATCAATTAGCATCAAAAGTAGTTTAAATAATTAAGCAATTACAAGCATCAAATAATTATGAATGAGTGTGTTCAGCAAAGAATTCAGCATATCTGTGTTTTTACTCCAGCAATAATTAAAAGTATTTGCATTGGACATGTCTTTTATTCAACGGGAGAAAAACTTTTAAAATGTAATATGCCTTCTCGGCATAACAAATGAAAGAAAAATAAAGTTATTTGTCATAAAATACTGAGATAAATATGTAAGTCAAAGTAGGAATAAATCCTGTTCATCATTCTCAAATTAAAACAGTTCAAAAAGCAGAAGTATTTAACTACAAAACTTGATTTTTTAAAAACACATAATAAGTATGATAGCTAATTAGAGGAGAGACAATAGTGAAGTAGAATAAAATAACATCCCAAAGAAGTTTATTACCCAGACAAATAAACTTAGAAAGAAAAGTCTCCAAAACGTTTACTGGAAAACACACATATTGACATTTCAGATGTTGTCCCCCTTCCTGGTTTCTTCTCCGCAAATCCCCCATTCCACACACCCCCACTGACTCTATGGGGATACTCCTCCACTCACCTACCCACCCACTCCTACCTCACTGCCCTGGCATCCCTGGCAAATAAGAGCTTAAGGAGCTGATAATAAGTGACCTCAGAGAAAATGAATTTCGTGTGCAAGGAACAGCTTATGCTGACTTCTTAAAGAGACCGAGGGACAAGGGTCAGGTTTTGAGTAGCAGTGAATGAAGAGACATACGGGCCTTTCTACCACTGTGGGAAAATGGAAACGGTAGACCAGAGACTGGAATATGATAATTGCCCCTAAAATGTTTGTTCTAATATCAGCTCCTTTCTGCATCAATATCCCAGTGTTCGAGCTCTCTCAAGCACCTGTCCAAAATGGTGAGTTACGTTTATATCCTCTGTCTTTTCTGCTGTCATCAGGTTATGGGTCTTCACAGAACAAACAAAACAGCCACAGGCTTCTCTCTAAAAGAAAAGCAGCAAGCATCCACCTCTGTGTATGTCAGATTCTGGCAGAGCCTCTCAGGAGACAGGTATATCTGCTAACCATTGAACTGATCATGGGGTCCCCAATGGAGGAGGTAGAGAGATGACTGAAGGAGCTGAAGGAGCTAGAGACCCATGGGAAGAGCAACAATACCAACCAACCAGAGCTCCCAGGGTCTAAACCTCCAGCCTGGAAACATATAGGGAGAAACACATGACTTCTGCTGTATATGTAGGGGAGGATGACCTTGTCAGGCATTGGTGAGAGAGGAGGTCCTTGATCTGGTGTAGACAGGATGCCCCAGTGTGGGGGAATTCGAGGGCAGGGAGGAGGTAGTGGGTGGATGGGTGGGGGCACACCCTCATAGAAGCAGCAGAAGAGGGTACTGGATAGGGAGTTCCTGGGGCGGGGGAATGGGGAAAGAGGGTAACATCTGAAATGTAAATAAGTAGAGTATCCAATAAAAATACAAAAACAAATAAACAAACAAACAAAAACACTTCCATAAAATTACAGGTTTCCTTTTGAAATAGCTACAGTACATCAGTGATTTCGTTTCAATTTTAGTATTATTTGGAATTTACTGATTCTTTTAAAAATAATTTATGGCTTATCTCCCAAAAAACACATCGAAATTTATACTTATATATGTGTGTGTGTGCGCGCACTTGCGTGCACGCATGTATATGGATGCTATTAAGGCTTGTTTGCCATGAAGTGCTTGTGTATTTCAGAATACAGTTTTCAGGGATCAATTCTCTCCTTTTACTATAGGTTCCCAGAAGGAAGTTATGAGACTTTCATGGCAAGCATTTTTATCCACTGGGGCATCCACGTGGTCTTCAAATATCCCTTATTTCCAGCTTGCAGAACATTAATTTCTTGATTTCTTCCTGAGAGTCTTCCTTTTCTTCTTACTCTTGTTTGATAACCTGTTCATTTTACTCTCTCTTCAAGATTTTCACTTTAAATATAATTCTAGATTGGACCAGCTTGACTTTTCTCAGAACCATCATCTCATTATCTTTTGACTTGAATTGTTGCTATATATAATGCATACATAGGTGTATGTAAGAAGCCACAATGGCTTCTTGGCCCTTTTGCTGAGATCAGCTATAGTTTATATTCCACTTCTTTAAGATGATATTTTTTATAAAAACTTCACTTTAGGAATTTTAGTTTTTCCTTTATGGATATCTGTTTTATTATGTTTTAGATAGATATTATTTACTCTTTATTTCTGGGTTCTTAACATACCTAATTATCATTCTTTATTTATTCTCCCTAAACAATTAACTGACAATAACTTGAACACTACAACTAAGCTGACTTTATCTAGAGAATTTTCATCTGCCTCTGAGTGAGTAGGGACAAGTCTGTTACAATATTAAAATAAATCTTGTTTAGGGTTTTTACTGCTGTGAACAGATACCAAGGCAAATCTTATAAAGGACATTTAATTAGGGCTGACTTACAGGTTCAGAGGTTCGGTACAGTATGAGAACATGGCAGCATCCAGGAAGGTCTGGTGCAGGAAGAGCTGAGAGTTCTACATCTTCATCTGAAGGTTACTAGCAGAATACTGATTTCTAGGTGGCAAGGATGAGGATCTTAAAGCCCACACCCACAGTGACACACCTACTCCAACAAGGCCACACCCACTCTAGCAGGGCCACACTTTCTAACAGTGCCACTCTCTGGGCTGAGCATATACAAACCATCACATTTCACTCCCTAGCCCCCATAGGCTTGTTCAGACATATGAGTTTATGAGGGCTATGCCTAAACATAGAATAATGCAAAATACAATTAGTACAACTTCAAAAGTCCCCATAGTCTATAGGAGTCTCAACAATGTTAAAGGTCCAAAGTTCAAAGTCTCTTCTGATATTCATCCAATCACTTAACTCTAATCCCAAAGCAAAACAGGTTTAAAAAAAAAGGAAAGAAAAGAAAAAGAAAAAAAAACAGTAAGTAGCATCTCAGCGGTATGTCTCTGTTAACGAAAATGGTTAGGTACTACCTCAGTGGCTTCCTACTCTTTCTCTAAGGTCTCTGATCATGTTCTCTTTCTTAACTAAGGTCTCTGGTAAATTACTTTTGCATAATGTTTCACAGGAAAGTCTCTATGAGACTCCTGTTTTATGAGAATGTCTCTGTTCTGACATTGAAACAGAACACTGAGAGCAGTAGAAAAATCACTATTGTAGTTTGGAGTCTGAGGCTCATTTAAAATTCCCAGACAATGAATACACCATTGTATTCAATTTATAGTAGGGAGGTTCAATTTATTTTCACACCAGAAAGCACCGTCAATGTTGAGTTCATGAGACTATTAATTCAGATAAATTTGTAACAGTATTTCAATGAAAACTCTGACAGATAACTTTGCCAGCTTAAGAGAATCAGGGTAGCTATTTTGCAAAATGAGTTGGGCTACTTTAACATATTTCAGTTATTTTGAAGCCTTAGTGTAAGCCTAAACTGTCTCCATTTAATAGATTCAGTTTCTATGAAGACAAAGCAAACTTTTATATATATGTGTGTGTGTGTTTCTGTTTGTTTAAAAATCATACTAATAACCAAATTTCCATACTATAAAAATTCACTGAAATAAATGGACAAATAGAGACAAAGCTGTCTTTCCATGCATATAGGAAGGCCAGTAGTTAGCCATCATTTAAACTTTTACCACATAGAGTTTGTCAACCAATCAGCTGCTTAAGATTTATAGAGTTGCAAATTAGCAGAAGATGAGAATTATAGCCTAAAGGTTGTGGGGTCTGTGTGATACTATTGAATAATCCTATACTTAAATATTCTGCTTATACTTGCCTTCAAGACAGGAATAAGCACTAGAGCTTGGCTTTCCATTATGAATACTTGTTACACAATACAATTTTTAAAATATGGAATATTAAGGTAGCAGAAGGTATATTTTTAAGTCACTGTAATATTCAATGTATATCATCCTTCTGCTTTCTTTCTCTAAGTAGGTCTGTTTATAACAAAAAATTAATTTTAGTGAAGATGCAATCATAGATATTAATAATTAAATAAATGATTTTTCTTCTAAAATGTTCTAAAAGGAACACTGACATGTTAACATTCAGAATGTATTAAAGCTTGACGAGAAAGAGATTAAAGTTCAAATTCTATTGTAGGGGGATTATTGGACATCAGAAAAATCAATTTATTTTTGTGGTTTCTTTTCTTTCTTTTCTTTAGTTGATTAAAAATTGAAACATACAAGATCTTTTTAATCTGAAAACTACACTTATCTTAAAAAAAATCATGATGTTTGAGAAACTGTGGTTGCATTCCAGAATTTCAAGGTAAGACATGATAACAATGCTAAAGATGTCATATTATCAAGATGCAGGACTTGGGAGAATCAATGCAAGTTGATATGAGCTAATAGCCCCTCCCCTAAGGACTGGTTCTGATCTGAAAGTGCTATACAAACTGCTAAGTTAGAGAAGGAATCAATAGTTGTACTCAGCTATATTTCATGTGAACAGCAACTGCTGGCCAAGAAAGACATCCCAAATGATGTAATAGTGGTATGTTTATCCTATAGATAACCAACAATTGTCTAATTGTACTTAAGTCTGACTAACAGGAGGAAATCCATTCTCATTCTTGAAATCCTAGTCAACTACCATTGGCTGAGAGGTCATAGTCCTTGAGAAGAACATTCTATTACCTTCCCAACTAATGTAACTTATAACTTTTATCTGAATACTAATTCTTACACTTACAGTTACATGTAATTCTCAATACTCATAAAAGAAGACATATTTTACAAAAGATGGAAACAACTGCAGAAATTCATAATTCTTGAAAGTGCAAAGATTAGGTGTCTGTGGGTTAGTTGATTCTGACAGATATATCTGCAAAGTAACCTCCACATCTAAGGCTCGAGAAACATCAAGGAAGAGTGGGAGTAAAGATGGTAGGAGACAGACACCAGAACACCGGGTAAAAGATAGAGTCTCTTAGAGACAACAGGGAAAAAAAAACAAAACAACAATATGGTTGCCTGAAGCAGGTAAGCATACTGACAGCATAAGTCGATGTGCAAATAATGATGGAGAAAATTCCACAAAGTCCCAACCCTAGGTGAGGTATTCTATGTAGCCAATGGGTGCTGAGACAGGAAGAATCCTTTTCTTCATAAGAACTCCCACATAGGTTATTCAATACTATAGTCAGTCCTGAATGCACATGTGTGTATAAGTGTGAGTGTGTGTATGTGTGTGCGTGTGCAAGTGTGTGTGTGGTATAGTGTATTACACACCTTTAATAATAATAGTTAAAGAAGAAAAATCATGAGTTTAGGAGGGAGGTGGCCCAGGAAGTAGGAGAGAATGTGGGAGTGACAAAGACATAGTATTCATGTATGAAGTTTTTAAAAGAAATAATTTTTTAAAAGGAACTAATATTGCCATCATGAATTTAATACAGAGATTAACCTACTATAAACATGTCTTGTGTAAGAGATAAAGACTTGATCATTTAAGAAATTATCACAGAGTGAAACTTCTTTTGGCTTATGCCCTTGTACTCCTATTTATCTTGGAAAATACTTTCATGAAGAGCAATTACTCAAGCCTTGAACTATGAATGCCTGCTTTCTGTTTATGTTACTTTTATGCTGTAGCATAATAACCATTTAAAAGTACAAGCAGAGCTATAGAAATAATAATATTAAATAAAATATTTTGCTTAAAACAAGTAGTTTTCTTGAAGATATCAAATTATAAAAAAAAATTAAAACCAAATTGAAAACCAAGTACAAATTGAAAAAAATTAAAAATTGAAACTAGTGATTAGTAATTTAAGTTACATATACTAACATTTATAGAAATAATAATATTAAATAAAATATTTTGCTGAAAACAAATAGTTTTCTTGAAGATATGAATTATCTTCAAGAACAAATTGAAAAAAATTAAAACCAAATTGAAAACCAACTACAAATTGAAAATAATTAAAAATTGAAACTAGTGATTAGTAATTTAAGTTACATATACTAGCATTTATATATTTTAATATGGTAGTTAATGCTTTTAACTCTAAAATAACTCATCAAAAAATCAGCATTTTGTTCATAGTATTAATAGCATCTGAAAAAGGAAGGTCTTGAAATATAAACTACAGAAAGAATATAATTTATTTTCATGTTGACTATCTCAATAAAAATTTCCAAGTTATCAGTTTAACCAAGATTCATGACTTCTCTGTAACAAGCATTTAAATGTAGCTCACAAAGTACAATTCAAATAATTGTAATTTTAATATTCAGAAGATAGTGAATTGCTACTGAGACCCAGCTGATTTTATTGACAGTATGAATACATTGCACTAAACATGTTGAAATTGTAACAATGTCCTTTTAGACAAGACTGAACCTTCAAATCTACAAGTGGATTATTTGCAGACAATTTTTATCGCAACTATAACAGATAGGGTTTTAATTTTTACACTAAATGAGGAAAGTGTCCCCTGGTGGAAATATGTCAAAATAAAAGTTTTGCTGGAGAACTTATGAAATTCTAGCAAATAATCACACTCTCCATCTCAAGTATAAAAGAAAACCTATCACAAAATTAAAGTTGTGAGCTAGCACTGGGAAATTAGCAATGTTTCTAAACCAATTAAGCATTTTACCTAGGGTTATGCAAAGTATCCTCAAATGTTTGAGCAATAGCAAACATTCTTCTGTTATACATAAGTTTGAATTTATTTGTATAGTTTTTTAACATTTCAATATTAAATTATTAAGATAATAATTCAGTATTGTTAATTATTGTTTGATTATATTTCAATTATTTGAATTTATTGGGCCTACTTTTCTATTGTGAAGACAGGAAATTTAAGTGTTATATTCAATGTCCAGGAAAATATTTGATTGGATGTATTTGTTCATTTTACTGAGTTCAGTAAAAGCCTTAAGGATGAGGTGATTAAATTTTCCATATATATTCTGCTTCAAAGTGGCATCTATATATTAGATATTACATGAAAATTTCTGGAGACTGATTATCACAGATATCAAGGTATTTTTATTATGTTCTATTGAACACAAAATTCTGTAGTCAGAAACAATATTCAAAATCCACATGAAATCTATGTAAGCTTTTACTTTAAGGACCTTGTCATAATGACATGACACACAATTGAAAGGATTAAAAAGTAAAATGTTTGAACATCTGGCTCAAAGGCATTGAGTTATTCTCAAGCTCTGTCATGAAAAAAGCCCTTTAAAAATTTGCCATTACTCCAAAGATTTATCATGGTTCTCAATAGCTGTAGAAGGCATGCATGATGAAACACTAGAAATTTTAAAATAATTAATGAAATTAAACATATTA
>JANHMN010000017.1:34260787-34347649 GCA_030674055.1 Rhabdomys pumilio
ACACACACACACACACACACACAAAGACACAAAGAATAAATGTAAAATTTTAAAAGACAGGTTAAAAACTATTCATATCATCTACTTGGCAGGAACCACTATAGCCCTGTGACATGGTCCTCACTGAACACTAGATGTATTGTCATTGATTATGCTGGATGCCTAGTTTTGTGTCCACTTAAGACATGCTAGATTCACTTTGCAAGATGAAACCTCAATTGAGAAAATGTCATCATCAAATTGTTCTGTAAGCAAGCCTGGGGTACATTTTCGTGATTGATAGTTGATGGAGGAGGGCCGGGCTCACTGTCAGCAGGGCTAACCTGAAGACCTGAATTTCAGTCTTCAGAATCCATATCAGGCAACACACAATCTCTGTAATTCAGCGCCAGAGCATCCAACACTCTCTGGTGACCTCTGTGGACATTCACATATGTGTAGCAGCTTTCACTTCATGGATATACACACATAAGCATAAATTAAATAAAAATAGATTTTAACTAAATTAAAGACCAAAAGAAAATGCAGAAAATGCAAGATTGAGGAAGGAAATGATCTACACCAGGCAATTCGCAGACCTGGCAATAGATTTTGAAACATAAAAGTCAGGTCACAGATGGTTATGCCAAGTACTAGAAAAAAAGTTTTTCTTTTCTTTTTTGTTATTGGATTTTTTATTTACATTTCAAATGTTATCCCTTTTCCCAGTCCCCACTCCCTGAGATCCCTATCTCATCCCCTCTCATCTGCTTCTATTGGGGTGTTCACCCACCCATTCAGTCACTCACTCACTCACCTACCCACCCACTCACTCACTCACCCACCCACTCATCTACTCCCACCTACCTGCCTTTGAATTCCCCTACACTGGGACATAGAGCCTTCACAGGACCAAGGGTCTTTCCCCCCATTGATGCCAGGCAAGTTCGTCCTCTACTACATAAGCAGCTGGAGACATGGGGCGCTACTTGGTTGGTGGTTTAGTCCCTGGGAGCTCTGCGGGGTCTGGTAGGTTGATATTATTCTTTCTATGAGTTTGCAAACCCCTCAGCTCTGGAAGCCCAAGGCTCAGAAGAGCCAGGTATATGTAGTGGTGAACAACAAAAGAGACCCTGCCTCCCATAAGATGTTCAATGAAGACTGACATCCAAGGTTGTCCTCTAGCTTCTGCATGCACATCACAGGATACATAAACCTACACTCACACAAAGCATGCAAACACATACCACATTGTACATACATATTTAAAAAAGAAAAACTTTGTCAGTCTCACATAAATGATTGTAAGATGTTTAATTGCATAATAATCACAAAGCAAAAAATCCTCTGTTTTTTGATAACAAAAAGATAACAGTAACGAACCGAGGCATTTCACTAAGGCAAATAGGGCACAAAGGAAGACAGTAGAAGAGACAGGAAAAAATAGTCTGTGCACTAATCAGCAGAACAGCAAAATAGTAGGAGTCCTCCTTACTGGTCAATAACTACCTTGAAGTTGAGCCGTGAAATGACTGAATAGGTAAAAATCAAAAGTGAACGTTTTGTTGTCCCCAAGAGGCCAACCTTTCTTTAAGGATACACATTCACTGAAAGTAGAAAGATACAAAATATAATCCACGCACATGGAAATAGAAAAGAGAGATGTCTTACTGTTCTTACCTAAAATGAAGACATAGTTAAAAACACAGTACCATCAGATAAAGGCTATTGTGCAAGTATAAATGCTTGAATTCATGAACAAATTGTAATAGGTCTGGGGCATATAAATGAAATATTGCCACCTAGGAATCTGGGGTACAAAGATTGTCAGAAGATGGAGTCCAACCTGGGCTACACAGTGCATCCCTTGACAGGGTAAGCTGGAAAGCAAAATCATGCAATAATAAAAAAAAAAAAAAACCTTAAGATAAACTAAAAACAAAAACAATGTCATAATAATTCTTTAATTCAACCATGGAGCATATAAAAGTATAAACAATGAAATAGCAGTAATTGGGGACTTTAATGCTCTACTTTTGATCAATAAGGAAGCAGCTTTGTAACAACTGGACTTAACAGATATGTACAGAAGCTTCCAAATTCAGAAGAATATAACTTTCTTTCAAACACACCTAGAACCTTCTGTAAATTAGATCACATATTCAGTTACAATACAAGCCTTATTGAGTTAAACAAAGTTGAAATCATATTAAGTCAATTTCTAACACCATGTAATGGAAATAGAAATCAGTAATAGGAATGTCAGAAAATCTACCTATATGTGACAATTACAGTTTTCTCCTGGATTTAAGCATTTCTCTTGACAATGAAAATATTGCAAATAAGTAGCAAAACATGAGAGATGCATCAAAGGCAGTATAATCAGGAGATAAGGGTTATGACACCACATATCTACACTGAAGAGGAAGACAAGACTTCAATAAACAATTTACACCATACTTCGATTAACTAAAAAAGGAAAAGTCAGCCGTAGTTAATAGAAAGTATTCAGATAAAAATCAGAGCCAAAGGTAACTTCGTGGAGACTAGGAGAACAATAGTATTCATAAAACTAAGAATCGCTTCTGATGAAATACTAAACAGAATTAATAAAAAAGTTTGGCTAAGTAAAGATGAATTAGATGAAGTCTGAAATGAAGCAGGGAACAATTATTATCACTGATACCAAGAAACCACAAAGGATTAGGAAAGTATTCTAAAAAAAAAAAAAAAAGATAATCCAGAAGAAACTAATTTCAAGAAGCATAGAGCGCAGATCAATTTGATAATATTAAATCAGTAATATTCTCCATCAAACGAAACCCAAGACAGCAATCTGTTATCTTGCAAAGGACAAGGAGTATAAGACAGGAGAGATCTCTGAAGAAATCAGGCAGAAGAACTGAGGATTAGCTTATTCCTTTGCACAGCAGACATACTGGCCAGCCAAGTCAAGCAGTCCATGGAAGGTCAGTAGAAACTGCAGGAGAGTGCTGGCCATCACATACACAAGATCTTGCACATTGCTTCCTATTCTTTCTTAAACTTACAGGCTAAATGAAAGATTTATACCACACCATTCTTGATTGTTCATCTGCTAAGTGTTATGAAAGTCCAAGGGGCCTCTGCTGTCAATTGACTAGTACCACATTTGCATAGTCAGACTTCCCAGCAGCCGATATTACTCTTGGCATTAATAATCTACCCAGAAAAATAGCACTAACCAGGCAACCTGGATGCCTGGACGAAGAAAATCATTTCTGACATACTCAGCTCAATGCTGTCACATTCAGTTCTCAGCTGAGCGCTGCAAAGATATCTCAACCGAATATTTATAGCTGATTAAAAACAAAACAAAACAAAGCAAAAACAAAACTACAACAACAACAAGAAAAACAATACCAGAGTCTTGAAACAACACTGGACCATAAATCCTAATACAATGACACAAAGACTTTCTCAATAAGACTCTCTGCTTGCTTAAGCCATAAAGACAATAACGGACAAATGGGATCTCATGAAATTTGAAAGTTCTGTAAGACAAAAGAAGCTGCTTTGAGTGAGGAGATGCCAAGGAATGGGAGGAAATCTTTGCCAGCTGTACATCTGACAGGATTAGCATCTAGAAGAAATAGAATCGAACTCATTAAGATCAACATCAAGAAAACAAACAACCCAATAAAAACGCACCACTGAACGGATCAGAGAGTTCGCAAGAGAAAAATATACAAATGGCTAATTAACATTTTTTAAAGTGTTCGGCACCATTAACCATCGGTGAAACACAAATTAAATTTACTTTTTGAGTCTGTCTCACCCCTGTCAAAATGTCTATTACCAAGAAAACAAATGGAAATAAATGTGGGGAAGGGAGAACCCTCGTCTACAGTTGGAAAATGTGAAAATTATATTTTCATTATGGAAATCAGTGGGTTCTATTTTGTAAATAACTAAAGGTAGTCTATCATACAGCCTGACATACCATTTCTGGGCATTCTACAAGGATTTGTGTATTACTGCAGAGGTACCTTTACACCCATGTGTATTGCTGCTCCATTCATATTTGCTAGAACGGAAATCAGTCTAGATGTCTATCAGTTGGTAAGTGGATAGTGAAAACATGATACTTTAACACAAAGGAATATTATTCAGCTGTAAGGAAAAATGAGATACAATGAAGTAAAATCCACAAAAAAAAAATAAATGGAACTGGAAAAATAGTATACCAACTGGGTAACTCAGACTCAGAAAGACAAGTGACTTAATGCCCTCTCTCTTTTTTACGGATTCTAGTTCTGAATTGTAATGTTTGTGTGCTTAGTTTGAATTTTGTGGGGGTCAAAAGTAAGAAATTATGAAAAGCCATGTGGAAGGGTACTACTGTGTATGCTACTTTAAAACATTATTTTAAAGTAAAGAGTTTGAATCTGGTCAAGAGAACTTTTTGCTTTTGCAAGAGGACCGAAGGTTGGTTCCCAGCACATACCAGGCACTGTAACTACAGCTTCAGAGGACTCGACACCCTTGAATCTGAATCTCAGTTTACCTATACACACACACACACACAGAGAGAGAGAGAGAGAGAGAGAGAGAGAGAGAGAGAGAGAGAGAGATTATTGAAAACTGAAAAACAAACTTTTTGATACCAACAGAAGTATTCTGTGTGGGTACATAATACTATTCCCAGAAGCCATAGGTAATTAAACAAAAATCGTAGTGTTAAGTGTAGGATACTGCTCTGTGAGTTATTGGTCAGTGGTGCCTCTGTTATCTAAACCAATGTAGGCTACTGCCATTATGCTTAGTGGGACACCAGAATTAGCTGGCATGACCATATTGCTAAATACATCATATACATTGGTTGTTGACTAGGAAATTTCTTCCATATTTGCTAGAATACATATAGTCCAAAAATCCAATACAGATTTCTGGAAAAAGTCAGTAATGGTCTTAATCAGGACAGACCCTGCATGCAACAGAAGTAGTCTGCTAGGCAAAGTGTTCCCACTGCTGCAGTAGTAGAATGGCTACTTGAAGGTTATTCAGTTACTTTCAGATTGTATTTGCAGCCAATTCCACAGGAGGTTATTTATGCCTAGTACATGGTCAAAAACCCAAGACTTGGGAAGTCCTGGGCCTTAAGGTGGAAACTCGGCTATTGTTTTTCTAAATAGTCATCTTCTCAAGCTTCCTCCTAAATATTTTTATTTATAACCATAGATGAGTACTACTCTCGTCCTCAGTGAGAAAAGGTTTTTTTTTTTCTTCTAAGAACATTGGTTAATACAAAAGTAAACTCATAAGTGGTGAAACTGCTAAAAAAAAAGTATTAAACAGCATTTACCTCTCCCAACATAGGGAACATTGTGGAAACGGGGCAGAAAGACTGTAAACACTGACAGAAAGAGAGAAATGGAGTGTGATGCTGTCTCCTGGACATGACTTATTGGACGCATTAGCCTTCAGTCACTGTAGATATGTGTATATATCTGAGCTAAGTCAAGGCCAACAGCATACCAGCATGGAAGGGTAGGAATTCACAAGGCTGTGGTGTTAGGTGAGGAGCTGTTAGCAAGTGATGGCTTCGCTGAACATTTTTCTTCAGAGATGTAGCCACTGGTAATTTGCTCATAATCCAGTAAATAACCCTAACCCACAAACATCCAAACAAACTTAATTAAACTCAATGGATGATTTTTTCATAACATAAAAAGAAGACATGAAAATGAAAACAGAAGGAGGGAACGCTGTACATAAGGGTTCAGGAGGGAAGAGAAAGAGGATAAAATATGGAAAGGTATGAAATTGTCAAAAAATCAATAAAAAGAAAGAATGCGGGATCTGATGGCTTTCTTGTTGAATTATAAAAAAAAAAAGCCATAAAGATTAGACCTCCAAATCTTCTAAAATATTCAAAATTAAGGACTACTTTAAGCTTAATTTGTAATGTCATAATTTCGTAATATCAGAAACTATCACAATATAGAGATAAAAACCACACACCAATATTTCTAATGAAAATAAATGCATTCCTTCTCAATGATATAATAGAAATTGAATATTACAGCACATTAATAAATCTTTATACAACATAATCAAGTGTGATTGAGTACCAGGGTTTCTGAACAGCTAAACTCATACAAAGCAATCAAATAAACACTAGAGAAATTAATGCCAAGAAACACATGTTCATAAAAAGAACTGCAGAAATATTATTTGATAAGAGTTATCACTTTTATATGACAAAATACAATAAAACAAGTTTGAAAAAATATGTAGTATTATAACCAAGAGCATACATGGCAAATTTATAAATAACCTATGTATAAAGTAAAAGATGAAATCATTTCCTCTTTGACTTGAGAGACAAAAGGAAAGGTGCTTCCTCTTGTCACTTTTATCTTGCTTACAATGGAGCAATGAGGCAAAAGAAATGACAAGAATTTGAATAAAAAAGGAAAAACTTAAATTGTCTATGTTTATAGATGTTAAAGAATTTTGTACAAAAAATCTCGGAACCCATTACAAAATATTAACACAAGCAATTTCAGAAAAGATGCAAGATAAATGATCATAAAACTCAGTAGTACTCCTATTTAGTAAATGGCCCACGAAGGAAATGACAAGAATCAATTATCATAGCTATAAAAATATTTAAGGATATATTTCACTAAGACAGTACAGTGCACAAGGTGAAGTAAAAGATTAGTGTAGAATATAGTGTGTTCGTGAAATAAAAGAGAAGGTACTACTTTGGCCCATACCTGAAAGAGAGAGTTAATAAGGAAGAAAAGAAAAAAATCACTTTCCTAAGCTAGAATTTAGGGAAATGGCCTGGCTTTGCTATAGCCTCCATTTTTTAGTAGCTAGAAATCCAAGTTCCTCTCTGTTGTGCCTGACTGTATATCAAAGATCATTTTCTGCTTCCGGTTAAGAATAAACACGGATCTATTCAAGGTCAGGGTCCCTGCTTCTAAATTAACTGAACAATGGAATTCTATTTTTATATTCACAATTTCTTTCCTCTCAGAAGGCAACCCTAACTCCAATAAGGAAATTTGTATGATGATTGAACCTGATTTCTTTCTATAATATACTATCACTACATATAACAGATAGGTTCTCTTGTGAACCTGTCTAAGAAACTTTAAAAGTGTATCAATGGCTCTATTTGTATAACAGCCAGGTGTAACACAAAGGTAAAGTGACTAGACAGAGATGTAAAAAGGGAGTAAGGCAAGAGAAAAGTAAAATTGAAGTCCTTTGAGCAGAGAAAATGATTTCATTTCACCAGGAGCGGGGCATGCAATAATATAAAAGCTTCACATTTAAAAGCCCGAGGCAGAGAGCCAGGAAAAGCAGAGTGAAGGATGTTTTAAGTTGTCTGACTCAAATTCCATTAGAGTCCTCAACAGGTCCACAAGAGCATCTTGTCTGTGTCTACCATATTGAACTCAACATTGGGCTTATCTTTCTTTTGTACTCAAGGATTGACTCCAGAGTGATGGAGCCTGGGCCTGCTTTTAGGCGCCTTGATAACTACTGAAGAGCTAGAATCATAGTGTGAGGTCCCTCCTATGCAGGTTGTAGCGGGGAAAAAAATGAAAAAATAGAAAAGGAAAGATTTAAACATTTTTAGGTTAGAACAACAGTGAGACTCAAATCCCATATAGGAACCACAGTGTTAAAACTCGCCAGGTATTGATGTTCTGTATTGGGGCAGCACTTTTTTTTTTTATCAAGAAAAAGATCATTAAAGAGAAATGATTGTCTTAATAACATCTCATATAAAAATCAGTGTAGTATCTGGCAAGTGTGATTCCCTAGCCTATAAAAAATATCATTTATTTTAATCTTGGTGGTTTCTTTCTGCTAGATGTTTAAGATATATAGGTGGCACAATTAACCATTTTTTTTCCTGTCAAGGACTGTTGAAGGACAATATTTACATTCAATCTGTGGCCATCAGATGGCCACAAGCACATGGAAAAGAAAACACATTAAGCTTAAACATGCCCTACGTCTCACTCTTCATGCTCAAGGATAGTATCCTGTGAGAGGATAGAAATCAAAACAAAGAGAAAGACCTTTGACCTGGCAAGAGACAAAATGGACACTGAATCTCCCCCCAAAGAAACGTTAAACCAAGTGGTAGCTACTGAAGTTTTGAAGACCTGAATGAGCTTTCCTAGGATTCTGAAGTCTGCACACTTGTTTTCTTCTCAGAAAAAAATGGTCAATTTATGGTTACCACATAATCTTGAAGTGTTATGGAGCCTGATGCTGTGTGCCATGTGTTACAAAAGAAATCTGGAATACTCCTTTGGGCTCTTAGTCTCATTAATAAAAAAAATGAAAATACACTCAGTAGGAAGCTCAACAACAATTGTATCACTGTTTGAGGGAGTAAGCAAGCTAGAAATCTCCATCTAGATGGAGGGTTGTGGATGCAAGCAAGGGAAAAAGCCACTACTTTTGTGTTAGGCTAGTTTAGTCATTGATGGAGGTCAGCAACAGTCACATGTTACCAAGAAGCTAGTTGCCAAGAGAGATACACCATCAGAGAAAAAAAGTAAGAAAACCTAAAGTGCCAGAGAAAACATGCTTAGGGTTTGGCCAGATTCTAAAGGAAAAGAGACTCAAAAGGCTGTGCATTTCTGTGCTACGACTCGAGAAAGCAGGTAGATTCAACAGCACTGATCAATCGCAGTTTTGTAAGCAAAGATCCATGGGAAATATTATTAAAGAAAATGAGCAAGAAGGTTCAAACCTGTACTCCGAGAATTTAGGAGGCTGATTCAGGAAGATAGCCACAGGTTCCAGGCTAGCCAAATTTATATAATGAGTTTTAGAACTATTGAGCTATAAGATGAGATTGTGTGTGTTTGTGAGATAGATAGATAGGTAGATAGATAGATAGATAGATAGATAGATGATAGATAGATAGATAGATAGATAGATAGATAGATAGACAGATAGATCTGAAAATGATGAGGTTTTATTAATGAGAAAACCCCTATAAAAGTAGACAGGACCCAAACAAATCTCAGTTTTGCACTGTAAGAGACCTTAACTTTAAGAACTTTAAATGCTCAATTTTACAAGCTACCTAAGTAAGAGGACCATGAAAATCACAATCCTTAGTATAAATTACTGGTCCGTACAACATTCTTGTTACTTGACTAAACTAGCAGCTTGGAGTAACAAAAGTTTTCTTTCTCATTTTATTTGTATTTTAAAAAATTCTACAAGGCTGGAAATATTTTTCTATATTTAGAGAACACCTCCCTTTAAAAGCTGGCCTCATAGTATCTAGTAATTTATTCAACATGTACTAATTTGACTGTAAAACTAGCTATTATTTTTATAAATTATACCTATACCACCAAGATTAAGGTAGCATATCCCTAAACAAAGCTTTCCTAATTTTAATACCATCTGTCTTTCAAAGTAACTAGATTCTTACATTATTCAAATAAAGTAAAATAGTATGTATTGAATATTAAAATTGTAAATGATAAAAAGGTGATGTTATTACATATACACACACAAACACACACACACACACACACACACACACACACATATACACATACATACATATCAAGGATTCCTTATTGTAAATATCAAAATAAAGACTGTTGTTGAGATAGAAACTCAGAAAAGAAATAAAATTTAACAAGATACAATGTCCAGGGCAATAGTTCATTTACTGGTCCTTGCTTTGCAAACTTCATGACCTGAATTTGATCCCCACAATCCATGAGATAAATAGCAAATGAGGTACTGCACACGTGTAATTCTTGCACCGTGGAATCAGAGGCAGCCAGCTCTCCAGGGCTCATGGACCAGAAGACAATCTTCTCAAAATTGGATTCTTCCCACCCAAAACCAACCAAAATGGTTGATGGTGTTAGTGCTCACTATTTGTGGTGACTATTTGTGGTTAAATGACACCCTCATATACTGCTGCTCATGTAAACTAACTCCATTCAATACATTGCAGTTACTGACCATTTATAATACAGCTAAGACCTTAGATGAATGTTAGTCAGTATTATAGTAAAGATGGTATAGTATCACCAACACATTCATACATTGTCTCCGTACATTTGTTTTCAATATTAGGTCTAGTACTCACTAATAAGTGTTTTTTATTAAAAATGTTCTAGATTCTGGAAATATTAAAATTGTATTTATATGCCTATCTCTATAATTATAAATACATTTTAGTGTCTCACGTAGTTTCATTTGGAATATAGGTTAAGTCCAAATTAACTTATTATCATCTCTTTATGAGTGCCTATTTATCACATCAACTCTAGTGTGAGTTTTATGGACAACTATTCATTTATCCAATGGATTATGGTAACTGCAATTTTCGTTTTTGCTACACAATTGGTGAAACTGTGGTCCAAGTTACCTCTCTGGAAAGTCAGAATCACGAATGTTACCCCAGCTTGCCAAAAATAATTATTTGACACTGCTTAAGGAAGCATAGCGCCTACTCTAAGTATCTTTCTATTAAGGATTGAGCTTCATGGTCGATTAGCTCAACTCAATGCAAAATAAGATTTATTAGGAAAAGCTTCAATAAGAAAATTTGAAAAAGAGTTTACCATCATTTTTTTCTCACTTGACCTGATGAGACAAATCAGGTTCATGATGGAGATTTAATGGCAATCAGCAGGTGTCAGATCTGACTGATATGTCCCTCGGAGTATGGCAGGTGACTTGATCACCAAAATCCCAGACAAATTTTCCCCCAAAGACCCTCATAAGTAACAATACCATGAGATATTTTTTTCAGTCAATTGTCTTTTATTCTGTCCTTGAAACAAAATGACTTTCTTCTATTCAATCCTGTGCTTTGAATTGAATAGTACACAGTGACCTCAAGATACTATTTATGATAGAGAGCTCACTTACCTTTCAAAATGTCAAATGTGTAGTCAAGTGGCAAAAAGTGATTTCTCTGTGGAGAGTTAAGTTTGAAAGTAATAAATGTAATTTTCACAAAACACCAGTTTTAATAGCTATCGGTGTGTTATAAACACAGAGAAATTTACTACTGGCACTGAGTCAGCACTCTGTCACCTTCTGTCCTCAGCCACTACCTTCACAAACTCAGTGTTGAGGACAAACACTTCACATGACCGGTGCACACAGCAGCTGGGATCTTACTGGAACTCAAGGACAAACAGAGCAATAATCTCAAGCAACAGGGTTTTGTCTTCTAATCATGTATACATTTAGAAAGCTAAAACATGTACAAACACATGTGTGATGTCACGTACACTCCCACATGCAGCAAAGTGAGGCTTGTTTCTGAGAAATTACACGAAATTGTTGTGACTCGTGTGAGTCTTGTTTGGGGAACTGTGATTCCCAGAGTCACAGCACTGGCACTGCCAGAAAACTTGCTGCAATTTCAGGATTCTCCAAAATACTGATTTGGAATCTTGGTTTTAGTAATTTATAAGCATTAAAATATGCGGAGAACCACTAACCTAAAAGAAGAACTTAGCTTGAATTGAATAAAGAGGATCATTATCTCTTTCTAATACCACAGGTAAAGTCAGTTCCCTAACGTCTCTGAATGTCTGCCTCCATGTCAGTTCACTAATTTAGATATCACCTGTACTGACACCAAATAGAATTATTACAACAATGTGAGAATGACGAGAATATGTGGTTATTAATTATTATCACGCCATTAATTTGTTCCAATGGGGCAGAAGTATTGATATTTTTCATTAGTGTATGTTGAAATGATTTTCTGAGGTAATGAAGAATTTCTCTGATGTTCCCATATATCTGTCTCATCCTTGCTTCTAGGAGCATGGAAGTATTTTTCTCAACACTCCAAATCTCTGTCATGGATTAAGCCACATGAAGAGTCTAGCTAGTGGTTGTGGGAGAGTCACTTATAGGCAAGAACTTTTGGTATTGGAGACTCAGTAAATGTTTTTTTTTTCTTCTGCTGCCCACACAGATAGTAGACATCTCCTCAGTCTACATCTTTGAATGCGGAAGATATCAGCACTTCTACTAGTACATGGCAAACATATAGCATGAAAAGAAATAAAAATTACTCACTCTAGAACATGAGGCTTTAGAGCGATATGTTATTACAATACAACAAGTCCACTTTAACACCCAAATACATCTACTTTGCAAAGCCAACTCTTAAGGCTAGTGTTGGCTTACACACTCAAATGAAATTAGAAGTCATATAGGTAAATACTCACATACTCTTTTGATTCAACCTTGTCTCTTCATTCTTCTCTACCCAGTCTACCACAAGGGAAAAATATCCTCCCCAAAGGCCCTACAACCTGAACTTTCTGTTATCTATGATTGTGATGATACAACGTGGTCACATCACGATGTTCTAAAGTTAGATATTTTTCTGTATTGTAAGGCTAAAAATTAATACTGAAATTTTTAAGTTTTTCTCAAAGGGAAGATTTATACTTATATTTATTTTTAACTGAAAAATTTTGAAAGCATCCAATAGAGTAAGCCAGAAAGATTAATTTTCTACCATTTATTTGAATTTTTCTATATCTGAAATAAACATTCTCTAAAATTTGATCTTATTCTAATTCCAGGGTTTTTTTTTTTATGATTTCACTTGCCAATTAGTATTTCTTGAGCAAGGGTAACCTGTATTTTTTTCCAGAATGTAAAATATGATAATAAAAACTATAATTGAGACACTTGTGCCTCCATGTATGAAGTCTATTTGATTTTTTCATTCTCATTAGTTAGAAATACAAGAAAGGAAAAATGGGTCTACTAGCAGGATTTTGAGAATGAATGTGTCAGAAAATCAAACATATATCAGTGTGACTCTGAGTGACATCAATTTATGTTTCTGAACTTCATATACTAGAGTGCTAAGAGTGATCAAATAATAGGAATATAAATAAAAATATGACATATTAAGAAATTACTGTGTTAAAATGTGACGCTGGTGCCAGGAAACTTTTCCTTCTGTTTACTTCTCTCAAAATCCTTTCAGATGGGCATAATTCCATTTAAATTTGGGAAATCTGAGACTTACAAGTTGTAGAAACTTGTTCGACAGTGGAATAACTACTCTGCTTAAAACAGAGTTTGACATCCATCTACAGAATACCTGGGTACTCTTTGTCTCCACAATGAACTATAAAGTGAGACCATAGTAATCATGATTCTTAAAAAAATAAAATAAAAAAAATTGTGTTTGCATAAGAATAAGTTGGGAAGAACTGTAGCTTAGCTCTAGATCCAATTCTGATATCAACTCTGTATTTGACTTTGGAGAAGACTATTATCAATTTTGAGAAATTAAATCTAATATTTTTGTGGCCTTTACAAGCAGATGCTCTATGGAATAACAGCTTACAAACTAAACTGAATTTGTAATCACTTTGTATTCTTAAACTATCTGACAGTGTCTGAATATTTATATACATACAGGTGATTGTTATTATTAATTGTCAAGTTGAAAAAATTGAGAATCACTAGATAGACTGTAATTAGCAGTACCAGGCAGGAACTATCTTAATAACATTTTCTGAAGATGAGAAGGCCTGCCCATCATAGGTGACACCATTCCCTAGGCAGAGGATCTTGTAAACTGTGTGAACTGGAAAGGGTAGCTGATTATTGGTATGATGTATTCATGACTGTGCACTGAATATTACCAGTGCTTCAAGCTGCTGCTGCTATGACTTCTACATCATGGTGCACTGTAACCTGTAACTGTGAACCAAATAAATCCTCAAAGTTGTTTTGTCAGAGTATTTTATACCAACAGCAGAGAAAGAAACCAACATAATGAATTTGAAAATAAATAATGCTTTTCATGAAAATAATGACTTCCTGTTTCTCTGATTTTGAAATATTATGTATTAATATTTCTCAGTAGGCAATATAAAAGATAGTATTTGTTGTTTTCTTGGCAATTCTTATTTTAAAAAGAACTTCATAGTATTTTAATTCGTGATTTAATGTTCAGTTTAAATTGACGAAGAGATTTTCCAAAATCAAGTTTTCAATGTATTTTCACCTGCAACATTAGAAGATCTGAATCAAATGCTGTGGAAGATTTAAAATGGAACAAGATATATGAACCAGGGACTTATATACAATTATTTAGTGAAAGCATTAGTGCTAATTTTTTTATTTTTAGCCAAGTAAAGAACATTGACATGCCTTTAAATTTTGTCTCTTGAACTATTCTTGTTGGCAGTTTTTACTTCAAGATAAATTCAGAAATTAGCTATATTAAGAATGAATTGATCAGATTATTGAAAACACCAGTTCAAAATTACAATTACTAGCTACAAGACTAAATTGCCGCTTTAACTTTGCCCTCTTCATTATTCATTTATAAAATGAGTGAAATAGTTCCCTAACACCTGCACGATGCTATTAAAAGAATATGAATTCAGAAATATGTAGGGCTATAAAACACTCATAATTTTGCTACTATTGTCAGGTTTCCTTCCATACATTCATTAATAAAACTGCTAGGATAAATGATCTACTTAGTCCTCATTGGTTTTCTGATTAATAAAATACAGCTGAAAGCCTGTTTCTTAATTTTGTTTTTATATTCAGGAACACAGTGTATATCCTGTAGTGACACTCTTCAATGTTGAAAATTTTATTTCTTTAAAAACACACAGAAGGCCGGGCGGTGGTGGCGCACGCCTTTAATCCCAGCACTTGGGAGGCAGAGGCAGGTGGATTTCTGAGTTCGAGGCCAGCCTGGTCTACAGAGTGAGTGCCAGGACAGCCAAGGCTATACAGAGAAACCCTGTCTCGAAAAACAAAAAAAAAAAAAAACCAAACAAACAAACAAACAAAAAACCCAAAAAACCACACAGAAGGAGTTTTTGTTGTTGTTGTTGTTGTTGTTGTTGTTGTTTTTTTGTTTTTTTTTTGTTTTTTTTTGGTTTTTTTTTGTTTTTTTTTTGGACAGGTGGGGAAGGGAGTTAAATCTGAGGCAATTCAAGGCTGGGGTGTGGACACCAGAGCCCATGGCCATGCCTCAGAAAATTAAGGAAATCAAGGACTTTCTGCTCACAGCCTGGCAGAAGTATGCCAAATCTGTCAAGATCAAGAAGAACAAGGATAATGTGAAGTTCAAGGTTTGCTGCAGCAGGTACCTTTAAACCATGGTTATCACAGACAAGGAGAAGGCAGAGAAGCTGAAGCAGTCCCTACTCCCAGGTTTGGCAGTGAAGGAGCTGATATGAACCAGACCTCTGCATATGACTACTAAAAACCCTGAAAAGTCAAAACAAAACAAAACAAAACAAAACAAAACAAGCTGCACACACACACACACACACACACACACACACACACACACAGAGAGAGAGAGAGAGAGAGAGAGAGAGAGAGAGAAAGAAAGAAATTCTTATAATTCTTATAGTAAGATATATAAATTTCTATAATAAGAATGTGCTTTGGTGGCTGCTTCACACTGCACCAACTGACCATGATAGGTGTTTTGCTCTGGCAAAAGCATGGTTGCTCTGGCAAAAGGTCTGGTGGTTGGTGTTGGTCACTGAAGGAGGTTGGTTGTGATTTGTTAGCAGCCTAGTAGCCAGGGTCAAAGAAGAAACAAAAAGAGAGAAATTAGATTCAGAGATTCTCCTAATTCCTCTCTTCCCTCTGTCTTTGTTTCTCTCCTATATATTGTTATAGGTTGAAACTGGGGTCAGGGAGATAAAAGGTGAGAAAAAGAAGGACCCTCAAAGTAGCAAACACCAGCCAGTATATCCTTTTTTGTTTCTTCACTTTATTTTATACAGTTTGCTAAAAACAATGAGAAAAGAGGAAAATGCATATACTTGCATATGCATACCCATATATATAAAGTTATTAGAAAAAAAGGCACCGGGATTGGTTATAAACTAATGAAGATCATGATGTAAGTCAGCTAGTGAGCAGAAGGATGGACTACATCTATGTGGATTTCATATTACAATTAAATCTACAAAAGTAGAGCTATTATTATTAATTGATTATTCTATAGTGAGGTGTTGATAAATTAACAATCATGAAGTAGCTTGGTAAAATGAATGCTCTTTTTAAAACATTCCTTTGATATTTCAATTTTTGTACATGGAAATTTCAAGACATTGTTTAAGAAATGATCTTATAGTCTATTAATAGAAAAGCATTAATTTTTAACACTACAGCTAAAGTTAACTTTTTCTTTAGTATGCAAACCATGAGGCTGGATGCTAAATTCAGAAGTATTAATGCCAATTCTCTTCATTAAAGTAACTTACACAGCTGTGTTGTCTCCCTGGTAAACAGATGTTTCAGTTCAGAGTTAACTCAGGAAGTACTGCCTTTTCTCTAGAATGGATTACATTGTTGAGAGTATATGAAAATGACAAGATAAGACATGACCAATGGCTCATAGCTATAATTAAAGTGTGTGGAAAGGAAGGCTGCTAAGTTTCAAATATGAACATTTTCCACTATATTCATTCTACTTGACTAAAATGTTTCCAGCAAGATTCTCAAGCTCACATCAATTCTGCCATTCCATTTCTCATATAATATTTAAAAGTTTTGTAAGCCCAGGATTACAGGCTAATCATTGTCACAGTTTTTATATGGACACATCTTACCAGATTACACATCTAAATAATTAATTCCACCATTTCCAGTCCAAATAACATAAGGAAGAACCACCAAATGGTGACTTAATAAAAGTTCTTTTAAAAAAAATAGTGTATAATCAGACAAGTTCATTGCATTTGAACAATGTTTTATTTATTTATTTATTTATTGGATATTTTATTTACATTTCAGATGCCAATCCCTTTCCCCATTTCCCCTCCCCAGAAAACTCCTATCCCGTGCCCCCTCTTTTCTATTTGGCTTTTATACAATTTTTTAAATGTTAATCAAGGGCTTTATAAGTATGGTAATGCTCAATCAGAAGTGTAACCTAATACCCATCCTAGCTATGTAAACTATCTTTGACTAGTGGAGACACGTGAACTTCTGCCTCCATGCCCCCTCTCTCTTTCTCTTTCTTTTTCTCTCTTATTACCGAGCTTCTCATCGACTTCATCTTCTCCTTAAGTATTGTGTAATATTTCAGAGGTTTTTGTTAAATTTCATTGAGCTATAACACAGAAACAAGAATCATAAACCATACCCTAGGTCTATCCTTTGCTGTGAAGCTGCCTGTGTAGTCGGCATAATCAGAAGTCATACATGGAGCACATGAGAGATCAGTTCCTTTCCAAATTTAATTGGCTTTTCTATGACCACTGAGTAGATTTTATAGTTTTGTAAACATTGTGTAAACATAAATATGTGCTAAGCATTAACTCTTTTAGCCTTTCACTGAACATGCTTCTGAGAATCCTTTTCATACTCAGCTCACTGTATTGCATTGTATATACTGTATGAAATTTCACCGGGCTGTCCACTCAACTAATCCTTTCTTCCATTTGTTAATGTTTTTATAGATATTAGCAGATTTTTTAAAACAGAAAAATAATAATGCTACTAACATTGTATTTTGTATATTCTAGTTACGTATATAAAGGAGCTAAGTTGCCTAGTTACTGAGCACAAATATACGTAGCTACTGTAGATATTGTCAAACAGTTTCACAAATGAACTAAGCATTTCATTTCCAACAGCACGTAGAAAGTCTTAGATCATCACAATTTCCAAATATTTGTGGTCAACAATTCAGGCTTTTCCATCTTACTCTCGCTAATGTATGCACAAAGATTTTGCATTATGATTTCCCATAGCCTTTGCCTAATGATTAGAGAACCTGAAAATATTTTACAGTTTCATTGGTGTTTGATATCTTAACCTGCATATGTGATGTTCATCCTTCGCATTCAAAATTCTATGCATACCTTTTCTTTTCTACTGACTTAAATAAGTATACATTGGTATATACTCAGCTTTCTCCTTACGGACTTCCACTCCTTTCTTACAACTATAGTCTTATGAAACCCTTCCATCCTCTCTTGCCTGAATTGACACAAGGTAATTCTAAGCAGGATCCCTATGACCTAACCCAATCCAGTTTGTACTGCCTTGTCCTCTGTTTCCAAAATAATCCTCAGGATAAAAAAAAAAAAAAAGAAATGCCAGCCACAACACAATTGCCATTGAAGTTGTAAAAACAGAAACATCAATTCTGTGAATGTGAATAGACTCTAAATCATGAGGGAACAATAGAACAAAGGAAGAACATGACATTTTCACAGTTGTATGCACCCAAAACCATGTGTGTCCAACTATACAAAACAGAAAATGAAAGAAAGCAAATTCAAAATTATACTGAGAGAATTCAACAATTCCCCAGTAACTGATAGAACAAACAAATTAAATGTCTAAGATTGTGATCTAACTGCTGCACACAGATCACACAAATGTCCTGGGGAAACTCCAGCTGATAATGGGATAGTTTAAATAGTACCACAGATAACTGAGAAGTTTAAATAGTTTATGATCTCACAGGACTCAGGGCTGAAAATCTAAACTCAGGATGTGGGCTCACAGATGGTGAATACAGCCACAGATGTGCAGTTCAGGGATACATTGCTGTTATTATTTATTAACACTGATGCTTTCAAGGTTAAATGAATTTAAGTCTTATGAAGGAGAAAATACAATTATCTACGAAATAAATGCATTTCAAAAATCTGTATTCTTTTTGCATGATCCAAGGAATTTTGTGGTGTAATCAAACCAAATATTTAGACTCAGCAGCATACATTTTAAAGGCAGACCATGCTTTCCAAATCAGTATGACCCACTTGTATCACATACTATTTTCAAATTTTCTCTGGGATTTAAGTGGGGGAAGAAATGATAACTGACAAATCCTCCAGTTTTATTGGTTTTTGTTTGCTTTTAGTTGTTATCATCATGGTTTTTTGAGGCAGGGTTTCTCTGCATAGCCTCAACTCATGAGAACTGAAGTTCTGTGTCAAAATTGTTTATTTGAAAGTGGATTTCTTTAAGCAGAAGTAGGAAGCAGTGGGAAGCACTTGAACATGATCCTGCTAACAGCGGTTTTGGTAACCTCTTTCCACTGATAAAATAAAATTCTTGAATCAAGGGAAATCACATAATAGCCTATGAAAGCATCACAAAGGATGAGTCAACCAGTATTCCACCAGTTATAGGTACTTTATGACATCCTATTTGGCTGAACGTATTGAGACAGAAAATAAATCTTTCCTTTGATTAAAAAGAAAACTCTGGAGTATAATGGCATATAGAGAGTAGGGGCTTACCCTCCAAAATTGCCATCTATGGAACTCTTGCCCATGAGATCAAATATTTGCCTTCTGTCTATGGCACAATGAATATTTATGAATTTATAGTCAGACTCTTGTCAGCGTTTGTGTACTAGACACTTTATGACATCTGATATTTATTATCTCCCTTTTAATCTAACCATCTCTTATATGCATTTTGAAACGTACTTTCCTATGTCATCAGCAAGAATCCATGAAGGCCACGCATACTATATCAGAGTCCAAAGTACAAAAAGATTTTCTTTTTAATTCGTGTGATTTTGTGTTTTCTCAGAAAAACTTTGAATTTTGAAGTTATTTTCATCATTCATATCACTTCTTTAAGCTTATGTATTTACATCAACTATCTTTTTTTAAAAATCCTTTTAAGATGAAACTTTCTTTGCCCTGAAGTTTATTATGTTTTTTCAACTTTTGTAGTCTTCTTTTTGGTAAGAATGTTACATCATTTTTATTAAGCATAAAATTATAAAATTCAACAGATAGTTTAAAGTACAGAAGAATCCATAAAATATTGCTGGAAAATGTACCAAATGATATCAGATCATCCAATTTAATATTTATTCATTAAAATGCATAAGCTAAATTGCTTGCTTAACATTCCCTCAAAAAGCCCACTACTGCTCTATAGATAAAAATTTGTACATTAAAATTTTAGCATGATATAGTTGATATAATAAGGATATATAAAAGTTCTCTATGAGGACTACAGTACGCATAATCAACCAAAAATATTAAATAAGTATGTAATTCATAGATCATGTTTAATCATTAAAATGACTTTGATCATATATAAAGCTAGTAGAAAGTTATGAGCACACTGCAGGCAAAGATTAGATAAGTATTAGTTACTGCATAATAAAAACCAGTATTACCAATTTGGTAGTTTACACACACCAGCACTGACTGTCTCAGAGTTCTCATGTGTGAAAATCAGGGTATGCAGATTATGATTAGATATAATTATTCTAGCTGGGTGTCCCATCCCTAAATTCTAATATTTACTTGGTGAATATTCTTATGTAATGGTTTAACTATGGAATGTTTTGCTTGAAAACTTATTTGGATTTTGTCATGACTTTGTTCTTATTGTATGATGTGTCCTGATTTTATAGTTTCTATAGGACACCATGGCATTCTGAAAGCAACCATAAGCTCCTGTCATAAATACCTATGTAAGGCAATTGCCAGCAAGAATATTCACCTCTGCAGTGGGAGGGCCCCTAAGTGGTTTCAGGTAATTTTTTTCATCTGCCTGGACTAATCTTCATTCTAATTAAAATTAAATCAATATTGGAATTTAGGTATTTTTACCAAGCTCCCTTCATCTTTTCCATATAATTTTATATTATCACAAGAGTCTCATTTTACCATCTTTCATATGTTCTTTACTTATATACAAGTCAGACATTTTGTCTATACTTTGGGAGACACACACACACACACACACACACACACACACACACACACACACACAAAGGCATAACCACTTGATAACAAAAATTAAAGTAGTTATTCTAGGACATTCCACAATGCACTTGTTACAAACTCTAATTATCACAAAAGTGTAAATGTTATGGTTCCATTGAGTAGAAAACAGAATACAAAATATTGATTTAAAGTTTAAAAACATCACTCTGCTGCATGCAATGAGAAAGTTATTTGAAATACTCGTGGAGTACACTTGGGGCAGTTGTCCTGAAAGCATCAAGAAATGTACACAGCAGCCTGAGTTTGGAGGTTGGAAATCTTG
Source organism: Rhabdomys pumilio (assembly GCA_030674055.1). Taxonomy (NCBI): domain Eukaryota; kingdom Metazoa; phylum Chordata; class Mammalia; order Rodentia; family Muridae; genus Rhabdomys; species Rhabdomys pumilio. The sequence goes on from JANHMN010000017.1 coordinate 34,281,839, forward strand.
TTAGGTAGGAATAACTCTGAGAAGAAGACTGAGGTTTTTTTTTTTTTTTTTTTCAGAAGAAAAGGAATGAAAATGTAGAAATAAGTATGAAAATATATTTAAGAAAACAGTTTAAAAATGGATAAGAAGTGGGAGTGCCATATAACCGCTAAACGGGCTGTGATCTGAGATTTAGGAGTTGAATACAGAATCCATCCTCCTCCTGCATTCTACTTTCACAAGCTCTGTTAGGTGAAATGGAAACTTCTAGTTTCTTTGGAAACTTAGGTGGAATGGTGTTTTTCAGGGGCAGAAAGTTGGAAGACTGTTTTCCTGTTGCAGACATAGGTGAAAGGGTGTTTTGTTATAGCAGACACACAATAGAACACTTGAAGGCATATAAATATGACCCCACAGACAATAGAAGACAAGCATTTGTTTCATTTGGTTTGGTTTGCTCCATCCTGCTATAACAGGCACATATTGGTTTGCCTTACATAGCATTGTTGAGCTCAATTTGTGGTTACTCTGACACTGAGATAAATGCAACCAAGAACTGCTTCCGAGGTTCCTGTGGCAGCTTGCCACTTCAGCAGCCTCACATCAGGCCAGTTGGTGAGCCTTGCAGTTTCTTCACAATTGAACTACAGCTGCTTAAAGGACTGGGCTGGTTCATGTGTGGTATCTGCCTGCCTAGAGGACTGGTCAGCAGCTGCTGAGCCATATTTCTTGTTTGCTACTGAACTGAACTGCCAAGAAAAAAGATCAAACTCATCCTTAAAGAATTATTGCTGAACAGGTCCACTTCACCCATATCCTAATAGCTTTTCTCTTCTACTACCTCTGCTGGTGGTGGGCTACAGGAGAGATTGAGCCCTTATTAAAAGTAGGTTGCAAAAAATGTATGCCTACAATTATGATGTTTAGTTATATGCTCAATATCAACCTGTTGAGTGGTGAATGAAATATTACATATAAAGCAGATTTTTACTCAGCCTTAAAGCAGTTAGAAAATCCAAAGGACAGAAATGGAGATCATCATGTTATGTGAAGTGAATTCCAGAAAGAAATGTATTGTTTTTTTCCCTCATATGTGGAATATAATGTGGGAGGAAATATAAGTGGAAGGGGTATTTAGGTACAGAAGGACAATGAAGAGAAGAGGAGAACACGGGTTGGAGAACAAGGAAGACTGATAGAAGGATTATATATGTCAAATGCTCTAGAATAATAAGGAGAAAGGAATTAATTAAGCTTTTATTTTGTATAATTAATGTATGGTGACAAATTAGCATGAAATTGAAAAAGGTGGCTCTTCAGTTAGGAAGACACGCATTTCGTCATCCTAAACACTGAAGATTTCTACTCAACTAGTAACGTGCTAATTAACAACAAAAACAAAGTTGCTATTGATGCAAACCTCTAGTGGGAGCAATATCAAGGTTCTAGTCTGGACAGTAGAGTACATGACTTACTCTCTTAAACAGCATACCTATCGTGCTGTGCTAAGCAGTGTTCCATATTCTCTGAGTTCTAAAACTGTTTTCCTGTTCCTCTTGCATGGTCCTCAACAATGGGGGATGGAATACACAAAAAAACCAAAGGCCTTCTAAACACAACAGGACCAACAAATATATGAAGTCACAGAGATTGTGGCAGCATGAAAGGAGCCTGCAAAGTCTAAGCCAGATGGCTCACAGTGCTAAGAAGGGAAATGGACAGAAGCCCCCATCCTCAACCCAGAAGCTATCTGCAATTGATAACTTCTCACAAAGTAAAGCTTAGTATTCTCCATTATAGTCTTACTAGATGTACAAACAGCTCTCAGAGACAGGTCTTATGTGCAACAGTAGATAGCCAACGCAAAACAATCTCAAAGCATTTTGGGAGGTTCTTTGTCCATTAATATTTTTCAGGGTGTTTTGCTTGTTTGTTTGTTTTATTTCTATTTGTTAGCCTGGTTGGTTGATTTTTTTTTTAACTTTACTGATCTTTTGCATATATATTACAGTGTCTGGTTTTGAGTTCTTATGGGATTCCTTTGTGTGCAAACATGGATATCTAAATGTCTGCATGTTTACATGTGTTTCTTGTACTTTTTCTGGTCCTGTCCTATTCTACTTTTAAAATTTTACCTTATTCTAACTAATTATCATTTTCAGGTGCTGTTTGTTTACTACTGAGGAGAAAGTATTTAAATTTGGGTGGAAAAGGAAGTGGGAAGAATCTTGGAGGAGTTGGAGGAAGAGAAACTATGATCAGACTATATAGTATATAAAGTAAACCAAAAGAGAGACCATTTTCAGGGGGTAAAACAATATCACACAATGCACTTTTACCATATCAAATAACTTTAAATTCAGAATATCATTAATCAATCTATAGTTCATGCTGAAAATTTTATTTCTTTTATTTTGAGATTATTATTAGAATTTTTACCCTTCCATTTTCACCCTCTAAATCCCTCATATACTTCTCCTTGCTCTCTTTTATATTCATGACTTCCATTATTTCTTTAGTTAACGTTACACACATGTAACAATAGCAGGAAGACTACTTACGCTGCTCTCAGCATTGGTTATTTGCCTGTGTTTCATTGTGTAGGGTTGATGCTTCATAGTCCTTCCAATGTTCACTTCTGTATGTCTATTGCTGTCCCTGTTCAGCGAATCCTTAGGCAGTCTTGTTGGTGAGACATATCGTGAGCAGAGCTTCCTATGCTATTAGGAAATGCCATCTCACAAAAAACTCTTTTATTCTTTGGAACGTAACAATCTTTTTATCATTTTTAGACAATGCTTCCTGAGTGTTAGTTTCAGGAGTTCTTTTGTAGATGAGTCCATTTGAACCAGGCTCTACATCTACATTTTGATTGGGTCCCTTCTTGCATTATGGTCTCTATATGTTGTAAAGAGGAGTTTCATTAATGTGAGATGAGGACTATATTCATCTGTAAGTATAAGGCAAAGGGTTAAAATCAGTCAGAGATTAGCCTGGCTGTGTAGAGCTGGTGTTGTAGTTCTTCAAGATCTATGTCTTAGATAGTTGCTTAGGTTTCATATAAATGTGAATGATTTCCATCTTGCAGAGAAGGTTCTAAGTCTAACTAGAGAGATGTTGGTTGTTGCCAAGGTATACATTCCATTACTGCACCCTTAGGATCACTCTAACATGATGTTATTGTTGTGGCTCATAGATGTCATAGCTTAGTAGGACAGTTGGTTGGTTGGTTGCCTTATTTGGAAGCTTAAATGATGCCTTCTGACACTATGAAAGCTAGTCTTCAGAGAAGAAGTAGCTAACTCAGTTTCAGCTCAGGGGGCCTCTAGGCCCAGTGTCTGAAGTTCATAGTGTCTTCAGTAATAGGAAATTATATTTCACGTCTGTAGGTTGAATCAATACAAATGTTATTGTCTGATACTTGTTGGTTATTAGTGTATGTGTGGGTTCTACTCACATCAATCTACTACTTAACAGTATCAGAAAATATATTGACATTTAAATTAAGCACCTCTGATTCATACACATAATATTTCCCCTAGGAATTCCCTTTATAAATTGAGAATTTATCACTAAATGGGTTGATTTGTGTATCATTCAAGTGAATTACTAGAGTAATGAACAATCAATTTTTCATCAGTTATATGCCTCAATATGAAAGCTTTTTAACTGTACTAAATATAGACTCTACATCAAAACATTAAGATTTGATGTCCTTCTATGCTTACATCATTGTGACATTCATCATGGAAATTGTAGACAATAGAAAAATAATCTATTGTTTATATGAAAAATATAAATAAAAGTGATAAAAACCAAAGCCAACAAAACCATAACATTCTCTTCAATTTAATTGTCAGAAACATTAATGCTTATAAATCTCTTCTTCAGATGAATAAGGCATTGTTTTAAAATTGAAAGCCATAGGATTTTAGTTGTTCTGATATTTAAGTTTAAAGCTTTCTTTTTCATCTCAGGAAGTTGTGTAAGTTTTCTTTGAAAGTGAGATTATTTTCTTGATTATAGTCAGCCACGTCTGCAATGAAACTTGGCTGTATTGCAAAGGACCTCTAGGGGGCCTCTACGCCCAGTATCTGAAGTGACCTCTGTATTTAGAAAATACTTTTCATTTCTGGTTTTCAGAATAGTTTTATGTGCTACAATTGCACATGATTATTAAGCAGAGTTTCCCCCCTGCAATGCAATACTACAGATCCTCCCTGTCCCTGTCTCTGACTCTCTCCTTTTCCTTTTCCCTCCCCCATCCCTACTCTCACCTTTCCTGATATCATGGTTCTGCACTGTAGAGAGTTGCTCTGCAAAGTAAAGTTCTATAATTATTAAAGACAAGATGCTCACAGCACTCCTGACCTTCTATATGTGTGCTATAATGCTTTGCAGAACTTGTAACCTACTTAATGACTGCAAGGATTTCTTTTCAGGGTTCCAGAATACCTATGATGTTTGAATAGGATGTACGTTTGGAATCTGTACTTAAGATTGTGGATATTACTTTCTGAAGTGGAGTGTTATGGTCCATTTGTTTGTTTCTACTCTACTACTGCTAATTTACTCTGTGATGCCTGCACTGTCTGAGGAAACACACAATGGCAGATGATGATAATGGAGGCACTTAGGAAACTAATCCTCATAACACAGCATATTATAATTGGTAGCTCACACCATAGGAACAAAAGCCCCTTTCTTCTTAGCCCCTTATCATTTTCACATATTCTCCTCTGCACTCAAAGCCTCATTAGCTTTAACTCAAGTGGGCTTTGTTTACCTGGCAATGTGTGGTTATTCTTAAATGAGACTATTTTTCAAAGTGACAAAAGCAGTATTTGCCATTGTGCTACTCTGAAGTCTGTTGTTGAGAGTACTACATTTAAAAATCAAAACACCATTGTCTGATTGCTTATAAATGTTCTGAGATTAACATCTTCCTGAAACATCTCACTAGGTAGCATCCTCCCAACTCATTCAGATTAGGGTCAGACCCAAATTCACATTGGTGACTCCATGTATGGTACTCTGCTCAGTGTTACACAGCATAAACTTTTAACCCTGGTGTCTAATGCTTATTTTAATGTTTATTTTCTGCAGCAGTTCTTTCTTTGGGAGTATCTGAGATCTAATTTTGGTATTCAAAGGGTTAATTAAATATGCAATAACAAAGAAAGCATTATTCATGCCTGCACAATCTTGGTAACTTTATATGAGTCTCTGGAAGACTCTGTTTTCCTGGTGTCCATTAGTACTGGGTCTTATAATCTTTCCATCTTCTCTTCTACATAGCTTCCTTAACAGTGAAGGAAGGAGTCTGAAGAAGATAGTCCATTTAGGATTAAGTGCTTCAAAGTCTCTCATTCTCTGCACATTGTCGAGTTGTGGGTCTCTGTAGTAGTTCCCATTTACTGCAAGAGGAAGCACTTCTGATTATAGATAAGTAACACCCTGATCTGTGAGTAATTAGAAAGTAATTAGAAGTCGTGTTATTGGCATGTTCCTTTAGCAGAACAATCGTATTGGTTTTCCTCTAGGTTCACTCTTATCTAACCACAGGATCTTTGCCCCTGGAGACTGTCCAGGAATTTGTTCTACTTCCTGAAGTTAGCCTTAAATACAACTGAGATTGTGTGGTTACCACCACACTGTGCCACAGTTGCAGCAGCACACTATCTTGCAGGCCGCTCACTACTATAAAATGCCAGGTTTGTAGCTGGAAACCATACTCCAGTGTCTATATTCTGCACCATTTTTTTGTCCAAGTAATAAATCCAACTGAAATCAACCTTAAATATTAGGTTACATCTTATTTTTTATTTTTCTCCCCAGATATGGATTAAAAATTCCCACCCAAATCTTTTAGTAGCTTTCATTCATTCCCAGGCTAAAGGTTTCAGAGGAAAAGAAATAGAAATTATGCTTCATTTAATTAAAAAAAAAAGGAAATGGGACAAGTGTTTAAAATTTTTCATAAACTTTTCTAAGCCAGTCCAAAAATAAGAGGAAAACTTCTGTTCCCATTCCCATGGGTCCTCAGTCCACCTGCAGAATCTGTTCTATTTCCCCTTCCCAGGTGGATCCATGAATCCCCCTAGAGCCTACCTTGTAACTTGGCCTTTCTGACTCTGTGATTTTAGCCTGATTATCCTTTATGTAACAGCCAATGTCCACTTGTACATGAATACAAACCATGATTGTCTTTCTGTGTCTGGGTTACTTTACCCAAGACGATAATTTTCTAGTTCCACCCATTTACCTAAAAATTTCACTACTATTGGAGGAATTAGAATACCAACCAAGCAACAAAAACTTTGACCTATAATCTGTCCTGTCTGCAAAATGTACAAGGTCAGTTGAGGCACAGAATCTGTAGATATGGCTAACCAATGACTGGTCTATAATGAGACCCACACCATGAAAGAGAACCCATGACCAACACTGCCCAGATGACCAGATATTAGAGTCGAGATAGCCCGGAGGTCTATAATAGAAAAAAATTAATAAAATGATTACTAATGATATTCTACTATAATCATTAATTGATACCATGCCTGGTCATTATCAGAGAGGCTGCATCCAGCAACTGATGGAAACAAATGAAGAGGCCTACAGACAAAGAGAGAGAGCACAAATTAGAGAGCTCCATCTGGTTCTTCCCTTCTGACCTTGGAGAAGCCCATGAAAGAGGAGCAGGAAGTATTGTAGGAGCAAGTGGTGCAAGGACAAGAGAAGAACAAGGCCACAAAATCAACTAAGCAGGGCTCATGGAGGCTCAGGCTCACAGAGACTAAAATGGCAATCATGGAGCCTGCATGGATCTGCACTAGGTCCTTTGCAAATGTATTACAGTTGTTAGCTTGGTGTTTTTGTAGCACTCCTAAAACTGGGAGTAGGGTATCTATGGCTCTGTTGCCTGCACTTAGGACACCTTTGCTCCTACTAGGTTGGCTCACCCAGCCCTGATATACGGGTTTGTGTCTAGTGTTATTGCAACTGGTTATGCTGCATTCACTTGATATTCATGGGAGGCCTACTCTTCTCTGAATGGAAATGCAAGAGGTGTGGATCTAGAAGAGGGGATGGAAGGGGTGCATCACTGAAAGTAGTGGACAGATGGGAAACTACATCCGGGATCTACTATATGAGAGAATATTCTTTAAAAAGAGAGACAGACACCTGTGTGTGTCATAGCATCATGATGTTGATGATGATGATGATAAAAGCAAGCAAGAAAGAGAGAGAGGAGAGAGAGCAGAGAGAGAGAGAGAGAGAGAGAGAGAGAGAGAGAGAGAGAGACTGTAATTTTGTTTGATTTTAAGAATTTTCAAGAAATTATTTTTAAGAAATACACAGGGCTACAGGGGATGGCTCAGAAGTTAAGAGCCCTGGCCGCTCTTCCAAATGACCTTAAAGTTATTTCCAGCATTCACACGGTGACTAACAAGACTCTGACTCCAGCTCCAGGGAATGTGATGCCCTCTTTGGCCTCTGTGAGCACTAGTCACCCACATAATGCACAGACTTACACATAAACAGAACTCTATCTATCTATATCTATATCTATATCTATATCTATATCTACATCTACATCTACATCTACATCTACATCTACATCTACATCTACATCGACATCGACATCGACATCGACATCGACATCGACATCGACATCGACATCGATATATCGATATAGATAGATAGATATAGTGAGTAAATAATTATGTTTTTAAATCATGATATGTAGAATTATCTGTAGCTGGACTCAGTAAGGAAAAAATTTAATAAACTAGATTTAACCCCCAACTTCTGAAATAATCTTGCCTTATTATTGAATAACTTTTGATTCAACTGCTATTAAAGACTTAGACATCTCTAGGATGATCTTGGGAAATATGGCCATTGTAAGCATATGGCCGTCTTCTTCTAAAAATAATATGCCTTACCCTTTTGCATTTTCTTACCCAAACCAGCTCTGCTCACACAGCAGTCATAGCATGGTTAGAATTCAACTCACCAAGTAAGAAAGTTATATTTGGAGGTGAGCAATTATTTCTGGAATCTCGTGTCTCTTGAATCAACTTGTACCTGTGACTAAGTCCTTCTTCTCGGGAGTACAAGCACATTTCGAACCTGACCTGCAATTTTTTCTTGTAATAAGTTCTCAAGTGTATATTTTTTTCTCTGCTACTTAAATATATGAGTCCTAATTCAGTCTCTGACCTACATATTTTATTTGGCATTAAGTGAGGAAATTTTCAATATTAATTTAGTGCTTCGCTTTGAGAAAAAATTTCAGGAGAGTAGATGGGAAAACCTCTTCCAGAGCCAGCAACATAAGGCACAGAAGTGGGAGCCAAAGAAGTCATTCACACTTGCTCTCCCCTCTCTCTATCTGATCACGGTTCTCACTATAAATAGAATTTGATGGTGATTAATGTGATATTAAGCTTACAAAGAAATAAGAAAATACATCGGGTTAGCACTACATTTTAAGTAACATAACAAATCTATGTAATGTAAGAATGGATGGAAAATAGAGTTTCGTTTCTTTAACTATAGGATGAAGAAGGTCAGTTCCTGTTTCCTTTATTTTAAATTTTGTGGCTCTGTCTCTTTTTCTGTCTCTTTTTCTGTTTCTATCTGTCTCTTATTCTGTCTCTGTCTGTCTCTGTCTCTGTCTCTGTCTCTCTCTCTCTCTCTGTCTCTCTCTCTCTCTCTCTCTGTGTGTGTGTGTGTGTGTGTGTGTGTGTGTGTGTAGGGGGTGGTTGGTGTGAAGATTGAGTGTATGCATAACAAAGAACACATGTGGAGGTCAGAGGGCAACTTCAGGAGTAAAACATCTCCTTCTACCTTCCAGAATCCCTGGTATTTTTCTACTGTGTACTAGGATAGCTAGGATAGCTGGCCTGGGAACTTTCAGGTTCTTCCTGTCTCTCCCTGCCATCTTTCTGTAGGTGTTCTGGGATTACAGACATGCTCATACGAACCTTTACGTGGACCCTACATTAGACTTAATATTCTCACACTTGAGTAGCAAGCATTTTACCCATTGATTTTGTTCCTCGGCCCAGGAGAACTTTTTAATATAAATATTATTTGCAACACTCCATCTAGTTAAATGACAATAATCACATATCTAGGTGCTGATAAAAATGCAGTGAATTGCACACAATGCTAGCTATTCTGTGGTAGTCATTCTTCTTTCAGACTCAGTGATTACATAGAATCGCATATAAGTCACACATGTGTCAGACATATGTAATCAAAGATCATTATACATTTCAGTAGTTGAGTTCTATTACCCAATGAGGTTAGCATAACCTTTAAAATGCATGTTTCTCAAAATTTTATAGAACATTTAACATCAAAGTACATTAGAAAAACACCTAAATTTTAGACATAGTGGAGTCCTAAGGAACACATAGAGTTGATGGTGACAGCTCATATTCACTTGAGACAGGAACTTTATTAAGGGTCTCATAATTGGCTTATTTTTATTGATTCACTTCCTGACTTCATACTTACCTCTACTTCACTGTTTATCTACCGTAATGGCATGATAGATTACCATTGGTTTATTTCATTATTACTAAATTTAATTATTTAGTAATTCTGTACCTAGATATGAAGTGTTCAGTTTTTAATCTTATAAAATAGACTGTTTTGAAAATTAGCATTGTAAATTGGAGGTTTTATATTAAATACAATATAAAGAATTATCAGTGAAAAAGTGTTTGCTTTACAGTGTCCTTGTGACTAGTGAACCAAGGGGGCTTTGAAATTTAATTTGTACACATCTTACTTTACATCAATGAAATTTCATGAATTTAGTAGCTCGTTTTAAAAAGAACATAATTCCACACCTGGTTCTCTTTACCTAAACATAAAATAAAAAAAAAGCAATAAAGAACAATCATGTAATTTTTCACCAAAATAATTCTGACAATTTAACTGTTTTTATAGAGATGGGCCTCCTTCAATCTACAAGTCCCTTTTCCATGGTCATGTCTTTTTGTATGTTTGTTTTTTGCTTTGTTAACTACTGGTTTGCCCTGGGCTATCTGTGTGATCCTAAGTTTTTAACTATCCATTAGAATATGGTGATTTCATCAATTAGTACACAAGTCTGCTTTTCTCCCAGAATCTATCATTACAACGTAGTTTAGTATGGTGAGCTAGGGCCACATGGGCTAATCCCAGATCTGTTATTGTCTATTGGCATGAATGCATGCCCAGTCATGTGCCTACTCATTGTAAGTAGCCACTGATGCTGTAAGACCATTATGACATTGGCTGCATCATGTGCAGAAGATGACATTTCATGACATTTCTGACTATCTTCTGCCTTTTACATTGTTCTTCCCCCTCTTCTACATTGCTCTTTGAACCCCAAAGGGAGGGATATGTCAAACAGAAATCTATTACTTGGCATGCTATCTAGAAAATATAATAGCAAGAAGAATGACAGCCTGCATGCTTGAATAATGGTGAATGTAATAACCACAGGTTATTAAGCAAACACCCTAGTGACAGCTATCAAATATAAGTGGTTATAACCCCTTATATGTGGTTGGCCATGGAAGTCATAAGGGCTTGCATAAAAACAGAGACTCTTGACTTCCTACCAGAACTAGTTGATAAAGACTGTTGCAAAAGATAACACATGCTTTGAGTGAAAGAAAACATAGAGAAATCAAACTGGACCTGACTTAAAATCTTCCTCCCTACTGGCCAGCTCTAATAAGGCTGGAAGATACAATAAGAGCTATTGTAGAATGAAAGGCATGGATGATCTGACACAGCTAAGAACCCTATGGACTATAACTCCAATCTGCTGGGCAATATATAACCAATGGGACAGTCATGGCATGACTCTTGTCAGGCTTGAAGATAGGTAATGGTATCAACCCAAAAGTAGAGTATGTCTCAGTCAACACAGCTGTGCTGAAAGCAAGCTAAGCAAGCCAGGGAGGTCAAGTCAGTAATCAACATGGCTCTATGTTCTCTGCTTTCTCTCCTACCTCAATGTTCCTGCCTTGAGCCCTTGCCAGGGCTTTACTTCATGATATATTATAGAGTATAAGATGAAATAAGCCACAGTCTCCTCAGTTTATTAAATAATTTTACTTCAAAATAGTAACAAAGCAAGGCAGTGATGGTGCATGCCTTTAATCCCAGCACTTGGGAGGCAGAGGCAGGTGGATTTCTGAGTTCGAGGTGAGCCTGGTCTACAGAGTGAGTTCCAGGACAGCCAGGACTACACAGAGAAACCCTGTCTCTAAAAACAAAACAAAACAAAAAGCAAAATAGTAACAACATCTGAACCACACAAGAAAGCATGATATATCTTGTAGTAGTTTGCAGGGTAGATGAGGGTGAATGCTTTAGCAGCCAATGTAATACCAAAATGGCTCTTACACTGGAAAAGCAAAACACCCCATAGTTGATTGTCCTTTGGGGATGTGTGTCTCAGCAGCCTCAATCAAAATTAACATATCAAGAGCTTTTCATGCTATATAGAAACTTCTATGAACCATTGAGGAACTATTACTTCATCACTTTTGTGTAATATAGCCTAAAAAAAGAATAGATGTTATTTAATTTTCCCATTAGTAAGGTCAATCTTATCATTTATAAATATGAAAATCATGAAACTCTTTGTGAGTATGGAAGATGGTGCTGAGGGCAGTGCAGATGATGGAGGCCTGGCTTATAAATTCAGAGGAAAGTTTGAGAATGCCTCAAAGACTCTGTCAGAAAAATTCACATGATGTTCTATACTAAAAATCTGTGGTGCGAATCTTCAGTTGGTACTGAAGAAAACAGCTATGAATAACAAGAGACAAGAATCATTGATAAGAAATGTTCTTAGTTGATGGGAAAATTGCTGTTAGTGATCTGAAGCCTAAAATCAGCTTCAATTAATAAGAGAGCATCACTGAGGTGAGGTTATCTGGGAAGAATTTTCTTAGAGTCAACACACATAAGCAAGGTTCAGGGGGTGAGGGGGCAAATCTTCATTTCAATCTAGTAGCTGAAATTTGTAAAATGTAAGAGTCTCCCAAAGGCACTTGTTTTGGTTTTGAAGGTGTGAAGGGGTCATGAAGAGCAGCTGAGACTCAGAACAATGAATTAAGGTTACCATGCTCCACCAATAAGTCATGGTGAACATGGAGCCTCAGAGGTAGTGGGAATTTCACGATGGAAGGGTTCACAAGAAGAGGCTAAGACTTAGCAATGAAAGAATTCATGAGAAGAGACTAAGGCTTCCTCAGTTTTATTGCAACCTCAGTTCTATTGAAGATCCTAGCATGTTTGAGCTTCCAGGACCATTGGGATGACCAGGAAGGACAACAGCAGGTATGGAGTGGAACCAACCTCTGCTACAAGACACGCAGTGTGTGTTGTTGATGTCAAATCCTGTAAAGTGGAGAGGATCTGACTCATTGGATCTTTTTTCTCATTAAACATGTCTTTATGCATCTTTAAATTCTATGACATATTTTTGGCAAAGTACTGGTTTTGAATATGAATAACTGAAAACTGAATCTGTCTCCACCTCCGCCTCCGCCTCTGTCTCTCTCCCTCCTCTTCCTCTCTCTCACTCTCTCTCTCTCTCCCTCTCTCTTCCTCTCTCTCCCTCCCTCTCTCTCTCTCTTCCTCTCTCTCTCTCCCTCCCTCTCCATCTCTGTCTCTGTCTGTCTCTCTCCCTCTCTCTCCCTCTCTCTCCCTCTCTCTCTTCCTCTCTCTCTCCCTCTCTTCTCTCTCTCTCTCTCTCTCTCTCTCTCTCTCTCTCTCTCTCACACACACACACACACACACACACACACACACACACACACACACACAAATGATCCACAGAACAATCTCCTTCTGAAGGTTTTATGATACATTGTTATCATTAGCAAGTCTTTTACTATTAAACACAAATGGCCAGTTGAGACAAACAATTCTTAGAACATTCTTCCACCACTGATTCAAAGTAGAGTGGCAGGTGTTAGGGATAGTGTTCATGAGCCTTCTGAGCTTTCTGAGAAGACTTTGTGACTTTGCCTGTTCCAGTAGTCTTCTTGTCCACAGCTTTGTTAACGCCCAGGCCAACTGTCTGCTTCATGTCACAAACAGCAAAACAACCTAATGGAGGAGAGTCAGAGAAGTTCTTAACACACATGGGCTTGCCAAGGACCACATCAACAATGGCTGCATCACAAGACTTCAAGAATTTAGGGCCATCTTCTTGTTTCTTACCAGAACAATGATCAATCTTCTTTAAGCTCAGCAAATACTAGTGCTATGTGAGCAGTGTGACAATCCAGTATAGGAGCATAGCCAGCACTAATTTGTCCTGGGTGATTCAGGATAATCACTTGAACAATGAAGCTAGCTACTGCCATTTAAGGTCATTTTAGCTGTCACCAGCAATTGTTGCCACACCCTATGTTCTTTATATTGATGCCCACATGGTAACCAGGAAGAGTTGTACTCAGTGCCTCATGGTACATTTTAACAGATATTACTTGTGCTAGGACACAGACTAGAGCAAAGGCTACCATCATGTAAGGTTTGAGATAAGAACACCAATCTTCATTTAGTCCACAGGAATAGTACTAATCTTATCAATTTTATAGATATCCTTAAGGGGTAGTCACAGAGGCTTGTCAGTTGGACAAGTTAGTGGCAGGACACATTCAAAGCTTCCAGCAGTGTAGTCTCACTGGTCCTGTCATCTTTACATGTGAATTCCCATCCCTTGAACCAAGGCAAGTCAACACTTGGCTCATGCATGCTGTTACCCTTCCAACCAGAAATGGAGAAAAATGTCATTGTGTCAGAGTTGTAGCCAATTTTCTTAGGTATTGATTTCCTCATACCTCTTCAGGATGTACAGTGGTTCAGTGGAATCTATTTTATTGACAACAATCACCTGTTTCAAACCAAGGTGAAAGCCAAAAGGACATGCCCTAGGTCTGCCCATTCTTGGAGATACCAGCTTCAAATTCACTAACACTAGCAACAACCATCAGGACAGCAGTCAACCTGAGATGTGCCTGAAATCATGTGTTTGTAAAGTGGCTGTGTCCTAGGGCATCAATAATAGTCAAGTAGTATTTGTTGCTCTTACATTTCCACCAGGAGATGTCAATAGTGATACCAGGATCACACTCAGCATTCAGTTTGTCCAAGATCCAGTCGTAGTAGAAGGATCCTTTTCCCATCTCAGCAGCTCCCTTTGCAAAGTTCTTTATGATTTGTTTGTCAATTCCACATTTGTAAATTAGATGGCTGCTTGTGGTACACTTGTCCGAATCTATGTGTCCACTGATGATGATGTTGATATGAGCCTTTTCTTATCCCATCTTTGGCTTAGAATCAGCAATGTTTTGCACAACACCCCCACAGTGATGACAAACTCATTGTGAAAAAGTGTCTTATGGATCTGAAAAGATCATGAGTCTCAGATGCCAAACACTGAGCTATAGGAATTGATTTCTACTATTTTGATTGATTTTGGTTTAATTTTTTTTTGTAACTGTCCTCAGATTCTTTGATCTGGGAGTAAGGCAGTATTTAACTTCTTTTATGATTTTACAGGAACCTACAGTTATGAGACTATATTTTTAAGTGAGACTATATTTTGAAAGAGAAATTAGAATTTTAAGTTGTGTGAATTTTTTAAAGACTGAAAAATTTGAAGTTATATTTATGTGAAATATATTTTATATTGGGATATTAAAAACATTAGGTCTTGGATATAAACAAGAAAATAAAATAAAAATAGTGGTATATTTGTATGTCTAGTTGACAAAGGGGTCTATTGTACCAGGTAGTTTTTGTCAATTTAACAAAAACTTAAGAGTCATATTGGAAGGATTCAATTCAATTCACTTCAATTAAATTGCCTCCATAATATTGGCCTGTGGGCATTTATGTGTGGCATATTTTTAACTAATGATTGATATGGGTGTTTTTAGCTCACTGTGAGTGGCACCATCCATGGGCAGGTGGTTCTGAGTTACATAAGCATGTAAACAAGTTGAGTAAGCCATGGAAAGCAAGCAGGAAGCAACTTTTCAGCATGTTTTCTGCTTCTGCCCCTGAGGTGAATTCTTCAATGATGAACAGTGATTGGAAAGTAGATTCCCAATAAATCTTTTCTCACAAAGTTGGTTTTGGTTAATGTTTTATCACAGCAACCGAAACCTAACTAGAAAACTAGAAATGGGTGACATTGTCAATACGCAAAACTAAGAGCTAGGAGGGAGACTCGGTTATTAAAATGACCACCATATAAATATGAAGAACTAAATTAGGAAAGCTGCATGTGGCGGCATGCATCCATAACTCTAGCACATGAGAGAGGAATGGTACAGATATAGTTGGATACTTGCAGCTCATTACCCAGCAAGCAAGCAGAATCTATGAGCTCTAGGTTCAAGGAAAGACCCCATATCAAATAAATAAGGTGGTGGTCAACAGGAAAAAGAGGTACTTGCCATTATAATCATAAATATGTATAGATACAGATATATACATATATATTTTTAGATAGTTACTATCATGAACTGAGCTCACGAATGACAATGTCTTTTTCTAACAAATTTCTGTGGTCTCATTTTCTGTTAGGCATCTTTCTTTCTAAGTCAAAGCGACTTTCCTGTCATAGGCTTTCCCTTATACCTGCTCTATCCTTTGTCTTCAGGCTTAAGTGTGAAAACAGTCCCTTGAACTCACCAGGGGTACATTACGATTCATTACCAGTGTCATATATTTTGTCTACTGCTCTGTAAGCAATATATCTGATTTTATTTATTTTAATTAGCTCTCTTAAGTCATATAAAATTTGGGCATGTTGTTTGACTCAACAAGGTGAACCAACTACACACACACCAAAAAATAAAAAGAAAAAAAGAAAGAAAAGTAAAGAAAAAGAAAAAAACAACTTAAGGGAAGTAAATTTGTTCTAAGAATTCAAAGGACTGAGGCTCAGCATCATAAAGAAGGCATGCTAGAAAGAACAGCTTTGTCCAGGATGCAACCAGGAATCAGAGAAAGAAATTCCAGTCATCATGTTGGATTATTCTTATTTTTTCCTATTTTTTCAACCTTGTATCTCACACAACAGATGATGCTTTAAACACTCAGTTTTAGCCTTCTCTCTTCATTTATGTCTCTATGGAAACACCTTCACAAACATATTAATATGTGTGTCTCATTAAAGAAGAAGGCATTTATTAATTCTATCAATTCAATAATGGAAATTAAACATTATAAGGTCACCCACTGTCAACATGACACTTGAACATATTTTATGTTAATGTATGCATATATTGAATTCTCAAAAAGTTAAAAGCATTATATTATAAGGAGAACCTAGGGGAATTCTGTATCATTGTGTTATTCCAACAGCACAGTACACAGAGAAATGAAAAATTAGGCCCTTTTCCTGTAGTTTGAGTAATTGTGTATACTTATATAAATGAAAGTGACAAATATATGAATAAACATTGATAATTTGGTATCCTATAGGATCAAATACATTAACATTATTTAAAGTATTTATTAAACTTTTTCACCATGATGTGGTTACCTTCAATATCCCTGTTTTCTATTATTAAATTGCCATTTTACTGAGGTTATGCCAACATAGCTATCACATGAGCTGAAAGACAAAGCAAAGGAGACATTATTTTCTAAACCATTCCTTTAAGAATTATTGTTTTAACAGTATCACTTCCTTAGGAACAATTATTTGTATATTACTCCATTGGGGAAAGAAATCAATTTACATGTATTTGCTTTACATTCATTATTTTAATTAGTCAATTAGTATCTATGAAGCATATATGAATCCACTTATTAATAATAGAGTCAGTAACATAATAAATAAAATAGATTCATTAAATATGATTAACTTCTGCACATAAATAGCCAGCTGTTGATAGTGCTCTGCAGAGAAGGAAAACAGGAAACGCTGTTCTGTGATCGGAAAGAGAGCATCAGCTTTTAAACCCTGTTGTCAAATAATGCTGCATGCTGGAATAATTTATCTCCTTTCAACCACTTTCTGTCTTAAGTCATTGTCATATCTCCATTGTAAATAAATTCTAAATATGAGTGTTTTGTTGCTTAAATATGTGCTTGCGTTTGTCATGCAGTTGTAATTTTATTGGCTGTTTTTTCAACTCCCTTTTGCATCATTAATCTTCTATGCAGAATCTCTTATCAAAGTAACCTTTATTGCTTATCTTATCCGAAGTGATAAAATAAAGATATTTTTGTTGTTGCACCAAATTGGGCTTCATTTTAAATCTTAATGGATAATATCTTGGGCTTAGCACTTCCTCTGGCTCCTTGGAGATATTTTGCCTTTGTCTTCTAGCTACCATTGATTCTGTTGCAGATTCATATCTCAGTTAATTAATTCCCTTCAACTGTATTCAATTTACTGTTAAATTTCTTCATTGATTTCTCAATTGTGAACATTGTACTTTATCAATTCTAGAACTTCGGGTTGGGGCTTTTATTCTGTGTAAGCAAAGACAAAGTCAAGGATTCTACACACTGCTACCATTGTTATTTGCTATATGTTTATGTGTGGTTTTTGTTGTTCTGTGTGTCCATTAACAGGTAAATGATAATGAAATAGAACTTTACTCATTAGTAGGAATTAAATTCTATGATTTGCAAATACAGGAGAAACTGGGACCATGAAGATAGGTCATAAGGTGAGAAAGACTTCAAAAAACAAATGTTGCATGCTTTCCTGTTATTCTAAAGAAAAACATTGAACATAGATAATATAAAAAAGTAGAGGCCAGACAATTATGGAAGAAAAAGGACCAGCGAGGCAGTAGAAGAGACAGTGATGAAAATCTTTAACCATTTTTTATAGTAATTGTCTAAATGTTTGCATCGAATCAGTTCTTTAGGAGTCTTATTGATTTTATTTTTGAATCATGTTGCAGATAAGTCTATAATACACTGCTATTTAACATTAAAGAGCATTAATTTGTTGATAAATTGATTTTTAAAAGTCCTTCATTTGTCATATCAATATTTAGTTTCCTAATTTTGAGTTCCTGCATCTGCAAAATGAAATGATAATAAAATAAAAAAGCAAAAAATTCTTGGTTCCTGGTGGGGACTAACTGACTTTACAATAAACTGAGATACTTACAGAACAACAAAATGCAGATCCATGGCACCAAGGCCCAACCAACAAATCTACACTACACCTCCTGCATCTATGGAAGAGGGGCAGAAAAAATGTGAGAGCAGAGAAGAGCAACAGGGGTTGTGAGATTATGTTTTCGAGGAATGTCAGCAGCTTCACCTATAAAGTTTTACCAGTATGACTGTCTAAACAAGATCTGGACAAGGACAGCAACAGCAGATGTGTTAATGAAGACAGGAAAAATCCAGGAGGCCTCAACTCTACACAAAGAACTGTAGGCAACCAAAGCATGCTAAGAGTGGAAGAAACAGTGCTTCCCAGGGAAGAGCACACTGACGGGCAATCCAGTACCAACTGGGCACCCCTAAACACATAGATACAAGTAACATTATAGAGACTGAGAAGGTTGTACTTATGTGTTTACAAGTGTGTGTGTGTGTGTGTGTGTGTGTGTGTGTGTGTGTGTGTGTGTGTAATACAAATTGATGAAAAAAAAGATGCTTTGGATCTGAAAATCTAAAAACAAAGTACATATAAGAAGGTTTCAGGGGGAAAGAGAATGGGGAAATAATGTAATTATATTAGAATCTGAAAAATAAATGCCTTTAAAAAGACTCTTTGACTAGTGGTAATTGTTGAAGTGCTATCATTTGCCACATAGCAAATCTTCAATAAGTAAAAGTTAATTAAAAACTGGTTGCCGTCTTAGATGGCTGTAATTTCTGCACTAAAATGTTGCTTCCATGTTAAGTAACAGCTAAAGAGCAAAAGCTGAGACATTGAAATAAACAGTTTTAAAACCTGACCCCATTGTTGGGGGACGGGAGAGTGTTATGTGATTTGTTACTATGAACCATTAGTAGTCTTTCTTTAAAACATCTTTAAAACATGAAAGACAGAGAGAAACTGATGAGATTTTAATTTTTATATTTACTAATTTTATATGTATGAGTATTATGCCTGTATGCAGGTAAGTGCACACAGGTCAGAAGAGGGCATCGTACCTCCTAAATGAGTGGTTAGAAATTGTTGTGAGCTTCCGTGTAGGTGCCGAGAACCAAAACCAGGTCCTGTGTAAGAACAAGTACTTTTAGCTACTGAGCCACCTCTCCTGTCCCTGAGAAACTACTTTAATATATTAAAATTGGGGTCTAAAAAGGTGATTTGGTGGTCCAGAGCATTCACTGCTCTTGCAAAAGGTCAAGTTCAGGTCTCAGCACCCAGGTCAAGCAGATCACAACTTCCTGTTAGGCCAGTTTCAATACATCTCACCTCTGACCTGGGTGCCTGCACATGCGTGCACATAGGCACACACATACATCTCATTATGAAATAAACTCTTACACTTAACGAAAACCACTACAGTACTCAGCAGAGAAATTCTGTTAAATTTTTCTTTATACTAATAGTTTTATTAAATTAACAAAACTTGACTTTTCTAACTTCGTACCCTCCAAACTTAGGGGAGACATCATATGCTCCTCTTCATAATTGCTCTGAAAAGATAACTTCTTCTATTATTGTCATGTGCCAGGGGCTCTGTGAAGACTTTCCAGAAACCAGAGGAATATATGAATTCAGAATATATTTTCCTTTTGTGATTACCATAGCCTGATATAAAAGTCAAATAGAGGACATTCTTCTCCTGAAGTACTGCTTTTAAAACATGGATATTTTAATCATGCCCAACAAGAGGACTCAGCAGGTAAGGGAAATTTGCAGCCAAGACTGTCATTTTAACAAAGTGCTCAAAGCTGGTTTTGTATTTTAGTAAAGAAAGATTTATTTCAAACACAGCTCTAGAGATTTCAACAACAGGCAATCAACATGTGGTCGGTTCTAGTAAGAAGTTTGTGGGAGGTGGCATCATGACAGCTGTGCAAATGGAAGAGACTCAGAGTTAGGGATGAGGCATGCTCTCTTTATAACAGTTAATCTCATAACCACTCTCTCATTCTGAGAGACTAGAATTAACATCAAGGAAATGACTCCAAAGATATTATCATCTCCCACTTAGTCCACAACGGTTGTACCATACCTTAGAGATGACAGGACCTCTGTCACAATCATAAGAAAACTTCAAGGGAATAAGACCTTAAGAAACAAACAGCCAAGCACCATATCAAAATTATGGATTGAAAAAAATCTTTAACCATGCAACTTTTTATTTATAAGATTTTCCACTTAATATCACATTGCTATGATTGACAACAGGAGTTTTGCAAGCAGATCTACCTTCAAGCACACATAAGGTTTGTCATAGTTCATCACTTCAGAGAAAATATATTACATCAGTTAAATCTATAATTCTTATTATGGGAAAGTGTATAACTCTAGTGAATGGAGATAGAATTTCTAACCTAGATTTCGAGAGACTCGGCCATAGTCTTAAATGAGTTACTTACTCTCCTAGTAGTTCTCCTTATTTAAATATTTAGAAACAGTTTGATGACTTAATTATAAGATCAAAGAACAAGAAAAATAAAATAAAATGACTTCTTTTTCTACTGCTAGATAATGATTTACTTCTAAGTTTCTAGAATTTAGTGTCATATTCTTTTTCTCCTCATCCAGTGATTTTTCAAGTACTGCTTCTCAATATATTGACAGACAGGTATGTTATAAGATTGGCTGAATTCTGGTAAAGCTTTGTATGGATGTTTCCATTGTAACAGTGCACTCTTTTAACACTAATGTATAGCTAAGATCCCAGTGGGCTGAACTATTCACAGCGTAAACTGTGTAAGGATACTCCTAATTTGAGAATCACTGGGAAAAAAAAGAATAAGAAAGTCTTTATGTTCAACAAGGTAGATGCTTCTTGTCCTGTCGTAAAAGACAGCTTTTATTATAAACAAGGTTTCTACAGATAAAACATTATTTAGTTGAATGTAACTCAAACACGCAATGGAAAAGACTGGATAACGCTTAAACTGCTGTATCCTGTGGTGAACTTAAAGTTGATAGTGTTTGAATAGTGGTATCTGCTTGTCAGAACAAAGAATAACTTCATTTGTTGCTCGTCTTCATTTGTGACAAATATATCTCTCTGAATGACCACATCATAACGATTATTAGCATCAGCTTGTTAATTCAGGATGGATGAGATTGTTAGTGTGGGAAAGTAAGGGAAGCAAGCTCTGCCCAGCAAGGCAAACCAGACATTCAGAAGAAAAATAAGCACCATTCTTACTTTGAGAAAAACTGGTTTTGAATAGCAAACAATAGGAATTGAAGAACTACCAACAATGGTACCACTGGAATTGAACTTTTCCCTAGAAAGAAAGTTAGATAGAGAAAATATAGCTGAGGATACAGACCCTGATGTCTAGAAGATTTATTTGATTGTGCTTCCATTTTGGATTTAGAGTATACCAGTGGATCTTTTTCCAATAACCAGTATCTTGTAAGAATTTTACCTCTAGTCTATAAACTGTATTTGTTGCATGCATTATTCATACTTGATATGAATCAAATATTGTTCATAATTTTATATAAAATTAGAGCAAGTTGCTAATAGGTCTGTTGTAAATCAGATATACTGAGGAATGCTAGGAAAAGATAATATCCTAGGTCACATGTGAATCATAAATAGCCTAAGGCTAACATCACCAGAAATGAAAATATTTCACAATTTCTTAGACTCTTTGACATTTTAGCCAATGTCACCACAGCAAATAATCTTTTAGTATTTTGGAGTTACATTCAAACTCCTATCACTTAATGTATTCGGAGCCCACTAATGGTGGCGTTGTTTTGCACAAAATAAATCATATCCCTTGAAATAATAGTGACAAGCTATTTGAAATATTGCCTGTTCAAATGTATTCATTGTTTAATACTTATTAATTGGGTTTTAGTATAAAAGAATTTTGTATCAAAACATATTTTATTATTGAAATCAAAGAATCATTCACTTAGACAAAATATAATTTTGTCATGGAAGTAAAATAATTTATAATATATGCATAGAAGTAGGAAATCCATTTAAGATAAATATTTATTCAAAATGCAAACTATGCATATCAAAGGCTACTTTTCAATATAAATGGGAAAATTACAAAGTCTTGTTATTGAATTAATTGTAATTTTTATTATTAGAAAGAAATTACCAGGGGCATTCATATGATTAATTTCAGTATATATAAAAATAAGTTAATCTAATATGCATTGCCTTGAAGATCATTCATAATTAACTGAATTTAAACTTGTAGAAGTGTGATTTATTAAAATTAGTCTTTAGAAGTATAGTAAAACTAAATTTTCAAGAACATTTAGAGGTGAAATAAAACACCAAATGTGAGGAATGCTTGTTTCATTTAGCAAGAAGAGAAATAAGTCATCTTATGCCCACCAGAGGTATGCATTATATAACATGCAAATTTTACATCTGGCAATTTTACAAATGGATGTTTCTATGTCACCTTTGTAAGACTTTTGGAAAACATGTTATAAGTTTACAATTATTTTGTGAACAGGGAATTTGCCATTTCTCCTAGGAAAAAATAAAATGTTTCAGAGCCTCAGTTATATACTGTGAAACACTTTGCCAACCACAGTGACATTTTTTAAGAAGTAAACATCTTGTAATTTGCACAGCCAATTATCTATTATTGGAAATTAGCTTATCATACCTAATACTAATGCCAATTCAATAAGAAAGAATCATAGAAGCTGAAATTTTAAAATAAAAAAAATTAAATAAAATTTAAAATAGAAGGAAAGAGAGATGGTGGAAAGCGGGGAAGACAGGACAGCAAGATTTGAATTATAGTACCTAGGAGATAGATTAGGATACAAACATGTCTGCATAGTCACTGAATTACAAATTTCAAATAAATATGTACCAGTAACAAAGAATGTGACTGTTTTTAAGCACAGTTTTTAAAGTAATTATTAACTTAAGATGGGTCTGGTTGAACCTATTAGACAGAAATTGGTATACATGTGCAGAGACAGAAGTCCGCACAAAAACACATGTGCATCGTGGTCATCTTGGAGACAGGAAGAAAGACGTGAAGCATTGATATTGTAGGTATGCTGACACAGGTAACTTTTTATATAAGCACTATAATTCTAAACTCAGGCACTCATCTCCCCAGTCCCAAGCGTCAAATCCAAACCTTTTAGGATGTCGAAATTTTGATATTATCATTTTCAATTGTACCTGAAAATTGATTAAATTCCAAAGGATGCGTTGGTTTAAGAGACTGAAATATCTAAGAAAGGTAAAACATTGGTAAAGTTTGACCCTGATGCTCACTAAAGCATCAACTTTGTATCCTTAGCTCATCATAAATCTCTCAAACATCTTCTTCAAGTGACAAATACTCTGATACCCTTATATTTGGAAGCAAGAGTAGTTGTCATAGTTACAGGTTCTACTTTTATAAGAAATATCCATGTGTGGCCCACAAAATAATAGTAAATGCATGGCCTGAATATTCATGAAAGACTGATTCTGGATAATTGGTCAGGCATTAGGACAGGTAATTCATTAATAGTTTCTGACATTTGAATTACAATCTCTGGGGTAGAGCTAAAAATATGTGTTACCATAAGATTCAGGGAACCTTTGTGAGTGTTGAAGTTTAACAAATACTACTGCAGGACAATGGCTGAAATCTGGTTACAGGTCAATGTCAATGTGATGATCAATAGGGAAAGGCACTTGGCATTGAGCCTGACTACATAAGTTCAAGCTCCCGCCCCACCAACCTGGAACAAAGAGAAAACTAACTCAAGCAAGGTGTCTTCTGACCTCCACACACTCATGGTGATGATCAAAAACACATAACATGTGTGCATGCACACAAACACACACACACACACACACACACACACACACACACACACACATATATATATATATATATATATATATATATATGTAAAAGTATATATGTATACGTATACGTATACGTGTATATATATATATATTTGTATACATGAAACTAGAATTCATATTACTATCACACAAGAGTGAACCTATAACAATACCACACCCTGAGTCCATCTCAGAAGTTCCATTATTTCAGCATGAAATGTGGATTCACCAGTACTAATGAAGGCACTCCTTTCCTGTCAGCTTGACACACAGGGTTCAGCTCCCCTGCCTAACTTGAGAAATACTTATCTACAAACACTGCTTAAATTTCAATGGCAATGGTCAATTAACTATGAGTGAAAACATAGGGATAACTTCACCATTAGTGTTTCAGACCACCAACATTTATTAAAATAACAAGTGCGCATTGAGATTAGTGACCAATTGTGTCACATTTTTAAAGCACCTCCACCATTGGTTACTACACATCTGTATTCAGTTTGCACATACATCTTTCTGCAAGAAGTCCAAATGCACAATATATATGAGGAATCAGAAAAGAATATTGGCCAACAAAGATAAAAGAGCAGCTCAGGATGGGAGATAATGCTGGAAATAAAAATGTCAAGAAAGCATAAACACAAAAGTTGATTGTGAAAATGTGGATAAGCTGTTCTTGGTTTGGTCAGTTCTTGATCTGATGCAGAAAATTTTAATTAAAAAGAATGTACTTGCATCAGAGGAAGTAAAGTTGTATCGAAAAGAAAGAAAATGCCCAAGAGAGAGTACATTAAGAAAATCCAAGGCCCAAGAAGATGTCTCAGTGCTTAAAGTACTTGCTGTGCAAGCATAAGAATCTGAGTCCCCATCCCATTCTTCTATGTGATAGAACATCCTCACATCCCTAGTGTTTTGGGGAAGACAAGTGAGTCCTGGTAGGTTGCTGTCCAGCACATCTGGCTGAAATGGGCTTCAGGTTCAGTGAAAGACCCTAGTTCAAAAGAAATAAGATGGGAAATGATTGAGAAAGTCGTTCTAAAGTGAATTTATAGCCTCTTCACATTTGTAAGAGTGTAACTGAGTACACACACACACAGACAGACACACGCACACATATAGACACACACACACATACACACACAAACTCTTAATATATTAATTACAAAGAATAACATATTGGAAGGCAAGGTATGAAGAGAAAATAAAATATGAGTATTGAGTATTGCAAGCCATACAGAACATAAGCATGATTCAAATTACATCTAGTAACTTTTAGCAAAGGATATTTTTCTTTTATTTTTGAGACTGTAATGTAATATCATTTCCCCATTCACTTTCGTCTCTGTGACCCTACTTTTCAAATCACAATCTTTTATTTATTAATTGTTATTGCATATGTATATATACTAAATTATCCTTCACAGTCTGCAGAATGATACTTGTATGCATGTTTCAGGACTGACCATTTGGTATTGGATATTTCTCCCACTCTTGGCATTCCTTATTTGTCTGTAGTTCTTCGTGTAGAAATGTATACTTTTCTTGATCTTTATGTTTGGGGGGTACCTTGTAATAATAATTCAGTTTACTCTGAATAGTTTATAGCATTAACTAAGCAATCAAAGAGTGTTTAAAACTTTGACAAAAGTATACAAAGTTCAGGGAGCAACTGTAGTTTACTTGATATTTATAATTAGGATTTCTTTGCATGGCTCCAAGTTCAATGGATATTCTTATAGTAATCTACTATCATGAAAAGCCCAAAGATCTTGCATGGTCAGAACTGCATATCTTTTGGCCTGTAGACATGAATTCAACAGATAAAGAAAACGCAATTAAAACATTGAAATTATGTGGAATGTGTTTAGACTCTTTTTCTTATAACCATGTGCTAACAAAAACTTTCTTGCCCTTTATATAACAGTAGATATTATAAATAATTTAGAGATTTCTTTAAACATATAAGAAGTTGTGCTTAGACTAAAATACACATATTGTGTTATTATATATAAGAAACTTGACATCATCAGATTTTACCATCCTTGAGGATTTTGGGACTAGTATCCCACAATAAGATTCTTTAAGATGCTGGCATTGTTGGGAACCACAGGTTAGAGCAGGGATTATAAAACTAAGTCTTTGAACCATTAACATCAACATAGACAATATAGTTTATTGGACATAACCTAGCTTGTGGTCTGCCCAACTTGGAATTGTGCCTAGTAAAGAGTGACGTTTGTTTTGTTTGTAAGGCTCTCATAGTATCAGTGAACCTAATGAAGCATCTACCTACTAAAGATTGATAATCACTGATAGAAAATGAAGTACCTTTCGTTCTAATATTTCAGGCTGTCTAGGCATTAATAATGATATCAGAAGTAGTCTAAGCTCTAACTGATAAAGGAAGCAAAGAAAGATCCCAGGGGGTAAAACATGTCTTCTAAGTAGTGATACAAGTTTCTCAAGTTAGATGACATTACAAAGGTTATTGATTCACTTAAATAGAAACATTTGATACATATGTTTATTATAAACCAATAAAATGTTAAAATTAAAAAAAACAAAAAGAAGACATTTTATTGACTTTTCCATTAACATAAAGAAAAAGAAAGATTTTTAATAGATTCTGTAAAAGAGTCATAAAATATATCCACCTAGGGAAGTATTTGCATCATTAATAGAGTTGATTTTAAGAATATTAGACCAAAAATTTCAAGGTGATTTTCAGCTATGATAATAAATCTTGCATGAGCTACCAGATTGTATTTGAATATCCAAGTAGACAATTGCCTATGCACAATGAGGATTTTTATCACAACCCTTGACTCTTCAATTTGTATAATCACATATCCTGTACACTTAGCAGGGGCAAGGAAACTTGCGAGGCACCTTCTGAACTCATGTTGCATTGCAAATGTCAAGAACAAAAAGAACCAAATCATGAATAATTGAAAAGTTAATAATTGTCTTTTTATTAGGAAACTACTTAAATTACACTTAAACTACTCTGAATTCCATCAGAGTGCCATAAAGTTATAACCACCAGGGTATGGTTTGGCTTTGAAATAAATTTTATTAAGACTAGTTTTACTTCCTCATGGCTGTGATGAACGTAGAAACTCTCCTAAGATGGTTCAGATAGAAGATGGAGCACTGCATTTGTCATTAAGACTGTCATAAATCCTCAAGAATTTGCTTAATGTTAAGTGATCATGCATTGTCTGCCTACTTAGGATGGGTATATGAAAAATAAATCATGGTTATAATTTCCCACTTAAGAAATAAAAGAAAACTTTATGTTTTGCCTAAAACAACTAGAAAAAGGTTAAAAATATAATAAATGCAGAACAATGCCCTGTTACAGACATAAAGAGTTAAATTCCAGTAAATGACAAAGATTCATTTCTCCACCATACCCTAGTCAGCATCTCTGAACTCTCGGCAACATCCTGACTTTTGTATGTCCATATGTATCTACCCTGTTCAGTTTTATTATGAATCCTAATAATCCACATGTGCCATATCCTTCATCTTTATTATCTGACTGTGTTCATCATTGTTTTTCAACATCCAGATGATATCAACCCACTTCAAACTGCTTTTAGGTTTAACTAAAATCACACTTATTCCCAATGTTTCCTCTCAGTAAATTTCCAACTATTGATTTCCCCATTCTGTCTCATTACAATACATTTCTCTTTTTTTTATTGCATTCAGATTTGCAGGCAATCTTTGTTCCCTGTGGTAAAGCTCCAATGGAGTACAGTTATTTCCCAGAAAAAGAATTCCTTACCATTTTTAAATTTTATTATTATAAAAATTTATGCATACATAGGCATTTTGCCTACATTTATATCTGTGCACCTCTTTTGTGCCCTGTCCACTAGGTCCAGAAAGGGCCACTGAACCCCTTGAACTGAACTTACGAATGGTCATGAGCCACCATATAAGTGTTGGATCCAAACTCAGATCCTCTGTGGGAGAAGCAAATGCTCTTAACCCCTGATATATTATTATACTCTGAATTATTTTCACATTACGTTAGTGCTAGGAGACTTTCCAGTGACAGCACAAACAGTGGAATTCAAATGGAGACCAGGCATCTTTACAGTCCAGGAAGATGAGTCTTAAAGTATAAAATGATTCAGACAACCAGAGTTTCTAACACAGAGTCCATAAAAGGGAGTTCTAAAGAACCTTTGAAAATTCCACTGGTGAATTAGGTTGTTTTCATCACTAAGAAATAACAACATACCTAGATATGGTTAATGTATCAAAAGAGATTAATTTTTGATACAGGTTTAGAGACTGAAAACCCATGATTAATCAGCTCCATTTGCTCGGTGTCAGGCTGGGATCTCATGAGGATGTCTGTGTAGTAACTGATGAAATGGTAGCTTTACAGTGATGTTCAACATCTTTTTAGGAGAATATTTATATCATTCCACCAAGAACGAGAGACTGATTAATTTTATCTATTGAATTTCAGGAGAGAGAAAAAAATCTGAATGGATTGTTGCCTGCCCCCAGAGATAGCTAATGTCAAAACTGTGGATAAAGTACTGTATTCTAGGTTTACATGATGAAAATTTAAAGAAATTATGGTTTTCAAGTGATCCAGAATGTGTTTGGCTCAGTGACAACCTCACATTAATCAAGCTCATGAAATAAGAACTTATAAAACAGATTGCTAATACATTAATTCAAATGAGATAGGACTTCCAAAGGTCAAGAGTCTTTGTGTCAGCTGGTCAGTATATCCTCACTGCAGTAATAAAGGCTTTATGGAAAGCAGGTGTCATCAGAATATTGCTTGGTGAGCAAGGGCAATTAGGAGTATTATCATAATGGTTATGATGGTCTGAGGCAGCCAGTAAAGCCCTGTGTCCTTCTCCTTGGACAATTCTGAAATTACTCTGATGTATTTCTGTTCTTTTATGATCTCTTTTATGGACTCCAAACTCAACTCCTACCTTCATGTAAACTGTTCTTATTTCTCTTTCAAAAGGCTAAAATGACATAGATTATATCTTTTGGTACATCAATTGTATTTCGTAATGTCATCAGAATGTTACCCTGGAAGCTCCTTGTCTAATGTTTAACAATGTCTTTTCTTTCTGATCCCACCCAGGAAAATTATGTGACCTGTGTTTTAGTTTTGTATGCAGGTTATTGTTTTTGCAGATAGCTGGTTTTTTATGTCAATTATCTTCAATTATCATTAAGTATGAAATGTGGTTCTTGCCTTATTTATAATAGCCAGAAGCTGGAAACAACCCAGATGTCCCTCAACAACAAAATGGATACAGAAAATGCGGTACATTTACACAATGGAGTACTACTCAGCTATTAAAAACAATGACTTCATGAAATTTGCAAGCAAATGGATGGAACTAGAAAAATATCCTGAGTGAGGTAACCGAAACACAAAAGGACACACATGAGAAGTACTAACTGATAAGTGGATATTAGGATAAAAAGCTTGGAATACCCATGATACAACTCAGACCACATGAAGCTTAAACAAGAAGAAAGACCAAAGTATGGAAGCTTCAATACTACTTAGAAGAGGAAACAAAACAATCTTGGAAGGTAGAGGAATGAAGAGACCTGGGAGGGAAAGAGGAGTGAGAGGTACAAAAAGGGAAGCAGGATCATGTATGGGAAGAGACAACAGAGAAACCCCGAGGGTCAGGAAAATGAATAGAAATATATAGCAATGTGTAGTGGGGAACTGGGGTAGCCACTGGAAATTTTCAATCACCAGGGAAGTGAGAGGTTCTCAGTACCCAACAGGGATGACTTTAATCAAAATACACAACAAAAGGGAGAGAGAATCTGTAGAAACCACCTCCACTTAGATAGGCTCTGCCCCCAGTTGAGGGAAGGGGCCATCCATTCATCTCAAAATATTTAACACAGCATTGTTCCTGTCTAAAGAAAACAGGGGGAAAAAACTATGGAGCAGAGACTGAACAAAAGGCCATCCAGAGACAGCCCTACCTAGGAATCCATCCCATCATCAGATACCAAACCCCCACACTATTGCTGATGCCAGTAACTGCTTGCTGACAAGAGCCTGATATAGTTGTCCTCTGAGAGGCTATGCCAGCAACTGACCAATACAGATGCGGATACTCACAGCCAACAGTCAGACTGAGCCCAGAGACCCAAATGGAAGAGTTAGGAGAAGGAGTGGAAGAGCTGAAGGGGATTGCAACCCCATAGGAAGAACAATATCAACTAACCAGACTCCCACCAGAGTTCTCAAGGACTAAACCACCAGCCAAAGAGTACATATGGAGGGACCCATGGCAAAAGCTGCATATATACAGTAGAGAATTGCCTTATCTGGCATCAACAAGAGGGGAGGCCCTTGGTCCTGTGGAGGCTCAATGACCCAGAGTAGGGGAATGCTAGGGCAGTAAGGAGGAAGTGGGTGGGGGGGTGGGGGAGTACACTCATAGAAGCAGGGGGCAGGAGGGATGGAATGAGAGGTTTGTAGAGGGGAGACCAGGAAGGTAGACAA
Organism: Rhabdomys pumilio; assembly: GCA_030674055.1. Lineage (NCBI taxonomy): Eukaryota > Metazoa > Chordata > Mammalia > Rodentia > Muridae > Rhabdomys > Rhabdomys pumilio. The sequence goes on from JANHMN010000017.1 coordinate 34,312,355, forward strand.
CATTTGAAATATAAATAAATAAAATAACCAATTAAAAAATAAAACGGACAAAATATTTTGAAATATACATAAATATAAATGGAAAAATTGAGCAGAATTGTTCAAACACATACCTTTCCAATAATCATGGTATGAATCCTGTTCAGACATAGGTAAAAATAAGATATGTATATTTAAATGTCACACATTAAAATACTTCAAACAAATATTATGATAATATGCAAATATAGCATTTTAGGGAAAAATGGTCAAAAAGTACATATATTCTGATGTTAAAGTCTTTACTTACATTTTTCCATAACTTGTCAATCTTTAATAAATAACATGCTAATTTTGCTACCTGTAAAAAAAAGTCTTTATATGAAATATTCCTGACTAATTTTCCATTAGTTCAGAACAGTATTTTTTGATATTTGAGATTATGTTTTTATAGTTAATCACTTGTAAATTATCACAGTTTGACTGACATATGTTCTCTGTCATCTCATTATGATTATAGTGCAGCCACAATTGATAGATGCATAAGTTGTATAATTTCATTATCTTAACTTATATTTTATATTATCAATTTTGCTCATCATTATTTTTATTAATTTATATTCATTGTTATTTATTGTTAGCTAGGCATAGATATGACTTGCATTAAGCATTTCAAATAATTATTAGTTTCTACTGAAGTATAAAATAGTAATTGCTTTGACCTTATCGAGTATGTACAGTCTTAAAAACACACCCTTTGAGATAAAAGCATCAGTACATTAAAAGTGCCTACAAAGTATCTCACTGTGGGAAAATATGGCTGTGGAACCCAGGGTTCCTCCCACCATGCTGTGGGTAGTCGGCTAGGAACAATCTGGGTTCCTCCAGCTGGAAGTTAGGCCCGGCTGCTCATTAACTAAAAGCCTCTCCATGGTTCCTCACTGTTCCTCACGGTGTGGCCCCAACACAGGAGGAAGTCCTTGGGTTTCCAAAACTGGTTTATTGGCATGGCAGATGGTGGATGGAGCTGGATTCATACCCCACAGAAACCCAGGCCATGCCTGAGTGAAAAAGGGGAGAGAGGAAAAGGGGGGAGGGGCTGGGGAGGAATGCTTAGTTGGCTCCACCCTCTGGTCTTCAGGTACCTCATTAGTATGTAAATCTCCCAAGGGCCTGGGGGCTGTTTATCACACCCACTTGTGTACTGTGACTGAATGGTAAAGGTGGAACCAGAGATTAGGCCTCATGTCAGGAGCCTGGGTTCTGGGGACATGGCTGAACCCACAGCACAAGAACCAGGATACCCTTCCACAGTCCAACATCTCACAAGAGATATGTTCTATTATTTTAAAAAAACAAATCCTGAAAGTTACCTAATGTACCAAAATTATACAAACTTATAGTTCTTTTAGAATCAAAATCTGTATTTACATATCATTATATAATAAAACGCATTGTACTCTGTGAGGGGCTATGTCTATCAATAAGTACAATACATGCATTACACACACATGCATATACACACTTCATGATCTGAATGAAATGTCAAGAGGCCCTTCACCAAAGGATAATGGAATAGTTTTAAAGGCAAATTAAAACAAAACGTGACCTAAAGTTCTATATTAATCAATAAACAATTATTTGATGTAAAACTCAATAAAGGTTCAGTATTTTCAGGTGTTCTATCCTTTGGCCTTTATTTACTATGAATTTCTTGTTCATATTTGATACCATTCTTTATGACTGTCCAAACCTTTGTTAAACCTTCTTATTGATTACATTGCACCCATTCCCAAAACACACATGGTTACGTACATTTATGTTGCTTCGTTTCTTTGGAGGTAAAGATTATTTTTCTCATTATTCAGCACTATTTTTACCTAGTCTTCACCTATCAGGTATGTTAACTTTAGAAATGGTAGTAACAAGCAGTTTGGGTGTTTATTAAGGTGAATTGATTGACCATCACACCGGGCATGCAATCCAATGTCCTGAATGGGATCTTTCGATGCCATCCCTAATATCAAACTTATATGGAATAAAACTATGTTTTAATCAAATTCACATGTTGGTACTTATACCATCAATATCTATATTTTATATATCTGTAGTTACAGATAGTATCTTTAATGAGGTAATTAAGATTAATGGACAATACGTAAATCATTGGAAAAAAAGATGACTTATCTCTCTCATATACATATATCAACTCTCTCTGTCTCTTTCCATCTCTCCATCTGTCTCTCTGATTTTTTTCTCACCATATCTCTGTCTCTCCATGTCTCCCTGTCTTCATTTCCTTTTTGTTTCTTTGTCTTTGTTTATTTCTGTCTCTATCTCTGTCTCTGTCTCTGTTTCTCTCTCTCTCTCTCTCTCTCTCTCTCTCTCACACACACACACACACACACACACAGAGAGAGAGAGAGAGAGAGAGAGAGAGAGAGAGAGAGAGAGAGGAAAGTTATATCATGATCAAATGTGAATTTCCATCATTCTCCAGTCTATGTTATTATTATAACATCTCAGACAGACTAATTCAAGGTTCCTGATACATAGCTTACCATAAAGTGGTGATACGAAACTTCATTGCAATAAAAGAACAGAAAACACAAAAAGCTCAAATACATGGAAAATCTGACACAATTATTGATAAAATAATAGCTATCCCCCACTTATTATTTCTAAACTTGCCTGTAGGATATTTTCTTAACCAGTCAGTAACAAAACAAAACATTCTAGAATCTCACCTGTGCCATAAATAAATAAATAAATAAATAAATAAATAAATAAATCTAAGAATGAACATTTTTTACAACCAAACAATACACTTGCTACTACCTAATATTCTCTGAGAGGGGTTACATCTAAGCCCAGAAGAAACTGTGATTGAATGGTAACATATTGTATTAGAGATGTGCTAAACTACTTCTTTAAGATGGAAACTATTCAGACTGGATGAGCACTTACTGATTCTCTAGAGATTCTAAGATCTGTTTCCAGCACCGTGCTGTGGCTCACAATCATTTACAACTCCAGCTGCAGTATATCTGATACCCTGTTCAGGCCTCTGCACCTGCACATACACTCATACAGGAACTCGCATATACATATAAAATAAAAATATATAAATATTTTACTTTTAGAAAAGGGAGATGCCTGTGTTTTTCTGATTTACTTTGTTTACACTTTATTTTATTGTTTGGAAATGACACAATCTGATTAAGAAATTTCTCAAGTCTTACATCTATGAAATTACACAGGTAAGCATTTAAATGAGTTATATAATCACATAGCATCTGTGTACATCCATATAGTATATGTATAGATTCTATGCATATCAAAAGCAGATGTTTGAGACAGTGGTGAATTTTTTTATGGTATCTTTCACACGAAGTGTTAGGAACAGTTATATCTATCTAGGTATCAAGTACAATTTTTGATTGCTAGGCTCTGTGTATAACTTCAGCTTCAATCAACTACAGAATGAACCCTGAAAGTAGAGTCTTAGTATTTAATGAAACCAGAAAAAATATCAAAAACCACAATACAACACTTTCTTTGGCAAGTATATTTACAGTTTAATAGAAGTCACTCTTAATTTTCCAATACCATACTCTTGCTCTCTCACTCTCTCTCACTCTCTCATATGTGTATATGTGTATATGTGTATATGTGTATATGTGTATATGTGTATGTGTATATGTGTATATGTGTATATGTGTATATGTGTATATGTGTATATGTGTATATGTGTATATGTGTATATGTGTATATGTGTATATGTGATTATGTGTATATGTGTATATGTGTATATATATGTGTATATATATATATATATATATATATATATATTTACTTTTTAAATGTATAAACATTCCAAGTATTACTTACCAACACACACAGCTTCAAATATTATATGCAAAATAACATTTGCTCGCCTAGCTTGGTAATATCATTTTCTCCCCTTCAGTGGAAAAACTGCCCAATGTTACAAGGTTCTATGCTATGGCCCACAAACGTCAGTGGAGACATGACTGCTCCTGGATCTATTATTGAACAGCAGTCCTTCAAGTTAACATTTAATCATTTCCCTTGGGCTACCAGTGCTGAACATTTGTGTGTGGGAAACTAGCAATTCAATATCCCAGTTCCTATTTCAACGGACTACACACATTGCTCATCACCTCTTTGAAATCTTTTGTCTTTTGCAACAAGAAAATAAACCTGAGAAATGTTAACAATTTTTCTAGAATGTTACTCTCATTTCACACTTTTTTCATGGTTCAACATAGTTTTTCTACTCCAATGAAATTAACTAAATTTGTTTCCCTATATTTAAAGATACTCTCCACTACAAAGCTCCCACTGCATCATTTCCATGCCTATCTTGTCCTAAAGATATAAAAAAAGTTTGGTCATCAGCAGCTGCATCCTTTCTGGCAGTACAATAGATTAGACAATGTCCTGGGAATTTTTTTTTATATTTTTTAATTGGATATTTTATTTACATTTCAGATGCCAATCCCTTTCCCCATTTCTCTGTCTCACTGTATCATCTTCACATTCGTTTAGATATAAGGGTTGACGTACTTATATTTGAAAATATATACTTTTTTAGGAGAGATGAGTAAAACCTAGTGAATAGAAGTAGTATAAATGATTAAATTTTACAATATGTTTTATTAATATCATTTTAATAGAAAAAAGTATAGTTGTACTGGGTTATAATATGACCCTTTGATATATGTAATCAAAGCGAAAATTTTCTTCTTTTTCTTTTTTCTTTTTTTAATTAGATATATTATTTATTTACATTTTAGATGTTATCCCCTTTCCTCATTTCAAAGTGAAAATTTTAAATAAAGTCAGTTAACATATCTATTTGCTGTTCTGGATATTTTAAATGTGTTATTATTATTATTATTATTTTAAAATCTTTACTTTCATTTTATTTTTTTTTCAAACGTGTGACTTTTATTCCTTTGCTCTGAAAAGTTGTGTGTGGAGGGAACTTAGCCAAGAAAAGTGACTAGACCAATGGGGCTTTGAGACCTTAAATTTTAAACGCAGAAACAAACCAGGTGCCCACCAGTTTGCTCAGACACAGCAGACTTGGTGGTTCTATGTGAAAAGTAAAAGACTGTTAAACTGGGAGATGGCATACCACCCTTGGTAAGTAGAGGGCAGTATAAACACTTTATACCCCAAACTATTGGCAGCAGTTTCAATGTGATCAAGGTCAATGTGGAATGGAGATGTTCTTGACATGGCCAGGACTCAATAAATCTAATACACTAAAATCATGATTATATTCTGAAAGAAAAATGCACAAAAACCAAACAACAACTTTTGAGATCTTTTTCATCTGAAGGTAATTTTATTGCTGTTAAATTCACAAATATGCTATTTTTTAACCAATTCTAAATATCTAAAACACACATGGCAAACATACAAATATCTATTCTCTCCACATGTCGGCACTCATTCATCATAGTTTTGGAAATGCGGAGAATAGATTCCCCTTAAATTGCAAATCAGTAGGTGTTTTTTTACAGTTACCTTTAGAAAAATTCATACAAATTAACAATAGTAATTAACAATGATCTTCTTTACTTGTTAGCTCACAAGGAAACACTCTAAACCACATTTTGTTAAAGTTTCTGTACTAAAATGTAGAAAAACTGAACTACACAAATATTGAAAAGTTAAAAATTTCTTAATTTTTTATTCCTGGTATCACTACAACAATTTACAGGGTAATACATCTGATGAAATGAAAAGAAAAAGAAAAAGCTACAACAGATAAAAGACCTCAGAAATGTACAACTAATTGACATTACATTGCATTAATCAATAGTGGCACTTTTTGTAAACTGTGGCTCTGACAGTCCTGAACAGGAAGGGTTTCCTGTTTAAGCTGCAGTAACTTTTCTGACTATAGATCATCGTTCCTTCTGTGGTAGATTCTTACAGTTCCTCTAATGCATTTGGGACGACTGTCTCAAAGTAACCTGCAGCTTTCCTGACAACTCCTCGCTCTTTCTCCTGCTAAGAACTGTAGTCTTTTCTGTTTTGTTTGAAAACCTTCTGCCATCATATTCACCACTTCTATCTCCAGATTCATAGCCACCACCACGGGGACTGTCTGAGCTTCTTCGACCAAAACTGTCCCCCTTCACGCATCCGTATTTGATTGCTGCTGTCCACTATAACTTCCAAAGTCATTATAGTTCCCACCACCATAGTAACCTCCAACAAAATATCCTCCTTCACTGTAATCATCATATCCTCCTGCACCACCACCATATCCACCACTTTGTTTTCCATATCCTGGTCCACCACCTCCCTAACTGTAACTAGGACCACCACCATAGTTGCCACCATCACCTCCAAACTTAAATATATCCACCATCACCACCTCTGCTGCCACCACCTCCACCACCTCCACCACCTCCACCACCTCCACCACCTCCACCACCTCCACCACCTCCACCACCTCCACCACCTCTACCACCATAGCCTCTTCTTCCACCAAAATTTCCTCCACAACCTCCAAAGTTTCCTCCACAACCAATGAAGTTGCCAGATCCACCTCCATGACCTCTCTGTGATCCAACAGACTCCATCTCTTGTTTAGAAAGGGCCCTTTTCACTTCACAATTATGCCCATTAATAGTATAGTATTTCTGAACAATTTTATCAACTGTGTCATGATCAAAAGGTACAAAAGAAAATCCTCTTTTTCCACTCTGCCTGTCTTCCATCACTTCTATGGTTTCAATCTTGCCATACTTTTCAAAGTAGTCTCTCAGATTATATTCTTACGTATCCTCTTTAATACCACCAACAAAAATTTTTTCACCATTAAATGGGCACCAGGCTTTACAGAATACCCTCTAGAAACAGATCTCTTTGGTACATTCATTTTTATTTTAATTAAATACAGATATACATATAATACATATTACTATATATTAGTAGCCATATGCTGTTTAAGCTAACTGAGAACTGACTCTGGATCAGGATAGGCCTTTCTTATATCAGACTCGAGCATGTTGTTCCAAAATAACCTCCAAGAACTCTACTCTGGAGGCGAGTTGACCCCCTATCCTTGTCACAAGGAGAAAGAAGAAGACCAAAATTACCTCACTCTAATCAAAATAGTGTGCCCTGAAGAACAGCTGGGAGGTAAATAAAACCCAGCACTATGTACATCTTTCTAAAACATAAGAATCAGGTAGTATTTATCCCATAATATTAAAATGCCTGTGGTGGGAAAAGCTAATTGAACATGTCACTCAAGTGATGATGTCATACCTAGAAATGTCTGTAATAATCTGGATTGTATCTGACTTTTTCCACAGCACTTCTTCACATGTTCTTGTTGGATGATGTAAGTGCCTGATCTGATGTTCTGCTAATCTATCTGCTACTTGCTATCTTGTTCCTTTACTCTTATTTACATTGCACTTAATACACCTCTCATTCATAATTGAAAAGATGACCATTATGAATTATTCTCCATATACAAAATTTATTTTTTAAATACTGGAGATTGAACCTACCAAGACCTCGAGGATGTTAGGCAAGTACTACTAAGCTACATCCTCTAGGCTTTCTTACTGATTTTTATTTTGAGATAGTCTAACTTGTCCAATTGATACTTGAACTGACTATGCATCCCACGCAGGCTTTAAAATTGTGATATTTCTGCAATAGCTTTCCAATAAACCAAATCTTAAGACAGTTTATTTATGCATTAAAATATCAACTACAATTGTCTGCCAATAGTAAAATCATTCATTGTTTCAACAAACATTTATGAATCACTGAATACAAAACTCACATGATATCAAATTTTAATAACTATTAAGAACATAGAATTATCTAAATGGTCTCATGTGTATATGGATATAGATTGTGATAATATTCATTCTTAAAGCCTGAGGCTTTTAGCCTTAAATATTGGTTTAATCATGAAACAATGATTAAACATTTAGTAACTAATTAAAACCCATGGCTTCAGTTTTATTATAAGCCATTCTTGCATGCATAGCTTAATAATGGCCAATGCCCAATATAAGCATAGTGTTTTCCAGCTTCCTTACAAATTTGTCTATGAGTAAATTTCAGTGAGAACCTGTATAACTCATTTAACACAACATATCAGCTAAGAGAGTACAATTTATTTTCTATTATCATTCTTCATCTAAAGATAAAATATAACTCTAGCAATAAGATTAAATAGATATTCCAGACTCTGGTGACTCTCTTCTGGAAGTTGGCACTTATTTATTTATAGATTAATTAGTGGTAATATTTTTTTCAAGTTCTTTTTTGGAAGGTTTGCTATGCAAGACTCAGCACCACAGATATGGCCTCAGGCTGGCCTTCTGCTGAGAGTCAATGTTAGAGTCACTGTTAGAGCAACGGAGCTAAAGATGGAAATATGGTTTTCCTTATGATGGAAGTCTTCTCATTTTTCTTTGTATTACTACCACCTGTACTTTCCTACACCCACCAGAAATAAACATAAAATAGAAGTTCTGAAAAGTACAATTTCTGGACAGCCAACAAGGAGAAGTACACCTGCTGCCTGTTTCACTCCCAGTTTTTTAGTCTCAAATACAGAAACTTTTGTCATAATAGGAACACATGGGCTTCATGAGAAGCTGTGTCATGACCCATTCTCAGACTAACCTAGCCACATCTTTGCTCCTTTCCAGAGGACAAATGCACTATTAAGTCACATTGATCCTTCAAGTTGTTCTTGATGTAAACAATTGTAGTCTCTGTCTTAAGTGATTAGATAATATATTATGATATTTAATATGTCGTTATACTTATAATCCTTATGATACAAATCAGCAATGGAATACTAATGAATGTTAGTGAAAGATTTGTACAAAATATGAGAATTCATTTAATATAGTTTCCTGATATATAATTTATGATAAAATTATAGGTTATTGTTACTTATTTCTTACTTTAAAATTGCTAAAATAAAATTCAATAGTTTCAAATGTGTTTATTATGTAGGTGTCTCTGGGTCAGAATCATGGCAGATTAGCTGAGTCCTTAAAATATCCAAGGGAATATCAGTGTGCCAGAGAGTCAGGAGGTTCTCTAAAGTCAAGCCACTCAGAGGGATAAGTTTCTCATTGGAGGCTGGTCATAAACACTCCATCTAAGGCTACTGAGAACATAGTTTCTTCTCTTATAGTGTTATGAGAGAGGAAAGAGCAAAACATACACACACAAACAGAGAGAGAGAGAGAGAGAGAGAGAGAGAGGAGAGAGAGGCACATACTGCTAAATTACATCCACTAGGCTCTCTTACTGATTTTTATTTTGAGATAGTCTAAGTTCTCCCCTTTGTACTTAAACTATGTATCCCAGGCAGGCTTTGAAGTTGTGATATTTCTGCAATTGCTTTCCAATTAACCAAATCTTAAAACAGTTTATTTCTACATTAAAATATCAACGACAATTGGCTGCCAATACTAAAATCATTCATTATTTCAACAGAGAGAGAGAGAGTGAGAGAGAAAATTGTAGCTGTATTAGATACAGATTTTTCATATAAAGTCTCAAGTGAAGAACAACCTGAACAAAACTGCACAAAAATAGTCATAAAATAATTGTACTTTAAACATGGACACAGTTTAAATATGTCCTGGGTTATAGTTCTTCCTGATAAAATGGTCTGCTTCCAGTTTTAAGTTCATAGTTTGGGGCAGAGGGTATTATCAAATATCTGTTCCCCAGGGACTTAAAAGAATACAGAAGGCTTTGTTAAGTTTGTTCTTCTTTACCAGAAGCCAGAAATTGGCTGTGGTAAAGGGAATACAAAAAACAACATCTGCATGACCAAAATATCTGAGCCTACTTTCCTGTCCTAGCACTTCATCTTAGAAGTCTTGGAAAGATCAGGAATTCAAGGCACATACCTAAACATAGTAAAAGCAATATACAGCAAGCCAGTAGCCAACATCAAACTAAATGGAGAGAAACTAGAAGTAATCCCACTAAGATCAGGGACTAGATGAGGCTGCCCACTCTCATGCTACCTATTCAATATAGTACTGAAGTCCTAGCCAGAGCAATTAGACAACAAAAGGAAGTCAAAAGGATACAAATAGGAAAAGAAGAAGTCAAAATTTCACTATTTGCAGATGATATGATAGTATACATAAGTGATCGTAAAACTTCCACCAGAGAACTCCTAAACCTGATAAACAACGTCAGCAAAGTCGCTGGATATAAAATCAACTCAAACAAATCAGTAGCCTCCCTATACTCAAAAGATAAACAGGCTGAAAAAGAAATTAGGGAAATGACACCCTTTACAGTAGTCACAAATAATATAAAATATCTTGGAGTGAATCTAACCAAGGAAGTTAAAGATCTGTATGACAAGAACTTCAAGTCTCTGAAGAAAAAATTGAAGAAGATCTCAGAAAATGGAAAGATCTCCCATGCTCCTGGATCAGCAGGTTTAACTTAGTAAAAATGGCTGTTTTGCCAAAAGCAATCTACAGGTTCAATGCAATCCCCATCAAAATTCCAAATCAATTCTTCATAGAGATAGAAAGAGCAATTTGCAAATTCATTTGGAATAACAAAAAACCCAGGATAGTGAGAACCACCATTCTCAACAATAAAAGAACTTCTAGGGGAATCATGATCCTTGACCTCAAACTGTACTACAGAGCAGTAGTGATAAAAACTGCATGATATTGGTACAAAGGCAGGCAGGAAGATCAGTGGAATAGAATTGAAGATCCAGAAATGAAACCACACACCTATGGTCACTTGATCTTTGACAAAGGAGCTAAAACTATCCAGTGGAAAAAGGACAGCATTTTCAACAAATGGTGCTGGCTCAACTGGAGATCAGCATGTAGAAGAATGCAAATGAATCCATTCTTATCCCCTTGTACAAAGCTCAAGTCCAAATGGATAAAGGACCTTCACATAAAACCAGATACACTAAAACTAATAGAAGAGAAGGTGGGGAAGACCATTGAATACTTAGGCACAGGGGAAAAGTTCCTGAAAAGAACGCCAATGTCTTATGCTCTAAGATCAAGAATTGACAAATGAAACCTCATAAAATTGCAAAGCTTCTGTAAGGCAAAAGACACTGTCAATAAGACAAAACAGCAACTAACAGATTGGGAAAAGATCATTACCAATCTTAGATCTGATAGAGGGCTAATATCCAATATATACAAAGAACTCAACAAATTAGACTCCAGACAACCAATTAACCCTATTAACAAATGGGGTACAGAGTTAAACAAAGAATTCTCAACTGACAACATTTGAATGGCTGAGAAGCACCTTAAGAAATGCTCAACATCCTTAGTCGTCAGGGAAATGCAAATCCAAACAACCCTGAGATACCACCTCACTCCAGTCAGAATGGCTAAGATAAAAAATTCAGGTGATGGTAGATGCTGGTGAGGATGTGGAGAAAGAGGAACACTCCTCCATTGTTGGTGGGAATGCAAGCTGGTACAACCACTCTGGAAATCAGTCTGTCAGTTCCTCAGAAAATTGGACATAGCACTACCTGAGGATCCAGCTATACCACTCCTGGGCATATACCCAGAAGATGCTCCAACATATAACAAGGACATATACTCTAGTATGTTCATAGCAGCCTTATGTATAATAGCCAGAAGCTGGAAAGAACCCAGATGTCCTTCAACAGAGGAATGAATTCATAAAATGTGGTACATTTACACAATGGAGTACTACTCAGCTACTAAAAATAATGAATTCGAGGAATTTTTAGGTAAATGGATGGAACTAGAAAATATCCTGAGTGAGGTAAACCAATCACAAAAGAACACACATGGTATTTACTCGCTGATATGCGGATACTAGCCCAAAAGCTTGGAATAGCCAAGATTCAACTAATAGACCACATGAAGCTCATGAAGAAGTACGACCAAGTGTGGATGCCTCGTTCCTACTTGGAAGGAGTGACAGAATACTCAAAGGAGCAAATATGGTGACAAAGTATGGGACAAAGAGTCAAGGAGGGGTCGTCTGGAGACCACCTTACCTTGATATCCGTCCCATGTGCATTCACCAAAGATAGACACAGATATGGATGTCAGGATAGGAGCCTGATGTAGCTGTCTCCTCGGAAGTCTGCCAGAGCCTGACATATCCAGAAGTGGATGCTCGAAGCTACCCATTGATCTGATCAAGTGTTCCCAATGGGAAAGTTAGAGGACTGAAGGAACTGAAAGGGTTGGTGGCCCCAAGAGGAGAGCAACAGTGCCAACCAACCAGAGCTCCCCAGGGTCTAAACTGCCAGCCTGGGAACACAAAGGAAGGCACCTATGTCTTCAGCTGTATACTTAGGAGAGCATACTTGTCAGGCATGGGTGGGAGAGGAGATCTTGGTCCCATGAAGGCTGAACACCGAGTGGGGAGGAATTCGTGGGTGGGAAGGGGGAATTGGGGGGTATGTGGGGGCACACCCTTGTGGAGGCAGGAGGAGGATGGGATAGGGGGTTCCTCGGTGGTGGGGGGAATGGGGCAAGGGGATAAAATCTGAAATGTAAACATAATATCCAATAAAAATTTATGAAAAAAAAAGAAAATTCCAGGAATTCCTCAGCACAGTATCAAGCATTTTTTTCCAAGAGAACAGTGGTTAAGAGTGGGCAAAAATTAAAACAACCTAAGAGTGAATGTAAATCAACTTTAGTTTTCTGTATAAACTCGGTGGCACAGTACTAAACAAACAAATGGTTTCACAGACAAGTGTTGTCACTGGAGATGTCTTAGAAAGAAAATAACATCAGAGCGCTTCCATATTCCACGAGGAATTCAGCCCACGGTGAGATGTTATTCAACTCAGAAAAGCTAGACTTGGTAATCTGTTGGGTAAAGACTGAGGAAGTGTTGGCTGAACTGCAGGCAGGGGAGAAGAGCCATTAGAGATCCTGATCCCAAAAGGAATGGAGTCAGCAGCTGTAACGGGGGATATCAGGGAACCGAAGACAGAGCAAAGGTTTCATCAGACTTGCGGTTCACTGTCTTAAAATTTAAGAGTGGAAGTTTGGGAATGTAGATGCCAACACTATGTTGCAATAAAAACTAAAAATCAAAGCAAAGAACAGTAGAAAGGAGAAAGGAATTCTCACTACAGACTTACTATATTTCCTGATAATGAAGAAATAGAGTATATTTAATTTATTTGTAAATTCAATTAATGTGATATCTATTTGCATTAAATCGACTTATTTAGCTATACTTTCCAACAAAAAAAATTAACAGATGGCTTATACAAAAAAAACCTGACAGATTAATAAAATATGACAGATGGCTTTTAGACACAAAAACATCAATTTCTTTGTACAGTTTAAAATTTATACAAAACATCTGCGGCTAGTAATGAGTCTGACTACTTTCTCATTTTGCGACAGTGAGATTTAAAATATATCATCGAGCGTGCATTTTGTTAATGAAATTATCTGACTTAGTCATTAAAGCAAACTTTTCATTTTCGAATGTTACACTCACACTTGTTAATCTGCTGCTTTATTTATTTCAGTCTCCAAGTTATAATTAGTCTGCAACGATCTGCAATGGCATACAAATGCCTTTTTTTTTTTTTTTTTTTTTTTTTTTTTGAGCTGTCAGGGTCTAACTGAGATTTTCAGTTTCCCACGGATGGTTTTCAGTTTCCAATTTGCTATTTGCAATTGATAGACAAAATTATATGTTCTTACCATCCATTCTGTGGTTCTTTGAAGCAGAAAAATATTGTACAACAGTTGAATTTATCTAATTAGCAAATGCATTTACCTTACACGGTTATTATTTATCTGTTTGTAATGAAGCAGAAAGCATACACTATTTGCATTTTTAAAAGAATACCACCATACACCATTCCCTAGGATTTGGTCAGTTAGTGGTAATAGGGTCCAGGAACCCCATAGATCTTTGCTGCTGTTGCTTTCAGCCTTTCCCTCTACCCCATCTTCCTTCATGTGTGCCTCCTTGCCAACCTGCAGAGCCCCTCTCTATCAGGGACTCCACAGCTATCACACTTACCTGGGACTTGGGGACTATAGGCTTAGATTTTTCAAAACCTACTTTAATTATGGTTCTTTAATGCTTCAACCTTCTTACCACCCACCAGAGGTATAAGAAAAGTTAATAGGAAAAGGGGGTTAGAAATAGTTCTTTGAGGAGATTCCAATCTTCTTCATCTACTAGCAAAACACCAAACACAAATCAGCAGCTGCATTCCAGTCTACCAGGCAAACACCACACACAAATCAGGAACAATGACTTGATCAAGAAGAAACCACAAGGCTCTGTAAATGAGCATGCGTCTTCAGAAGCAAGAAGCAGCCAGAATGCCACAAGACATTCTGTAGTACATTTCTTTCTACGAAGTCACCAAGTTGTAACAAATGAAGATCAGTGAAGAAAGCAAAGCGAACCGGTGCAAAAGCATTGTCAGTGAAAACAAGCCCCAGTGAAGACCAGCCTTGGTGAAACCTAATAAAGACCAGCAGAGTTGCAACATGAACCAATGCAATAGCATCTTCTACCATCTGTTGGGTTATAATTATAGTCTTTCAGCAAAACATCACATGCCTTTTCACCAGGCAGCTTCCAGAAAAACACCAGGTGTCAATTCCAAGAAAAACATCCTCTCACACGTCTACTTCGGCGAAACATCCTCTCAAAAGACAGTTGCTAGAAGAATATTATATGACACAACTGAGTCCCCAAGGAAATCAGAAATCCCCACTTCATAAGACCTCTCAGCTGCCACACTTAGCTAAGACCCAGAGTGGCATATAGTGACCAAAAAGAACAGATCATGCAACCGACAAATGGAATGGAATGTCAGATATCTACACCAAATTCAAATTCAAATGACAAGATTTCATCTCACACCAGTCAGAATGGCAATTACTGAGAGAAAATACTGATCAGGTTGTAGGGAAAGTGGAAGCCACATTGCATGTCAGTGGGATTGAAAACCAGAGCCGCCACTCTGGAAATTAGTGTGAAGAATCTTCACAAAGCTAAAACTAAGTCTGCCATGAAACTGGTTACAACACCTTGTGGCATATGTGCAAAGATGTCAATATCCCACCTCATGCACACTTGGTCACCGATGCTCACTGTCAAGCTCTTCCCAAAGCCAGGAAACGGAAATAATCCAAACACCCTTCAGAAGATGAATGGATAAAGAAGATGTAGTTCATTTTTCTCAATGGAATAGTATTCAGCTCTAAAGAAAATTGCAGGTAAATGGAGAGAAAACACCTCACATCCTCTCTTATGTGTGGTTTCTAGCTCCAAAGTTGTATGTGTGAGTATGTAATCTGTAGTACCTTCAGAAGCCAAGAGAAGAAAAATGAGTTCTCAGATGTGGGGAGTGGGGATAGATAGCAGGATATAGGCAGTATAAGGGAGAAATGAGAAAATGTGGAGGGTGAGAGTTCAATGGTGGAGGGGAAGGGAGAATAATGTTGAAGGAGAAAGATAGAGGAGGGACAAGCAACATGAGCCATGGTAGAAATGGCCAAAGACAGCTGATTGTTTCATACCTACCTAAAATTATATATAATACATATAATTATGTATAGTCACACACACACACACACACACACACACACACACACACACACATATACATATATGTCACACACACATATGTGTGTGTGTATGAAGTTACAATATTTTGATTAAACTTTTTTTTGAGTTATTGGTTAAAGAAATCCAAGACAATACCAAAACCATGTAGGGTATTTCTGATGCCTTTAGTTATGTTCAAAAAGATAAAAGTAAATCTCTATTACTAAAGATATTACATAGTTTGGAGAAAATTCTTGGAGGATTGTAGCTGTATCTGACCCAAAACTCCCCTCTCTGAGAGCTAGCTTTTGTAGAAATTTTATACATACATACATACATACATACATACATATGTGTGTATGTGTGTATATATGTATATATGTATATATGTGTGTATATGTGTATATATGTGTATATATATGTATATATGTATATGTGTGTATACATGTATATATATATGTATATATGTATTTATATTCAATATATTGATATATTCATTCATATATATCTAATATATATACACATTCATTCATATATATGTGTGTATATATATGTATATATACATATATATATATATATATATATATATATATATATATATATCCAATATATTCATTCGTTCATACATACATGCACACACACACACACACACACACACACACGCACACACACTAAATCCACATAGGACACAAATTTTCTATACAGAAAAATTAAACTTTCATGACAAACATTAGGCTGATTGTAGCATCTTCTTATTTCCCGGATCACTTTTGTCTCAGTTCTATTGATTGGCATGACATCACAATATTTTCATGCTGCCCTTGGATCTGTAACATTTACAGAGATGGCATCTCTGCAAAGCTTTCCCCTTTTCCAAAATGTACTCTATTCCATGTATTCCAGCCCTTGTTATCTCTGATTCTCAGACTCTCTCCCCACATCAGATTGATCCTGTTCCTCTGCTTGGCTCCTTCACCTTGTTCCAGGCTCAGGATGTCTTCCTCAGGTGGGTATATGATTCTTTCATAAATGCCTTCTTACCTCGGATGACAATTTCCTTTATTCCCCTGTATTCATATACTTTGCTACATTTTGCAGTGCTTTCAAACTGGGAACAAAATTCACCGCTTTCTTATACCTTAGCTGAACATGGAAGTAATATCAATAAAGTATGACCTCAATGCAAACTGAAACAGAAGTCAAAAGTCTTACAAACAGAGAAGGAGAGGCTAGGTCATTTTACTTAAAGTTCTAAATAGAGACTATTATACTTCTATAAATCATTCTACTCAAAAACTGAGTGCTATGTTTTATAGATGCTGTACTAGAGCATGAAGGTGAAAATGAAACCAAATGATTAATTCTTTAAAGATATAATTGTATTTCACAAAAAGGCAAGTGAGATAATAGGTTAAACACACTTGGAAATGGTTTAACAACTAAGGCCCAGATTATTAAGCATTTCAGGAACACTTCTAAGAGGTGTTAATATCATCTTAATGACAATGTGAGACATCAGATTTCATGGAATATGTACATTAAATGCAGAGTATGATCAATTATATAGGTGAGAGGAAAACAGTATGATCTCAAAGGAGTGTGGAAAAGCATATATAACTGTCATTTGAAAGTGTGAAGAGATGGATTCACTTCAAAGAATTCAAGACAATGGAACAAGGAGAGAGCAGGAGAAGGAGAATCTATAATTCTATCATTGATCCCAGGATCCGAGAATACAAAAGGGTTTGGTAAGGTGGATCAAGTTTGCTAAGAAGCAAGTTGCGTTTTCCACATGAGAATTTTTAGATAGCTTTAGGCTACCCGAGCTCTGTATCCACTGGAGATGTTGATGTGAACCTTATTATAAGTGGAAGTATAAATCATCTATGTCTGATAGTGATCAAATCCACAGACAAGGATGACTCTACTTAGGGCAAGTAATAAGAGCAAGCCTACAGAATGTCAGATTTCTAAACATATAAAACTGAACTAGCCAGGCAGCCCAAGAAATGGCAGCTCATTACTATTGACTGGCCTAGAACAGCCGATGTTTTCTTAAGTAGTTTGCAATTTTCAACTGAGTGATGGAATTGGAGACCGTATTAGGCTTATATGAAGGTGAATTGGAAAGAGACACAAACCTGGCAACAGTGACTAGCTGCATGCCAAGAGCAATAATAATAATAATAATAATAATAATAATAATAATAATAATAATGCATGTCTGTAAAATTAAGAAAACAAGGAATAAGTAATTTCTCAAGGTATACTGTTAGCATTTTTGAAACGTCTGACTTTATTTTCTACTCTAAAAACATATTAAAATAAAAAATTACAGAAAAATATAGAAATGTTTGCTAGAATTCAAGCCAATGGATTACAGCAGGAACAGCTGGTTCTTAACATGAACAGTGAGAATAAGTCTTATACACATAAAACCTAGCTAAATCTTTGTTAGTCAGTATTAGTAGCTGATTTCACTTCTTCCTTCCTTCCTTCCTTCCTTCCTTCCTTCCTTCCTTCCTTCCTTTCTTCCTGCCTTCCTTCCTTCCTTTCTTCCCTCCTTCCTCCCTTCCTTCCTTCCTTCATCTATTCTTTTCTTCCTTTTTTCCTTCCTTTTCTTTTTTTCCTCTATCTCTGTTTTGTGGTTGCGGATAGTTACTTTTTGACATCCACAAGCTCATTATAAAATTATAACTACATTATAGTCCTGAACCCAGTGAACTTGCAACACATCAATGTGAAAAGGAACAGATTCAGTTAATTCAGCTAATTTCTAATAAACTAGATCTGTGTGAGGCTTAACAATCGCCATAGTATTTCTATTCATACTTGCTGTTAAATTATTGCACTAAGCACATTAAATAGTATATTCCTTCAGAATAAGCGTCTGTATAGTGAAGGTACCCAGGCTTCTGGTTGCCTCGCTTCTAGCATAACAAAGCCCTCCAAACACACTTAGATTCCAGCTCTGTTGTTGTCAAGCTCTAGTATATGTACCTCCTTCTGAAGAAAAGCCACAATTCTGTCAATGCGTTGATTTCAGTGCCCTTTTTGCCAATGGTGAGCACTTTCTCTGACTCATAAGACAATAATTAATTCTCTATTTTGTGAAACTCCTCCAATGGTGACATCAGAAAGCAAAGAGAGTCTGACTTTCAGCCTCTGGACAGAATAAACTTTGTGAGTCATCATTATGTTTTGTTAGGACCTTTTTTGTGTCATTGTCTACATCCTTCTTAAGTTGTGCAGTAAATTAACTTCAGGGCTGGGCACATGGCTCAGAATACTTAATTAATACTTGATTAAGAATACTTAATCATCTCCTAGAGGACCTGAGAACCCGAGATTTGTTCCCAATACTTGTGGCAGTGACTAACAACTGTAACTTGAGCTCCAGAGAATGTGATGCCTCCTTCTGGCTGTTGTGAGTGTGTGTGTGTGTGTGTGTGCACACATAAACACATGCCATACATTAATACAGACAAATACCAAAATAAAAATAAAAATTTAAAAAACTATTATTTTTTTCAAAACTATAACTTCCACCAGTGAAAATTGTACTTCCAGAACTACTTTCTGCTCTGTGCACTAAAATTTATATTTAAAACCAAAGAAAGATTCCTATAACTTCTTTACTCCTTTCCTCTGTTTCTTCATAAGTACAAAGACAGTCTCAAAATCAATAAGCAGAGTGCTGGAGAGCAATAGCAATGGGAATTAAAGAAATTTTATTGATTTCCAAGATAGCATTCCCACTATTATACAAGGGAGAATGGTATAATATTTTATTAATTATGATATACATGTTATATGTATATATATATATATATATGTAAAATATTGCATAGTGGAAACTAACACATGACTTTAAATCTTGTTTTTTATATTTTGATATCATGTTTGAAGTATTTGATAATTTAATACTGTAAGCTCTTTATCCATTGTGTGTATTACATATTCTTGATGTTCTATGGAGATAGAATATTTATTATCATAAGTTAGAAATATTTTTATATGTAAAGTTTACTTCTACTTATGAAAAACTACAAATGTATTACTGGCAAAGGTATTGTTTACTTACACTGATGCTATTTTAGTAAATTGGAAAGCATCATTAATTTCTGACTTTTTAATTCAGTTTAAAATGACAAAAGTATTCCAGAATAGTATCAAAAATGATTTAATTAGTCATGTATATTTTCAATGTCTCTCCAAACTCAAGATTCACTGTGTTCTTTATTGTTTTTATGTTTTTGTATAAATCTATATTATGTACTTCTCTCAGCTTTTATCACAATTTTTGTCATAATCTACATTGGAAATCCACTAAAAAAAAATCCAACACAGAAAAGTCACCTAATGTCTTTCTACTCTCCTCCAGGAGGACTAAGAAGTCATTGCAATGTTGACCATATCCCTGTCTTTATTAGATTCTTCCCTTGTTTTTCACTAGTCTGCTATCTAAACCACACATCTGTGCATTTATTTTATAGAGAATGTAAGTACTCTCTCTACCTGTTAAGAATTTAACCTCAAAAGCTCAGCATAAACAGAGTTAATGGATATTCAGTTCACTATTCCAACCAAAAAGCAGAAAGGACCTGCAATTTAATCATTCTTTGGGTAATTTAAATTCTGCTCCTAAAATAAGACAGATCATCAAAAATTCTCATCTCTGAGTCCCATTACTTTGATTCTTCCCTTCTGTTATATGTGTATTTTAATGCATTGGTACTATACCACCAGCCTGTTACTATGCCATCAGCCCAGACTAAAATACAGCCAACACAGCCTTATCAAAAATGTCACCAGCTTTATTTACCAAGGTCAGAGTCAGAGTCAAGAATCTCTAGACAAGCTTGTTTTTATGTTGTAAATATAAAAATTTAAGACTTATGTGTATGTGAGCACAAATTTGAGAGTATGTGTGTATTAGTATATGTGTGTATGTGCATGTGCATATGAATATGTGTATATATACACATGTATATGAGAGAAAGGTTAAAATTACATTTAGTCTACCACTAACAATCATATATTCTAATCAAAATAACATTTTATATGTTTTAATATTTTATTCCCTTTAATTTTCCATTTATAGACATTTTCAGTGTAACTCACTTCTATACTGATTCTTTAAATTTTTGCTGAACAAGAAAGAACTATAAGTATATTTTGCTCTAAAATTTTATTTCAAATATAAGTATATTTTACTCTAAAATTTTATTTCAAATAAGTAGAATTCTAATTTATCCATCCTTTCTTCTACATGCTTAAGGGAGTGCCACTGCTGTCAGACACTAAAGTCCAAAGAATAAGAGGGGATGGGAAGGATTGTGACTAGAATTATCATATACATGGGTGAAATGGTCAAAGTGAAAATCAGGTTTTTTTAAAGCTAGGATGAAAAATTCTCTAAGACATGCCAGACTCTGTACTATAAAAATTCATGAACAAAGAAATAATCAATAAATTATGTGAGTTTTGACATATATAGTTTTACCAATGTTGACTATGTTAAAATTCTTCTTGAAGTATTGTAGCCATCTGGTGGAACTAATTTCCAGTTCATACTAGGCAATGCCAGCCAACAATGTTTTCCACAATTCTTCTGTTTGCTTTATTGTGAAGGATGGAGGTTCTGTAACTATTCAAAATCATTTAGACTCTATTTCTTATTACTGTGCCTTTAGAGAGAAAAATTCCAATAACTTAGCAACAAAAAAAGTTGGATTATCCAATTCTTGCTCATGATTTTTTATTAAATCACCAAAAAATTGTTTACATGCCCTTTTCTTACTGTGGTAGGAATTTTTTTCATGGGAGACCATCAGCAAACATCTATTCCCTCCAGACATGACACTGACAACCAGACCAAAGAACAATTCTGCTCAAGTCTAGCATAGTTAACTAATGAGTATACAAGAATTTTCATCTTAAATTTCTCATAATATAAATCTATGAATGTGTGAAAACCTAGATAAAATAAAACTGGGGAATTTTTTGAACAAATAAAACACAGTAGTTCTGGAAGTCAGCAGCATGTATGCTGTGGATGAAATGTCTAAAAAGGAATAGCTAATATTACCACCATCTATAAATATTGTCAGCCTAGGACAATGATATGGATAATAAAACATTATGGTTGAGATATGGACTATTCACCTACAAGAAGAAGAGCTAAATTTCTTTACACCCACATTTTGCATTTGGTTTCTCTCTCTCTCTCTCTCTCTCTCTCTCTCTCTCTCTGTGTGTGTGTGTGTGTGTGTGTGTATGTGTGTGTGTGTGTGTTTATGTGTGTCATGTGGGTGTTTTCAAGTACGAAAGCAGACATAACAGGTGAATCCAAAAAATAAGCAGAAATTATGCCATTTGTAATAGTTTTGAGGGTGTCATGACTTGGGATAAAACTGCTAGGCTAATTTTTAATTACACATAAATAAAATAAATTAGTTATAAAATCACTTGTATCATTGTGGTAAGTTAAAGTCCACTTCAGGCCTTTGCAGTCCCTCTGTCCAGTGGTCTTTGTGACATTCTTGCTGTACATTCTTGCTTAATTAGCTTTTAGCTAATTAAGAGGTAAGGGGCAAATGTAAAATCATAATACTAGTTCTCTAAAATAAAATTTTGTTCTCTGTTCCTACAAAAGGGCGAACTAAACATAAAACAGAATACTGACCAGAATATGAAATTAAAATAATATTTTTAATAAGAGTGAATTCCCAGAAAAGCCTTAAGAGAAGAAATAGAAAAAACTCCTGAGTTTTCACGAGAATGAGTCTCTGTACCTTTGCAGGCCAAGACTTCTAACATACATGGATGCATCATTAGTGCCTATTGTTTTCCAGATTTGAATAGATGTGGTTAACAGAGAACTCAGGGAAGATTAGAGAATGAAAAGAGAGGATATCAATAATTTCATAGCACTGCCTTCTTCATTTGAGATCGGACAATGATCTATGAAAAGAAGAAATCTCAAAGTATGTTTGATCTGCATTTCCCTGATGGATAACGATGTAAAACATTTCTTTAATCATTTCTCAGCCATTTGAGATTATTCTATTGAGAGTTCTCTGTTTGGACCTATACTCCATTTTAATCAGATTATTTGTTTTATTGTTGTCTAGTTTTTTGACAGCCAAACTCTATGCAGTCAGTCACTGACAGAAATTCCATTAGCAGCATATAAATGCATTTAATATGATAAAATGGCACACACTGAATATATACATACAAAGAATGCCACCAGTAATAAGAAATCTGTGTCAAGAGATTAATTTTTAAATGATTTTCATGAGAGAAAACAGCAAATTATTCTCCAGGGGTTTTGGTTTTATTGTTTAGATTTATTTAGCTTCCCAAGATAATTTTTGAAAATAATATATTTTGTCTAGATGAAGAGCCCTTGAATATGAGACAGCACAAGAGAAGACAGGAATTTGGGAGAGGTTGGAGGAAGGAAAGAGAAGGGAAGAAGATGTGGTTATATTTTAGTTTCAAAGAATAAAGATAGAAAAATATAGCCAAGCATGCAGAGCTTCGTAGGAGAAATAATAAATATATTTTCAAAATAACCACTGAGTTTAAATGAATTGAAATGTGATTTTTCAGTGGCAGAATTAGAGAAACTGTGTTTTTAATGGGAGATAGTGAAGCACTGGGTGACACTCTGCTACAATGAGCTGACTTCTACTCTATCCTTAGAGAGGAGACATGCCCACTTTCACTAGTATAAAAATGTCCCACAGGAGACACTGTGAACAATGTGTGTCCCTGACTCTAAGCTCTGGGTTTTCAAATGGCCTCATGGTATCCTCTTCATCTGTCTCTTTTCTTTATTTATTCTGTAAGAGGTTCCCATACAAAACAAATTGGTCCCAATTTAATATACCTTTAATGACTTAAGATCCTATGTGAGAAATAAAAGACATTCCTTTAAGATTAACCAGTACAGTTCAATGTCAAGTTTCTTGTCATTCAGGATAAAAATTAGCTCTGACGTATTTATGGATAAATTTTGTCAGCATAATTACCCAGCGACTAATGCTATCCTAAGAAAAAGAGATATGTTGAGATATATTTCTGTTCAATTCCTTTTCTCATGACAAGTAGAAATTGCTAAAATTTTAGAGTAAAATCAAGAAATTGATATTGTTGTTGAGTCTTTTCTACATTCTCACAGTATATTGAATTTCTAGGCCTAATTCAGATCAGTGTTTGGTAGGTCCCAAAACAAAGGACACAGTCTCCTCTTCGAGATAGTTACTCCCTCCAGCTTTCTAAGAACTGGAAATCATTACCACAGACAATGGCTTGTAATTTAGGAAATTTCATGAAATCAGGTCAATTTAAGAAAATTTTCCCTAATTTTTAACGGTAAATTGTCTTTACTTTTTTCAAGTCAGGTCCTAGTTGGGTTTCCATATCGCTGCCATTCTGATTTGTGGGAAGCCAGATAGCAATAGTAGGCCACAGGTCATGGGCAATTGCCTAGATTGCTGGATGATTTACAGAAAGCTATAGCAGCTTCTAAAGGAACACCGAGGTGAGTAAAACACCACAGTACGCCAGATTTACACCTGCAGATGTGCAAAGAGAAAACCTTGACCTATAACTCCTCCAAAAAATGGGGCTAGAAGAGCCAATTTACATAAAATACTTTATGGTGTTTAATTCATAAGAGGGCTCTCTGTAGTTATAAGCCTTCTGATACAGCATTTCCTACTTCCAATTCAGCTATATCAAATAGCTGAATTTTTAATGAAAAATAACTTGAATTATCTCAACATTCTTAGTTGAGTTAGACTTTTGAACTATTAGAGGTTTTTATTGAAAAATTGTGAAAATCCGGAGACAAACTGTAATGAATTTAAAATTTTTGGTAGCTCTTTTTTTTTATTGGTTATTTTATTTATTTACATTCAAAATATTATCTCCCTTCCCAGTTTCCCCTCCCCAAACCCCCATGCCGTCCCTCTCCCCTGCTTCTATTATGATGTTCCCCCCACTTACCCACCCACCCATTCTTGTCTCACTGCCCTAGCATTCCTCTATCCTGGGGCATCAAGCCTCCACAGGACCAAGGGAGTCCCCTCCCATTAATGACAGATTAGGCCATCCTCTGCTACATATGCAGCTGGAGCCATGGGTCTCTCCATGTGTACTCTTTGGTTGGTGGTTTAGTCCTTGGGAGCTCTGGGGGGGGCGTCTAGTTGGTTGATATTGTTGTTCTTCCTATGGGGTCACAAACCCCCTCAGCTCCTTCAGTTCTTCCCTAACTCCTCCATTTGAGGTCCCCATGCTGAGTCCGATGGTTGGCTGTGAGTATCTGCATCTGTCTTAGTCAGGTGCTGGCAGGGCCTCTCAGGAGATAGCTATACCAGGTTCTTGTCAGCAAGCACTTCTTGGCATCAGCAATAGTGTCTATATTTGGTGTCTGCAGATCAGATGGATCCCGAGGTAGGGCAGTCTCTAGATGGCCTTTCCTTCAGTCTCTGCTCTTCAGTCACTTTTATGGAATCTCTTCAAGACAACACTGTCATGTTTTCTTTTCAGATATGATTTGATGCAGTTTATATAATGCAGTGATTAATTTCCATGACATTTATTTCTTATACAAGTAACTATATTTGGATCCTTCCCATTCTTTCCCTCCATCTCCTTCTGTGCTCTCCCTCAACTATATCCTCTCTACTTCATTACTTCTATATTTATTTTTGATTTTTGTTACACACACATGCATGTATATATGTATATGTATATATGTGTATATGTAAATATGTATATGCATATATATGTTTATATGTGTATGTGTATGTGCATATATGTACACACATGTATGTATGTGTATATATATTTATGTGTATATATATGTATATATGTGTATGTATATATATATTATGAATAAATATATATTCATATATTCATATATATATATATATTCATAATGAGTTCAGTAATTAGTCTTGCCTCAATTTTGACTATGTTTATGGAGGAACCCTTAGAATGGTGTCTTACCCATAAAAGAAAACATGACGAAGTAGAAGGTGGAGGAGAAAATTAGAAGAAAAAACTGGATTCCCCCTCTATCAGCACCGCATTAACTGTCTAAAGCTTTTTATGAAGGTGTGAGCCTTTGTGAAATTTTCCTCTGACCATAGTGGCAAGTTGACTTGTGGGATTTTTAGGTCTCATGTGGAGAAGCATGTTGTAGGAGCTCATGGGAGTACTACCTCCAACATGTCCAGAAAAAACTGTTAGACACAATCATCAATATCCTCAGGTTCTTCCCATCCTCTCCTGTACCAATTCATGATGCTCCTTGAGCCATAGGGGTAGAAGTTGTGTTAACAATGTCTCATTTGGGGCAGGGTCTACCACAAGTTCTTCATGTGAATCTTACAATAGTCTTTGTGTACTGCAAGAAAGCAAGGAAGGAAGAAAGCAAGCAAACAAGGAAGGAAGGAAGGAAGCAAGGAAGGAAGAAAGAAAGCAAGCAAGCAAAAAAGGAAGGAAGGAAGGAAGGAAGGAAGGGAGGGAGGGAGGGAGGGAGGGAGGGAGGGAGGGAGGGAGGGAGGGAGGGAGGGAAAGAAAGAAAGATCCTTTATTGAGATATGTCTGTGGATATTAGAGTATTTAGAAGGTAGTGGAAGTTATATTATTTTATTAATATGTTAGGATTGTCCTACTCATGCAACTCAAAGTCTCTTTTACTTGTAGCCAAGAGCAGCATAACTAATAACAGCTCTTAAATATATTTTAAATAAATATTTGCAGCTACTATCTAATGTTTCAAATTCATGTTTATTAGTTCATCAGTCTTTACATATCTGATAACATCTACATTATAAGTATAACAAAAATGCCTTATTTCATTTTTTCTAGTGACAATCCATGCAGGCAATGCCAGACAATAAGTAAGTATAACTAGTACCATGTGTCCAAACCTTCATTCCAATGTGAGATATTTCCCTATAGGGTCACATAAGGTGGGTGTCAGGCATCCTATAGTAATAGTTCTAGCCTAAACATTCACGACTCAGGTTTCATAATACTATTCTGTTTGAGAACTCTGCCAATAAGGTTGCAGTCCCTCATGAATGGATGGCTCTCTGGTCTCAAGCAAAATGAAGGACCCACTTTCTCAGCCGGGCCCCCCTTTCTCTGTTTGCCTGGAAAGTGTCCCTGAACACAGATAATTTGTCTTATCCAAAGAAAGATCATGTGCAGAGCTGCTTCACTCAGTATCTGCTTCGGCTTCCCACCTGCATGATAATTATGTACTATTATGTACATGTACTATGTATTGTGACCAATTAGCAAAAGCCCTATATACCCTATTCCTGAAACAATAACATAGACTTGTCTCTGCTTCGTCCTCACAGGCTGGTGGCTGGTGGTCTTCAAGAAGAAAAAAGACCCACACTATACAAGTAATATGAGATTATTTTCCATTTCTTTATTTGTTCTCAGATCTGTATTCATTTAAACAAGTTTGGCAACCCAACTCTTTCTTTTGCTTTAAGTAGCAGGTGAATAATATATTAAAAATAAAAGCATTTAGGACCAGGTCTTTACCAAATGTGCTCTAATTTATTTCCTCAAAAATACACATCTATGTCATATGTACATGTATACATACGTACACATGCATGTATCTCTAAATTTAGCAATCTTAAATAGGAATTTTTACTGTCCTAGCCTACAGAGAAGAGATTGTAATAATACCCTTTTTTCATACCATTGCACATACTGATGGTGGCTGGCATTTCCTATTGCATAGTGTTCCATCCTGAAGAGGGAAAAGAAACTTATAAGCCATAGGAATTCAACATCCTCACAATTATGAGATAGCTGAAAGTTACAAGACACAAAAGGCTCCTGGGGATTACAGAAGCATCACACAGCTGATATGAAGATAGAAGGGGCAGACCTGCCTGCAGGAAACTCTGAGAATTCCTAGAGGGGACTGTAATATCTGACTGGCCAGTGGGACTGCCTGGAAGACATCAGAAAACTTAAAGTTGAAGCAGCTGCCCTTGAGACATCTATGATTCTGTAAGTATTCTCACACCAATATTTTTTGTAAGTAATCCAATAAATTCACCACCAGTTCACCAGCATAGATATGTTGATACTGTTACTTTGTCTGATCCATAACTGGGTTGATTAGGCAGTTGTTCATGTCCCTTATTAAAAAATATGTAAATAAATAGATAAGATTTAAAAAGTCAATCCCTTGAACACTAAAATTTCTGAATACTTTCTAAATGCAAGTCACTTTACATAGAAGGAGAGCAAGGGGGAGATGGGGGAGAGATTGTGGGACGGGGTGACTGGGAGGGGCAGTGAGCGGGATGTAGGGTGAGTAGGTGAAAAGGCGAAATTAAATTTAAAAAAGAAAAGCAAACTTTCTGTAATATGAATAATGGCAAATAAATTTACAAACTAAAAATCAAACACAAATTTCACTTTGGAAGGATGGATTGAATCAAAACAATAAAGTGGAAAGTTAAGATAAATGGAGAAATAATCTGGGTGAACTTAGTTATATCAAAGACTAGTGCAGAAAGCACAAGAAATATGCAAAAAGAAAAAGTTTTACACTTTGGAAATGCTAGAAACTTTTTAGGTGATATTTTGTCTGATTTCATTTTTATCATTTGCAAAAGGGTGCAGTTACTCTACATTTGTAAGTTAAGACAAAGAGGAATGGTGAGTCCTTATTTTTAAAGATGGGTGATTACAAATTTCTAAATAGGTAACCGTAAAACTGACATTTTTACTTACAAGTGTGCAGAAATGCTCTCCTCCCTGTCTTAAGACTGACTTTTTACCTCAAAAATCTCATTAAAAATAAGACAAGAGGCAATATAATTTAAACTTCCTATACTTGAATTTTAGATCTTATGTAGCTGGGGTTTCTTTGACAGTGTGTGTTGAATATAATCTAATTGGCTTTATAAAAAAAGGGAAAGAAGACATCTTCAAACTGCAGGTAAAAGAAAAAAATGTTAATTCAAGTTTTTATGGCTCAAGAAAACAATCTTTTTTAAATTGATCAAAACAGGCATTTTTGTGTTTTTAAAAAGTTTATCAGATGTTTACGAGACATTCAAAGAAAAAGAAAGCTAAATACGTTATACAGGCACAATGCCTATGACAGTAACAATATTCATCTCATTTTTATATCAATAAGGAGCTCGTACCAATGAAAATTTGAAATTTAGATTTGAAATCGGAGTAAATTTTGTACAATTTAAGAAATTGTAACTTCATCTTGATACTAATTATACAGATTTCTATTAATAGGTTATGGCTATGCAGTAAATCCTAGCTAATCCTCCCTGTTCCAACAAAACCTCTACTTTTCCCTAGAAAGACAGCCCAATATTAACCACCTTAGTCCCCAAGCCCAGGGAATAGGGGTGCTGACTCTTCATTAACTTCTTCAAGCTGATAACAGGCGTTGAGATATTAGAAGAGGGGTGGGAGGAAGAGTAAATTGATAAGCTCCTGACACTGTGTCTTCACTGCATCCAGGTGGAATTCCAGGACATTGTAGGTTTGAGCAGGTCTGCTCAGTTAGCTTGATGAGTAGATACACTGAGGCTGTGTATTCCGCAATATACAATTCTCAGAGCAAGTTTTAGTATCAAGAAGAAAAAAAAATTTTTTTCCCCTAGAGGGCTGACATTTTTTTTAAAATGTTGGTTCTAACAACTCTTCTTTTTTTCCCCTTTTTTTAATTGGTTATAATATTTACATTTCAAATTCTATCCCCTTATCCCATTTTCCCCCACCCCACCCAGGAACCCCTTATCCTATCCCCCCTCCTTGTGCTTCTATGAGGGTGTGATTTTCCAGTTTCTATGATGCTGCTTCCATTAACATAAACTGCCTCCTAGATTTTTAAATCCTTCCATTTGTGTTATTAAATCTCCTATTTTTCTTTTTTCTCTTTCTTTTTTCTCTTTTTTCCCTTTTTTCTCCTTTTTTTCCCTTTTTTATCTCTCTTTTTTAAAAAAAAAAAAAATGGGAATTATATTTACCTTTCAGATTTTATCCCCTTACCTCCTTCCTCCCACCACCCAGAAACCTCCTATCCCACCCCCCTCCTCATACTTCTATGAGGCAGTGCCCGCACCTACCTCCCCCCACTACTCCCTCCCCACCCTCACTCCCCCCCCCTGCACTCTGTGTTCGTTTTTTATGGGACCAAGAAATTTCTCTCCCACTTATGCCCGATATATATCCTCCTCTACATATACCACTGGAGTCCTGGGTCCCTCCTTGTGTGCTCCTAGGCTGGAGCTTTAGACCCTGGGGGGCTCTGGTTGGTTAGTATTGTTGCTTTCCTCCTGGGGTCATAAACCCTTTCTGCTCCTTCAGTCTTCTCTCTAAGTTCTCAATTGGGAAAGAATACAAGGCTTAGACCCAGTCCTTCTTTAATTTTTTTAACTGATTTGAGATGGTTACCCTATGAGTTAAGGGACTATAGCAAATTCAGGGCTTTGAGTTTATTGTTAGGGTGTTTTCTATATTTCATTTAGAAATAGCTGAGAGGAGTTAACAGACAACAGTCCAGATTGCCTCACAGGGATAGGTGGTTTTCAAAACATCAGAAGTCCACAGAATTGACGTTACAAACATTTTTATATTAATGTTCATTTTGATTAGAGACCTGTCTGCTCCTGACAGCTTCCTGTCTTGGATTCTAAGAAGAAATTGAGCATCCTTGGAGTTGCTCCAGTTGTGCAGAGACAGCCACAAGGCAAGAATTGCCTCTTTCCATCTACAGACAAATTACTGTCCAGAAAAGGACACACTTGCAGAATAGTCAACTGATTATATCTGCCTAGACAGAGTAATCAGGCCTTAATAACTCTGCAGCACTAAAGTCTGTCAGATGATCCTGGGCCAGAAGGCTGAAGATTTGATGCTCCAACGTTCTGTAGTATAGGGTCTGTCCAGGTGTTCAGCGGTCTCTATAAATTGGCTAAGTTTTAGAAGCTATGCTTTGTGCTTCCCATAATTTAAGTTAACTCAGTCATTCTGGATTTCTGATGGGGTTGAAGACCTATAGTCTCATAGCCAATCCTATTTACTTTGAGAGAAAAGATCTGAGTGGATGGTTTTCAGCTAACATTCATTCTAAAGCCAAAAAAAACAATCAGGTTCAAAACTAAGTGTTTTAGTTAGGAGAGACGACAGAGGTTCTGGTTAGTCGACAAAATGATGGACTAGGTATTAGGATTATCTTGTACCTCACTGGTACAAATAGGAATAATTATGCTCTAATTGTATTTTGAGAAAAAAGTGTTATTTTAACAGGAAGGGTGATATGTAGGAGGAGCTATGGGGGAAGGAACACCGAGAGGAAGAGATGGAGTAAGGAGAGGAGAAGATGAAGGAGAGGAGAAGCAAGGTGATAAGAGAGAGAAAGAGAGAGAAACAGGGGGGGCATGGAGGCAGATGTTCACGTGTCTCCACCAGTCAAAGACACTTTATATATCTAGGCTGGGCATTGGGTTACACTTCTGATTGAGCATTACCAAACTTGTAAAGCCTTTGACTGACATTTAAAAAACAAATTGTATAAAAGCAAAAAGGAAAAGGGGGCATGGGATAGGGGTTTTCTCTAGGGAGGGGAAATGGGGAAAGGGGATGGCATCTGAAATGTAAATAAAATATAAAAAAATTAAAATAAAAATAAAAAAAGAATAAAGGTTTTAGTTGTAAATCTGATATATATATATATATATATATATATATATATATATATATATATAGAGAGAGAGAGAGAGAGAGAGAGAGAGAGAGAGACTAGTCCACAGACAAAAGGATAAAATTCCAGGTAGACGTTTAGGACTTTAAGAAGATTTAATATGAAAATGACATAAATAAGGATAAATTTGTTTTTCTCCTAATTTGTTTAAAATTTATAAGACAACTTTAAAAATAAGTTATCTCGTCCAAAATGGTCATTCATTAAAAATGTATACATGTGGGCAACAGTAAATTGACTCATAAGGTTATAATGCTAGTTCTGCATAGACTGTGGGGTCTTAACCACATAAATAGTTCCTATAACTACCATAATATAAAATGCAAAGTGAAAATAATAGACAAGATATGCAGAAGCATACCTGTAACTCCAGTACTGGAGAGACAGGGATGGCTGGATTCTAGAGGTTACCTGGCTAGCAAGTTCCAGTCAATAAATGGACTTAATTTTCAGTGTGAAACTGTGTCTCAAAAAACAAAGATGGAGAAAGCATTGAGGAGGACATACTAATGTTAACTTCTGTTTTTCTCATGTACCCATACAGATTATTATACATATGCATGTACCACACACAGAAAAATGGGGAAGAGAAGGATAAAGGGGAGGATGAGGAAAGACGAGGAGGAGGAGATGGAATCAAATAGGTTCAATGGTCAAGAAAAGATGCTCCATGCACACCATAAACATAAGAAGGTAGGAGGTTTTTTACTATATAGAAGTGCTTACGTTACCATGCAATTCAAGATACACTGTATAATCTGAACAACAAAAAAAATTTTATGATGGCAACGATTCATAAAACTAGAAAATGCAAAGAATTATAATTATCCAGTTATAGAGCTTCAAATGATGAGGCGAGAGATCAAGTATGTTAATGTTTCAAGGAGTTAAATCTTTAATCTTTTCTTCATATATTTCACTTTTATTGGGGTAAAGCTTCGAGATATTAATGTAAACACATTGAGGTCATGTGGGTGACTGTCAGGATTCCTTTATAGTAAAGATCAACCAGATGAGTTCCATGACTGTGCTAAGAATCAGTTTCAGTAGCACAGAGACATTTTATAGAACAGATTAGCTGGCTCTAAAATACTGTTGAAGCTTGAAGCGATTTCCAGAATGGTTTTCAATTTCTAAATGCTCCATCATTCATTGTTGAAGCTGCATTTTTCCTTTTATAGAAAGTAGAATTTTTTCATACAACATACTCTGATTACAATTTCTCCCACCCCAACTTCTCCCAGTTCTTCCTCACATCCTCTCCTGTCAGAATCCATATACTTTCTGTCTCTCCTTAGAGAACAAACAGGAATCTAAGGAATAAAATATGGTAAAATAAAATAAGATAAAACAAAACAAATTAGCATAGGGCAAAAATAACAGAACAAAAAGAGCCTCAAAAAAAACCATAAGAAATACATATAGATACAGAGACACACACACACACTCACACAAATAGGAATCCCATTAAAAACAAACATCCAATATCCGTAATATATCTAAAAAAAGAACATATGAGGTTTAAAAAAAAATGACCTGACACAACATTATGAAATGAAGAACTTCTAAAGACACCATTGAGTTCATTTTGTGTTGTCCATCAACAGCTGGGCACGAGGTCTACCGTTAAAAATGTTTTGTTTCTCCAGTGATAACTCCTTTAGAGAAAACTAATTTCTCATTTACAAGTGGTTACCAATATTTTGGGGTTAGGGATGGGACATGTGTCCACTTTTTGTCTAATTACTAGGATTCCATCTGGTGCAGACCCATTCAGATCCTGTGCATGCTGCCTCCTTCTCTGTGAACTCATATGTACATAGGTTATGTTTTGTTTAGAAGACATAAGTACTACAATAAATTATTTTAAAATTTAATCATCTATTCAGTTTTACTTTTCTTAATAAAAAGAAATCAGACTTAAATCATTTAAATATTTTGTTGTTTCTTTCCATTGAGTATATCTTTTCCATTTAAAATTCCATTTATTTTAATGTCTTCATGTTCTCACTAATGTCAATGATAACAAACCATATTTACATTCACATTTTTTTAGCTGTGAACACTTAAACTGTACCACAGAGCAGCATTTATAGATAGACTACACCAGAGATGATTGAAAATAAAGTTTAGATTGCGGTTAATTTCTCATTTTTGCTTACTTCTTTCAAAGTCTAATAAAAAAGTAAGCTACAGAAATTGCTGTTAAAAACTGAAAAATGTCAAAGTAATGAATCTTTGATACCATTTGCCTTTAAATATAAATAGGAATTTTTGTCCAACATGACAACTTTTCTAAGATATACTGGGTAAAAGTTAGATTCCTAGGAAAGATAATTAATAAGTTATTTGAAAAAAATCATATGGCAATGAATGCAAATGAATATTCATCACCTTTGAAACTTTAATTGACAGGTTTATAAAGAATTTACTGAATATTATTATATACAGCACTTAATTTTAGACTCAAAATTTACGATTCATAAAATACAGGACATATACCAATTTTATGTTCATGTAGATCCTGGTTTATTTAAAAATGTATATGTTTAATAAAAATAGGAAGACTGTCATGATAGACAGTCATTAATTTACTCAATAAAATAGCACACTTTTATATCTTCATATAATAATTCTTATTTTTATGACATATAAACTAATCATGATTTCATATTAACTTCACAGGAAACCAAGTGAAATAATGAGGATAAAGTTTGTAGTAACTGGAAACACTGTTTATGTAACTGGGCTCTCCTAATTACTGTCAGTAGATCTCATGTCTACTGCTTCTTGCTAGAACTATAAATCTGTTTACAAAAAGTTGATCTAATTTCAACACCATTTCATTATTACATTTGAACATTTCCCCAAGAACTTATAAATAAAAGAAATGATTTCTCTGTAAGATTTAAACTTTAAAATCAATACATAATTGATCAGAGGAAAGCATTCTGAAGCACCTTAGAGAGACACATCTGTGTTTAGGGCTTCAACATTTGGCATGTCCTAAAGTGTTGGCAAAGGCAGAGTAGAGATCTCATGGGTTTATAGTATCTTAGCTCAGAAGCTACTCAATGAAGAAATTTTACTTAATTTTCTTTGCCTTTTGAACTGAATTGTAACAAAGATAGCCATCAAAAATCAATTCGCAGAGGAGGCAAACGGCTCATACAGACAGATGTCCTAAAAATTCTACCTAATCGTGATATTTGCTATTCACAAAACAGTAAGATAATCGTGTTGGAGTACATTGATTGTGAGACTGAGGGAGAAGTGAAGGAAGGACAAGAGAAATCTGAAGACAGACTGGGTCAGTGGCATTTAGAAATGCTTGATCAGCCTCCTATAAGGGCACATTGATAACTAGGCAACAGAAAGATGGCTGGACCCTGAGAACTGCTTCTGTTTCCTAAAATACACTCAAGTTCATACTTTTGACATATGGGCCACAAAACTGTTCCTTCCTGAGCCATGTATTAAAGCTACATTCGTGTCATCAATGGAAATCTGAAATGGTTTTCCAACTCCAATGAGCCATTGCTACTAGAAACTTAAAGGTCATCAAACACGTTATTACACTCAGAAACATGATGTACCTTTATAAAATAGAAATGTAGAAAGCTACATACCTATATTTTACCGTGGAAGTAAAGTAGGTACTGAAAAAGAACCAAAAAAACAAAACAAAATAAATCAAAATGTTACCAGGGTCCATGTTACACAGAAGGCTCTGGAGACAATAAAGCTAGTTAGTGAGATGAATCCTGTTTTTTCTCTAATGGCATGACAGTTCAATAAACATAAATTCTCTATTTTCATTTCATACCAGCAATCAACTTTCATCTGTCTCTCTCTCTCTCTCTCTCTCTCTCTCTCTCTCTCTCTCTCTCTCT
>JANHMN010000017.1:34347659-34438054 GCA_030674055.1 Rhabdomys pumilio
TCTCTCTCTCTCTCTCTCTCTCTCTCTCTCTCTCTCTCTCTCTCTCTCTGTCTGTCTCTGTGTGTGTGTGCGTGCTCCTCGTGTACCTGTATTAATGGAAATTAGATATATAAATCAATGGAATATGAGTACTATGTTTCATGGGGCAAGAATTTATTGAAATGATAAGGTCACATGCTTTGTTTTAATAAAAATATAATGGATTATTATTTCATATGCTTTTAGACATGAATAAGAGGCCCTTGATCTACAAAGGCCAGGTTCTAAAACAGAATTTTTTAAGTAGAGCACAAATGATACCCAAGATTATTTAAAAGACAATCAATAGCTAAAGCTGTCATTGCTGGGGTCATTATATGCTAGTGCCTGGCCATTTTGTTCATATTTTTAGAGTCGCAGATAGAAAGGGGGCCATAAATCACTTAGAAAAAGGCAAAGAGATGAGACCCACTATTCCCTCCAGTCATATTTGAGTGCATCAAGTCTACTCCAGCAAGTAAGTCTGACAATCTACTTAGTTCAAACCCACTTACCCAAGACTCCCAGTCCTAATAAACAGCAAGCTCTTCGCATTTATGTCATACTTTATAATAAAGCAGTCTTTTCGTGTACTTATTTCATGCCATAGCCCAAGCATAACAAGCAGGCAGAAAATTCACTTCTTGAAAGCAGTGACTCTTAACATGTAATCCAGGCTCCATCTGCACCAGTTTCTGGCATGCCTGTCAAAAGGAAGATTCCTCTAATCCCCTCAGGAGCTTCTGTGCAAACTGAGGTTTGACAAACGTGATTCTGAGATGTGAATAGCAATGCACAGCCCTAATTCCTTCAATGCTGTGAGAATCTGTGTCATGTTGTTCTTCACCTGAGATAATAGTGAGTGGCTTTAACCTGACAGTTATTGGATCACCACCTTAAACCAAAAATTCAAAATCTGTGGAAACAAGAGCCAAACACAAAGATGTTTAAATGCTTCCTGGGGAATTCTAAATTCTAAAATGCATGCAAGTATAGAAAAATCACTATACATTGTTTTTCTTTTCGACGGGAGATATTTGAACCAACTTTGGTGTTATAATCCAGTTTTAAATATCCAAGTAAAAAAATCACAATCATGGTCTTTAACATCATTAAAATATAGAAATATTACTAAGAAATAACTTGATATTCTATCAAAGAAGTAAGACTATCTTAGTAACTAGTATAAACCCTAAAATCAGGTTGTTTCTGTAAAGGAATAAGTATCATAGTTCTCAAAATCATATTTCTCGTTATAGTATTGTTTTGTCGATGAAATGGCAGTAAATTTAGAGTCCTGAAAAGTTATAAATCTTTCATGTCTGGCAGCGTAATCAATCATATGAGCCAACTGAGATTTAAAGTCCAGTTTTTCATGAGAGTGGTGGATGTACACGAGACATGCAATTATGGGATGTATCCATCATTGCAGAAGGCTCTATGGCACTAACATCCTGTAGAAAACAAAGGGTTATAAGGGCTACTTCATGTTTGGTCCACATAGTGCTGGTGTAGATATTCTGGGCACATCAGTAAGAACATGAATACGACACCTGACATTTGGTGTCTATGAGATGGCAGGACATCTCGGGAGGTCTATGAGTCAGCATGATGTGGTAAGATCAAGTGACACATGGTGTCTGAGTAGCCAAAACCTAAATACTGATGTAATCTGTTACATTATCACTTGTTTTGGTTGACTGCTTTTGTTTGTCTGTTTATCCACTTTACACACATTATATACAAGCAGAGGGAACATGCAAGTTCCCAGCCTCCATGATCCCCCTCATTTCCTAGCGTTTGAATTTGTATCTCACAAACGCTTGTACCACAATCAAGTTCCACTATAGAGATGAGTAAACAAAGCACAGCAAAGTAAGCACTGACAGTCTCTTAGTGAATGACTAAGCAGAACAAATTCCAAGGTTGCAGTTTGACATATTCTCAGGAGTCAATGAAAAGTTACTATTAAAAGCCAGACCTTTTTCTAATGGCCTTTACTAGTGTGAGTTTAATTTAATTCACCAAAGAATCTGAAAAGCTAGCTAAGACACTGTATGTACTTCAGCAATGTAGTATTAGTGATAGAAACGTATCTGTGGATACATGGCTAGGAGTTGACAGAAGTGGAATGTCCATGTATATATGAATATGTATTCATTATATGAAAAACTTTTGTATAAATAACAATCAATTACATCAGGGCTAGTGAGATGGCTCAATGGGTCAGAGCACTTTCTGCCAAGCCTGACAACTTAAGTTCTATTCCAAGGCCTATGTGGTAAAGACAGAGAAGTTTAGGTTCCCTCTAACCTCTCTGCACAGAGATAGTTCAATAGAGATGATAGATGATAGATAGACATACAGACAGACAGACAGACAGACAGACAGACAGACAGACAGACAGACAGATGATGATAGATAATAGATGATTGGAGGATAGTTGATAATAAATAGATGATAGATAGATAGATGATAGATAGATAGATAGATGATAGACAATATATGATAAATAGATAAATAGATGATAGATAGCTTAATGATAGATGATTGTTAGATAGATAGATGATAGAGAAATGATAGTGAAATAAATAAATAAATAAATAAATAAATAAATAAATAAATAAATACAATATAAAGAAACTACGCTTCAGCCGGGCGGTGGTGGCGCACGCCTTTAATCCCAGCGCTTGGGAGGCAGAGGCAGGCGGATTTCTGAGTTCGAGGCTAGCCTGGTCCAGGACAGCCAGCCAGGACTACACAAAGAAACCTTGTGTCTAAAAAACCAAAAAAAAAAAAAAAAAAAAAAACCTACACAGCAAACTCAAGTTGTAATGAAAACTGTATTTTAATGAATTTGTGATTTCAATATATAAATAGACTCTTTAGTGTGGATGCTGCAGGCACAGTTTTTAAAGGTCATTTTCAAGCATTTGGAAAAGTTTGTTTTCTTTATCAATGTAAGAGATCATAGAGAATCTACAGTTCAACACTGTTGCGTGGGAAATGAACTGCTTTGATGAAATGCTGTGGATGCAAAGTTCTATTTAAGAAAGTTATACTTAGCCCTGGGCTCAGTCTCAAAGCTTCAGTCACTGAAAGCCCCATTCCTGGGATTATTCTCAAGGCAATAGGGCTTAGAACTGGGAATCCTGTGGTTACTGAATCCTTCTCGTATGTAATAGAAACTGACTTAATTTGTCTGAATTACTCCCTTTCATCCACAGCTATAGTTAGAACGGCAGAGAGAAACCATGCTATCTCAAAGAAATATTGACTAAAGTCATTATTTCCCCTATATCATTTTACTGTACTTTTTAAGTTTTACTTTTATATTTTATTATGTGTAATTTCAAGCTTTATTTCGTTGCCGTGTTCTAACTTGTATCCTGCAGGTAAGGATTTCTATGGCTGGTTTCACTACATCTACTGTGTAATATTTTCTCTGTTACTTCTCATAGTTCTAAACCCAAAACCTTCTTCCTATAATGGTTAATATTTTCACTTTGGCAAGAACAAGATACATATAGAAGACAACACTCAGGCCCGATTGGTGAAGGATTAGGTTAACTGAGGAAAGAAGGCCCACTCTATACGTGGACAGTACCATTCTAAGGTCCAGTGTTGCAGAGTGAATAGCAGGAAGGACACTAGCTGGGCACTGGCATCCATCACTGCCTGCTCCCCAACAGTAGACACATGTGACCAAACACCTCAAACTTCTGTGACCAACACATCCCTACCATGACAGGCTGTGGAAATAAGTCAGAATAAACTAGTCCTTCCGTAAGATGTTTTTAGAGGATATTTTACTGTGGCAATGAGGAAATCATGTTTTTGTAGGACAATGAAACTATTCTCTCTAAATGTTATTTATGAAATTATAATAAACTACAACATTTCTCCTTTTCCTTTCCTTCCTCCAAACTTTCACCTATATTTTTCTCTTTCAAATATATGCCACCATTATCTTACTAAATGTATATAAATGTATATACATATGCATAAATGCATATGTATAAATGTTGTGCATATGTATAATATGTTATATAATATACAAATGTTATATAATATACATATGCATATGTATAAATGTTGTGGATGCAAAGTTCTATTTAAGAAAGATATACTTAGCCCTGGGCTCAGTTTCAAAGCTTCAGTCACTGAAAGCCCCATTCCTGGGATTATTCTCAAGGCAATAGCGCTTAGAACTGGGAATCCTGTGGTCACTGAATTCTTCTCATATGTAATAGAAACTGACATATATATATATATATATATATATATATATATATATATATGTGTGTGTGTGTGTGTGTGTGTGTGTGTGTGTGTGTGTGTGTGTGTATGTATATGTATACATATATATTCCTAAATATACACTGCTCAGCCTGAATAATATTATTGTATGTATTTTTCTGGTCTGATGATTTGGCACTGGACAACCCATTTGTATTCCTCCCTGAAAAGGACCACCTTTTGCCCCAGCTTTCCTCAGTTGCCTTATCTTTGCATGGGGTAGAACTT
The DNA here is from genome assembly GCA_030674055.1 of Rhabdomys pumilio. Classification (NCBI taxonomy): domain Eukaryota; kingdom Metazoa; phylum Chordata; class Mammalia; order Rodentia; family Muridae; genus Rhabdomys; species Rhabdomys pumilio. The sequence goes on from JANHMN010000017.1 coordinate 34,352,205, forward strand.
TTATTTCTCAGTCTTACTATATTCCCTCTTTTTTACCCTTTCCCTACTCCCTTCTTACCTCTCTACTTAAATATTGATCTCCTTAAGTGTATGAAACTACAAAGCACATTTTCCAAATCTATACTTTTCTCAGGCTGCAGTATCTTAAACATTTATCAAAATACAAATGAAGTACACAATGTCTTCTCATGAAAGCCAACATTAGAATTGCTTTCAAATCATTGTGTCTGTTAATGCAGTTGGGTTTCCCTTGATAGCAGTAGAAAACATAATTACAACTAAAGACAATTCAGCAAGAGGACCTATGTAAAATAAAATAAACAAAAAGAAAAAATGAAAAACACATTTATCCTAACAGATACGAAAAAACACAACAAAACCAAGAATTTGCAAGTCAGAAGTTCACATTAAACTTCTACAAACTCCTAGTTTCTTAATATTGGAAGCCAAAGATAAACTCTAGAAGGAGACTTCAGAATCCCTCTTAAAAGGTGGGACTTATGAAGGACTCTAATCAGATAAAATAAATAAGAAAATCATTCCAGAAGGCAGATAAAAATGTTGCTCCAGTGGACAAAATGATCAGCACTTTGGAGGAGAAATTTAAAACCATAAAGATAACCATCATCAAGGAAAATCAGACTTTCAAAATGAACCAAATGGAAACTCAGGACATAACAAGTCAGTCAAATAAAATTATTGCAGACATCTGTACATCTGTAGAGACAACTCAGCAGTTAAGAGCACTCGTCCTTACATATGACCAGATTTTGATTCCCAGCACCATCAAGAAAGTTCACAACTCTCTGTAACTTAGTTCCAGAGAGTCTAATCCCCTCTTCTGTCGTCCATGGCCACTAGTCATGCATGTGGTGCACAGACATTCATGCATGCAAAACACTCAGATATATAAAATAAAATTATCAACCACAGGTAGAACCAAAGAAGAATGAATTTCATGGAAAGAGAGTAAGATCAAGATCACAATACATTGAATTTTATATAAAGAAATAAAACTAACAAGCAGATCAAAACTTCCAAGAACTCTGGGATACATGACAAAGACTAAACCTGTCAAACTATGGAGTAGAAGGAATGGTAACAAATATAAAGGCATAGCTCTATTCAATGCAACTAGAGCTGAAAACTTCCCAAACCCAGAGAAAGAAATACTTAAATTCAAGAAACCCAGCTTCAGATAGAGAAGAACAGAGAAGAACCTCTTTATCATATAACATGACCAAGCTGTCAAAAACACAAAACAAAGAAACAATATTAAAAACTGTAAAGAGAAAATGCCAACACACATACAAAGGCAATGTACCATCAGTATGTCATCAGCAATACTAAAAGCCTGTAAAGGTTGGAATAATATACTTTAAACCCTGCAAGAAACGTCTTTTAAACAATGTTACTATTTCTAGGAGCTTACAGATTCAGCATAGTAACCATCCAAATTGCAATGACACACCTGTGAGAAATAAAATCATCTTAAATCCATATACAAACACAAAAGACTGTGAATAGCTAAAAGTATCTAAAATTTAAATATCTCATGGTAGCTGATGTCAAATTTTGCTTCATAACCACAGTGACAGCATCATACTGGCTCAAAAATGGACATAAATACCAATACAAGAGACCACTAAAGAATAAGCTCAGGCAGTAACAGACAACTAATTTTTTAACAATGATCATGTACTGGATAAAGGCATTCTCATCAGCAATTGGTACTAACTTGACCGTGCATCCACATATAGAAATAAATAAATTAGATCATCTCTTACCCTGCTTAAAAATCATTCCAAAATATATCAGATACCTTAATGTAAGACCCAAAGCTCTGAAACTTTTTCTGGAAAATATTCCAAAATAGGTATCAACAAACATTTTCTGAAAAGGACCTCAATAGAACAGGAAGAAATCCTAAAAGTTGACAAATGAGATTTCATGAAACTAAAAGTCTTCTGCATAGTAAGGAAAGTATTCCAGTTTGAAGAGGCAGCCTGTAGAATGAGAAGAAAGTGTACACTAGACAGAATATTAATATCTAGAATATACAAAGAACTTCAAAACTCAAACATGCAAACACACACACACACACACACACACACACACACACACGCTATCTAATAAATAAAAAGGACATGGGAATTAGAAAACAAATCTGAAACAAAAAGGAAGCAGTAAATAAAAATACAAAAATGTGTGCAACTCCATTATGTATATGGAAAAATCAATAAAACAAAATAAAAATAAAATAAAAAGAGTTCATCTCACCCCACACAGAACCCTCCTGGTGGACAAAAGCAATTTCTCTTTGATAATTTTATCTCATACATTTTGTTACTTTTCTGAAAATCATATCGTGTAGATTTTTACACCTGCCATAAATACATAGTCTCATTATAGATTTTCCAATACTTTTGTGCGTTCTAGTGTTTCTTAATTCCTTCTACTTTCTGAGAACTTTTTCAATAAATGTCATCATCATCATCATCAATTTAATGTATAGTTTTCACACATTGTACTTACAAAGTAATCTTTCTTGCTGGCTAGAGATTTATTTCATAGCACCCTGTCTTCATCTATTTTTAACTCCAATGGCATTAACTAAGGTGTTTTTGCTCTTTTCTTCCATTGCTTACATTAAATCTATTCTCTTATTCCATTTGATCATGGCTATGGATTGTCTCAGTCATTGTTAGATACCACCCATATGACTCCCTACAATATTTAGGAGTGAACACTGCTAAAACTGAGCTACAGTAATTTGTACTTAAACAGGTTTATCTGTCAAACACTTAGTAGGCCTATCAAGAAACACACTTCTTTTGACGTATGCATCCTCAATACACCAATGTCCATAGATCTTTAAGAACATAACTTCTCATTTAAGCCCTGGATGAATAATAGTAGATCTGGGGTCATTATCCGTGGACTAAGTAGGAGAAAAGGCATAGTGTCAATATTAAATATATGTATTTTATTCAAATAGCATTCGACATAGTATCAGGTATGTAAACACTAAAATATTGTTATTCATAATCTTCTACTATTTTTTTAATTGTTGGAATTACCTAGGAGAAATGCCATTTTACAGGTGAATTCAATCTTCCAACTAACCAAGCTTCTGCGAGACACATCACCAACACCCTCCCCTTGTCATCTGTGACACATACTGCCTCAGAAATAAAATTTCAAGGTTCCTCTAGAAGCAGAGTTCTGGTTCATCTGTTCAATTACTCTCTTGACTTTGTTCTCATTATCAAAGATGCTTTGATATTTTTGTCTCTTCAGCCACTATCCAGTGCAAGAGAGGGACGTCTCATTACTTGGCCCTATTTATTTTCTTAAGAATAAAATCACATGACTGATATTACTTCATGCTTATGCCCTAGCAAACTTTGAAAATAAATTTCCAAATTTCTTAGTTCCTGTAATTGGAGACTTTGTCTACCAGCTAGGGGTATGGAGAATGAATAGAAAAACCTCAGTGTCCATCATTCCTGTTGATTAATACAAACTGTGTTTCCTATTAATTAGTAGTTTGTCAGAAAGAAAACAAAAGGCTTTATACAATTTTTTGTTTCTCCATCTCAGAAATGAACTGACTTTTTTCCAGCCCAGAATAGGTGGTCAATTTTTAAAAATGATTTGGAGAACAACTTTAACTTACTTTGGTTTAGAAATTTCTGAAACCATGTGCTTATGCTCATGTATGCTGCTCATCTCCTTGCCCTAGGAAGGAGTAGTAGACATGTACATGAATGGTAGGTATAAACCTGCCAAACTGATTGCAGCATCATTAACAGGCCTTTGTAGAAGAGGAAAAATGCCCCTGACTCTTTTTCCAGCTCTCTTCTCTGAGCTGCTACTTATAGAGTGGAGTGTCAATTTTTAAAACCCAAATTGTTGTCATCTTCCAATGCTAACACTATTTCCCCAGAAAGCTCTTTTAAATCCCTTTAAGTAGTCCTATAAATATTCTGATGGCTTCCTTTAAGCTGTTCCTGGGAAAGGATTAATTGAAAGGGAATCCTCTGCCCTTTGTGAAGGAACGATATTTTCAATGCTATGTGACTGTAGAAGAAGAAAGCATGGATGAAGCTGTGATGGTAATAACTATATTTCATATAGGACTTCATGTTTCTAGCCCCCTTCTGAACACAGCCTGCCCTATTTGGCAGTGCAAACATCAATACATGTCTTCAGGGCCAAATCTCATCAGCATGACTTTCACATACCAAGTTATAAGATCTGCATCGACTTTCCCCCTCTGTGAAGTGACCTTATCAGAGGTAAACTTTAGCCATGGATGCTCATTTCTGTGCCAAGCCATGACTGTGTGATGCTCCTGATTTCACTGTCATTTCACATCCAAGGTCCATGATGAATGGAAGCCCAGCCTTTTCAGAGCCATCATTCTTTGGGCCCAGGATGCAGAACACGACCTTTTCCACTGTCCATTAGCCACTCTGCTAAGCTTTATCCGCATTTGAGAATATTTGAAGGTTAGAAAATAAAGCCATCACGAAGTGTAAATAAATCAGCAAAAAAAATGTTACCTGGGTCTGAGCCACAACAAATGTGTTATGCATGCAAGAAAAAAAAAAGTCTTATGTACAATGACTGCCAAATCTTTTACTCTTATGTTCATGTCCCTCATTAACACAGAATGCTAAGAAATTTGTTGATTCAAGATAATCCTCTTACCTATTCAAGATTTTTTCAAAACATCCCTTTTAGCATGATGTCATGTCTAGTATCTGTCACTCAGAACTGTAACTAGGTTAGCATTTGGTGTGCTTGCTGTGGTTTTGTCAGCATGATATAACCAGCGGCCTTTGAGAAGAGGAACCTAATAGAGACAATACTTCCAATCGGATCAGCCTGCACATTCAACTGAGGAATGGTTTTGATTAATGATAGGAGAGGAAAGACCCAGCCCACTATGTGGTGCCAGCCCTCACCTTGTGTACCTGGGTGGTATAAAAAAAGCTACATGAGCAAGCCATGAGGAGCAAGCCAGTAAGAAGCATCTCACTGTGGCTACTGCTTTAATTCCTGTCTCCTCATCCAGGTTGAGTTCTTTTTTCCGCTTCCATTGATGGACTGTGACTTGGAATGGGTAAGCCAAAAGCAAAACAAGACAAACAAAAATAAAAAACAAAAATCCTAAACTTCCTACTCAAGTCGCTTTGGGCTGTGATGTTTACGACAGCAATAGAAACACAAGACACATAATGACATCATGGTGTGCCATGGTCTGGCCTTATTTTCTTGACCTCAAACAGTATCTGGAAAATGAACTTAAGATGTGCCAGTAGTCAGATCAATCAAAAACACTTAAGTTTCCACCTAGTACTTTAAAAATAAACTAAGCCCTATTCTAAGCTAATGCAAAGCCTTTGGTTTAAACAGAAATGACACATTATCAAGATAGACTTTCTGTAATACTAAAAATCTTGGCAGAACCCTTAGTTGCCTTAAAGGTCAGGAGAAAACATAAGAATTACTTTATCCTGCAATTTTTATTTTGCTAGAAGGAATGCTCAATAATTTTCCCATTTTGATTTAAGTTCAAATTTTCAACATGGTTATAGCTTCACGTCTCTGTGACCAGGTTAGAGCACTTTTTATCAACAGTTTCCTTTTATTTCCAATGGATAAAAACTATCAAGTTGTTCTACTGTACTTTGAATAAAATAGTAATTTTAATTTTTAAACATTTATTTTTTAAGTGTGTGTATGTGTATGTGTGTGTGTGTGTGTGTGTGTGTGTGTGTACATTAAGGTAATACCCTTGAAGCCCAGAGATGACATTGGATTCATTCGTTCTGGAATGACATGTGGTTGTGAGTCTCCTCGAATGGGTGCAATGAACTGAACTCATGTTCTTTACAAAATGTGCTCTGAACCACTAAACCATCTTTCAAAACATGAATAATGATTTCCTTCTCTTCCTTTCTTTCTTTCTCTCTCTTTCTTTCTTTGTTTCTTTCTTTCTTCCTTTCTCTCTTTCTAAGAGAACTAGGCACTTAAGATCCTCCTTGGGTACATTCTTGAGTACATAGTAATTTCAAGGATAGCTTGAGATGCATGAGACCTTGTCTGTGAAACAAAACAAAGCAAAATGAACCAAATATTTTAAATTAAATATCCACTAAAGGAAATCCTGAATTCCCAGTGTTAGTACTATACTTATTATGACGTTTATATGTATCATATATGAACAACATATAATAATTGCTATAATTAAGCTTTCAAAGTAATCGTGTCTTTGCGTGTATTATCTAATTTAATTCCACTAAAAATTTTATATGACTGGTATTGGAATCCTCATTAAATGTATAAGACAACCAAGATATCAAGAATATGCAGATTTTTCTTCTCAAGGTCAGAGCTACGAAGTAGCAAAGGAAGTCAACTCAAGTCATTTTTACATTAAATCCTGTGTTCTTTCTCATTTCATCCTGTTGCCTCTAATTTTAAAGCATAAACCAGTCTCCATTTAGAATAACATGCTTTCAAATCAAAGAAAATAGGAGAAAAGATGCGATGAACAGCTTGAGAATAAAATCACACATAAACTGGAGAATAACCTCATCATTCACAGAACAAGTTTGCATCTGTTATTCTAACATACTGCCTGCGTTATACAGAGTATTTTCATAATTTATTCATGCTGCTACATTACTCTTCTCAACATAAATCAAATGGATATTTCTTTTGCTTAGCAAATGTTTTTTAGTAAACCCGACAGAAAGTTCCTTGGGAGCTGACACTTGACTGGTGAGAGACAGTGAGAAAAATCTTACTATCGCCAGCTTGTTAAACTGCCACACCTTGCCTAGAGATACGCCTGCTGCTTTTTTAGAAAGACACTGTGGAAATCAGGGTATATTACTCCGTGTTATGTAAAACAGTGTGTCTGAAGCTATGTCTTGTCATACAAACTCTCCTCCAAGGACTGTTACATTTTTCTAGGTCCTTAGGATGGTAATCTTGTGGTCCCAGAAAATCACTCTTGGGTTTTCTATACTATCATTCATAATATTATCTGCACATTTATCGTAAGTAGATTCAGTGTTGGCTACCTGTGCTCCTGTCTGCCCATCAGTTATCAGAGGCTTTCAAACAGTCTTGTAGATACCCCTTGTTCCATTTATTAATGCATTTGCATTATGGGGATACTTTAACTCTAGCTCCATGGTTTCTGGAACTGTTCCTATTTTTTTTTAAATTTTATTTTATTTAATGCACTCTGTGGGAGCTCCCAGAGGCAAGTGCCAAAACAGGATGGACCTATTATCTCTGTCTGTCTGTCCCTTATCTTTCTTCTCAGAGCTAACACTTTTAATTTCCTTGGTTTACTCAATTATTTTTCAATATAGTACAATTTTATAGTCTATCAGATATATTCATAATCACAGTGGTGTGATCTGAGGTTTGTTTATTTTCTCTCTTTCCATTTTAAAATTTGTTTATTTTTGGTAATCAATTTGTCATGAGTTGAGACCCTTTACAGTGTAGGCAGTGTAGTTTTTCCCCAACTTTCTAAATATTGGTCCTTGATCTAAAAACTTTCACAGTCTTCTGGGGCCTGAACTCTGTGGCAGCAGCACCTTCCCTGGAGCTGATTTGGGTTTGTTATCTTATCAATGCAGACTCTCTATCTATTTGCATTTCTCTTAACCCACTTCTGAAGCCTTCTGAACTCTGCTGTAGCCTCTTTCACTTGTATTCATTTTATAAACTGCATATATACATATATAGAGATATATTTACTATGAATCCTGTGACATGGGAATTAGTAAAAAAAAAAAAAAAACCCTGCATAATCAGAGTTATTTGGCAAATGGCTGACATTGAAATTGCTGCAACTTATAAAGTTATTGTTATTCAGTAAATTCTGATACTTTGAAGAAACAAACACATGTCTATCTACTCAAGTTTATGGCATAATGCAACCATGTCAATGTACTTGATGAACAGAAGAGAAATAGATTATTAGGTAACTTTTCCTGGGGAAAGATGGACTAGTGTCTATTCACCACAAATGTGGTAAGAACAACGGAATGAAGAAATGATTCCACCTAAGTTTAGCTCAGTGAGTTGCTTCCAAAAGTCACCTCTAGGAGCTTGGGTAATTGACAGGAAGCTTCACAGAATAGTTTCTCCTATCTTCCTCTTTATTTACTCAGAGGGACAGGGCTCATAACTGCCTAGAGTGGAGGGGAATGTTAACTGACCCAATGCTCAGAGGGTACTTGTCACTCTGTGATAGCACACAGATAGGTTTTCTTTCCAAGCACCAACACAGTGGCTCACAATCATCTATAACTCTGATTCCAGGGGCACTGATGTCTTCTTCTGGTCTCTTTGGGGTCAGGCGTTCACATGGCACACACACATGCATGCAGGCAATAACCTTGTGCACATAAAATAAATACATTAAAACATTTTTTAAAAAGAGATAAAGCATGGCATACTTGGACGTCAGTATCCATGACATCTGAAACAGCAGCATCTGACTGTTCCGAAAGCACTGCCATCTGCTCTAATCTTCGTTTTCATGATTCAGTGCCTAATGGTTATTTAGAATTTCTTGTCATTCTGGAGCCTGGAAAATCCAAATGCCTGTTGCTGGCATGTAGCCAGCATCCAGACTTATGCTGCATCATGTGATGGCAAGGAACATCACATGATGTGTAACCAAACCCATTAAGTCCATCATAAATTAATCTACCCATAAGAATAGAGGTCCCAGGTTTCAATCTTCTCTGAAATATCCTACCCCAAAATTGAGTTTCCAACACATTTATTATGAGAGACATTTAAATGGAAGCAGTGTTGAGATTGTGCGTAATTGACACTAATACCCTGCACTCTTGGGTGGGCAGGAGTATGGAACAGTCCTCCAGCCACACTCTCCTGGCTTGGGAAGCCTGAATAGAGACTGGAAGACAGATTTAATTGGGAGTGGTTTATGAGTGGAGGAAAGAGAGCAAGACTGGGCAGAAGCAGAAGCAGACGCTGAACAGCAGCAAGGTTACAACAAAGCAGGTGGCCAACTGCAGTGCAAGCTCTGGAGCAAAAACAGCCTTTCAGAAAAGTTACATTGAGACTTGAGAACCAAAGCTATGATTCTTCATCAGTTTACCATTCAGCTCAGCTGTGATCTGTTACAGTCAATGCCTTATCAAGTAAACAAGCGAGTAAATCAATAAATGAATCCAGTGCAGCAATAGAGAGAGACTACACAATGTGTATGGTCATTTTCTTTTATCAGAAAAGACGTATTTTCTCCACTACTTGCTACAAAGTAATGTGTATCATCTTCAGAAAGCAACAATATATTTTGCAACAAATGTTTGAATTTCTCTAATTTTCATCAATAAATCATTCTGTTTAATCTTCAAACTACCTCCAAACAGAATATATTTCTTAATCTTGCCCTTCAGATGAAGACAATGAAAATCAGAGATATTAAATAACTTCTGTTCAGTCAGACAACCGGCACTTTTCCCCTCCACAAAACTCAGCCACGCTTCTGGTTTTGCATAGTGAGAATGGCCATGAAAGATCTGTTCTCTTTTGTTGATGGAAATATAATAGCTGAAACACTGGGAATTGTGGAGAGTCTCCTTTCAACATGCTGTCCGGGGCTATAATGCCTGTCCCTGAGTAAATCCCAATGACACAATTAATATTAACTTCTTAACACTTTTCCATTAAAAACAAAAAAGAAGACACACAAATGACTTTCCAGAGTTTTCTTTCCCAACACAAACGTTTAAAGAAGTGTGCCCCGCGCAATCGTCTCGCCAGCAAGAACGCACGTGGGCACCAGGATCCTTCTGCAGCAAGCCTTTATTGTGATGAAAGGAGGAAAAAGAGAGAGAGCCCCAAAATGGCACTGCTTATATACACCCTAGGGTGGCGTGGACATATCTGATTGGCTGCTTGCTCATAACCCTGTATGACACCCCGGGCTGGGCAGTGACTTGGCGCACTTTCACCACTTGCAAATGCGCAATTTACTTGTTTACCCACGAGAGCACCGGATGCCAGCGCCATCTTGTAATGGCGAATGCTGTCACCCTCGCCGCGGCTCTCTACAAAGAAGAGCACATTAATTCATAATTTCTGAAATATCTCTGTCTCAATTAATGTTGCAAATGGAATAGTTTACTGACTTAACATTTTATGAAGAATAACAGCCCCAGAAAGACCAGAACACTGAACAAAGTCATGTATAACATGGCATCAGACATGTCAAGGGATCTGAACAGTGGCAGACTCAACCAGAGGCACCATTTTTCACCCCTTGTTCATGACAGTTAGAGTAGGAATAGTTACGAACACACATTGCTAAGAATGAGCAGGCAAAGACTAGCATTATATGGAAAAAATGGCAACAGCTCATCTGAGAATTCACTGAAAAATATGCCTTTGTTGAAACTGCAGAGCACTCCTTGGAGCAGACACCATGTTCCTTGACAGCAGAAGCCAGCCAGGGAGCAGGGCAGCAAACAAAGCTGGCAGCCAGGATCTTACTGAATATTGTTTGCCATAGAGAGATACAGGAGGCTGACTGCACTAGAGGATTGCTAACAGGCAGCATATCTAAGAAGAAAGTTTTCTCTGCAGCAGAAGAGCAAGAAACTTAACAATTCTGATATCTGAAAAAATATTTTTCCCCCAGTTGAAAGAATTTCCTGAAAATAAGTCTTCCAAGAAGACCCCAATTATCCTGTGAGAAATAAAAAAGAAGACAGCACATTACCAGTAGAAGATCAAACTAATCTCAGTGGGGAAGAGATATATAAAGCTAAGTAAATAAGAACTATTATGAATGCCTCCTCATGAAATATATAAGGCGAACAAATACTATTAACATGCAACCAATATAAGAGAATATCCTGAAGCATGAATATAAAAGTAGAGAACATATATTTTTCCCTGCTGGAAAAAAATGGTGAGAGATTAATTTTGAATTACACCATTGTAAAATAGACAAAAAAAGAAATATGAGAATCTGAAGTATAACAGTGGGGACATGGCCATCTCTACACTTTATGTGGCTGCCTGGAAGGTGCAGTGATGTAGACTGGCATGTGGAATCCTGAACATTTTACTGAAACTGAATTTGGTGGGTTGTTTTGTTTTGTGAGGAGCACCAGGGTGGGAGCACAAGGGAGGACTAGAGAGAGTGATCAGGGTGAATTATAGGAAATTCCCAATTAATTCACAAAAATATTAAGTCAGGACTAAAACAAACTTATGAAAGTGACAAAAGTTTCTAACATCATATGCTCAGCAGGCAGTAGGCTGAGTAGAGGGTAGAAAGGTGCACTTAGTGGAAATGTTAGCAAAAGACAAAAGGAAAAACATCCATGGCTCTGGGGACAAAAGCCTGGCAGTCTGTGACAGCACAGTAGAATCAGGTCTTCAACCCCCATTGACTCTGACTGTGTTATACTTTGTCGATAATACAAATAAAACCTGAGGTGAGTGTGACTTTTCAGTTGTAAGTGTATGGAAAATGAGACAGCACTGAGTCAAGGAGCCAGGCTATAAGGTGACAGAAAAAAAAGGGTAGACATTTGGTTGGGTTGTTAGCGTGTTCTCAGGTTCACTAGACATGAGTGTTTTTTGTTTCCAGTTAGTGGTGTTTTGATTTGTCTTAGAAATTTCTTCCCCAAGCTTTAAAGAAATTTCCCAGTGTAAGTTTCCAGATCAGCGATAAGTTAGTCCCTGAAGAGCGTCTGCCATTACTTTGTACCTGAGATTAGACAAGAGAATATTTGACAGGTGGATTTTATATATTATTAATTATGGATGAAAGAAACCTTGGTGACTAACATGCTTTATAGATTTGGGTTTGAAGACTTGTCATCTCATGTTCCATGCATACTGCTGTTGGATATATTACTCAAAATAATCAGTCACTGGAGAAGAAGCCCAATTTTTCCTATTTGTGTATAGATACCATGGATAGAAACCATCATAAGAGAGATACTACCAAAAACGATACACTGAATCAGATGTACCTACCTTTTAATATCTGTAAGATCCAATGGCCTTTCTTTACCAGATACCACTGAGTCACGGTGGATTCAGGAAATTATATGGACTTGAACAGCCATATCTCTCTGTAGTAGAAAATGTGGCTACACTCCACAAGAATGCACTGGATACTTTTATTTCAAAAGCATAGTTCAACTTCTGGGATGAGGAGCAAAACCTGCCATGAGTGATATAAACAAAGGCTGGATCAGAAACCATCCTAAGACTTGATTCTTTTCATCTTTCAGCATGGGTTGTTCTAGTATGACAGCTTTCTCCATTTTCAAAGCCCAGAAACATTTGACAGGAATTCAGTTGCTGCAAGGGCGTGTCACACACACACACACACACACACACACACACAGAGAGAGAGAGAGAGAGAGAGAGAGAGAGAGAGAGAGAGAGAGCACATGCATAGACACTTACATATATACAAGCACACACATCCACACAAGCATAGTAGAACATCTCAGGAGCTCATGGGCATGTAATTGGTTGGTCCATAACTCCAGAAGTAGGAGCAAGTGAAGAGTACTTGCTACAAACAGCAACTCCCTCAGCCTCAGCCCGTGTACAGAAGCCATGAGCATGAATTCAATCTCACACAATCAGGCTTCACTCCACTCACTTCAGTGTATATGGTAGGGTGAGGCTTAGCCTACACACAGCCCATTTTGCTTGAACTGGAGAAAGCTCCAGAATACACACTTAGTGAATTTTAAATTGAAAAACTTGGAAGTAGAATGAAGTGTCTCCATCTTCCACTTCCTAGGCAAGAGGGAACTTTGTTGGCTTGGTCGGTCTTGTGTGATCACTTTGTCTTGAATTTGTTTTGTTTATTCTAAATCTTATTGCTTGTAGCTCTATCCCATGTATTGTTTAATCCATTCCCACTTACAGTTTCCTTTTTCACCTACTATCCATTTTCCCTTATTATTACTTCACTAGTGACACTTTGGCCTTTGTTGAACTTAAAATTATTAATGTCCTAATTTTCATATAATTCTCAACTCCATTGTTTTCTAACATTACCCTGAGCACAGCTTTTGTTTCCTTTTGTTAAAGAAGTATATATAGATAGCTGATTTACTTTATGTGACATTTACTGCAAGCTTCTTCCTTTCCCCTTGGTAGTAGTAAAGACTGAGACTTCATAGAAGACTGCTCACAAAGAATTGTACATGAGACAAACCCATCCCAATGTATGAACAAAGTCTCAACATGTTAACACAGGAAATATGAAAGGGAAAGCTAACATGATCCCCCCCAAAAATCCATAATTCTCTAGTAAAGCAAATGAGGAAAAAATTGACTGGTTAAGCTGCTAGAGAAAAAAATTCAAAAAAATCTATTTTTAAGATATTACCTACATCAAAGATGATACAAATGAACAAACTGATGAAACAAGTAACTCAATCCAAGACTTGGATGAAAACTTGAGCAAACAAAGATTCTGAAAAAATATAAACATAATCTAGGAAATAAAATTGCCATTAAGAAAAAAAAAAAAAAAAAACTACATTAAATAAAAAATAGAAGAGGTATGAAAAGAAAGAAAGGAAATTGCTGGCTGAAGATAAAGTTGAAGAATTACATCATTCACATAGCAAAAAATAAAATGTTCTCCCACACCCAGGGATTAACAATTGCTGAAGCACAAGGAGTTATTTTTTCTCTGTGGTGTAGCCACTGGTGAGTTGTTCAAACCCTAGTAAATAACCACTATTCGTGTCCACACAAAAACCCCAATTAAATGCAGTGGCTCACAATAAAACTCATGAAGATAACAGAGACTTAGCTGAACAGGAGAAGTGAATAATAAGCACATGAACCTGATCAAAATACACTGAATAAATTTATGGAATTCTCAGGAGGTCCTAAGCCATACATAAGTATGAAACCGTCAAAAATGAAAGAGAAGAAAAGGGAGATCATAACCAAAGATCAAATTAATGAATCTCAGTTACAGGAAATAAATCTGAGGTATAAAGTCAGAGAAAACCTACTCAGTGAAATTGTACAGTATTTAAATTCTCCCAAATGTAGGAAAGATTGGACATTCAAGTAATATAAGTGCAGCATATGTGAAAAGGAAAGAGATTGCCCAATCCCTTTCTCACTTCCATGAGCAGAGAACACAGAGAAGTTGCCTAAAGCAGCCAGAGAAAACACATTCCATAAAAAACAAAACAAACAAATAAAACCATCACACAAGAATCAGACATCTGATATAACTGTCTCCTTAGAGGTCTTCCAGATGTCTGACATATTAAGAGGCAGATGCTCACAGCTAACCATTAAACTGACCAAGGCGTTCCCAATGGAGAAGTTAGAGAGAAGACTGAAGGAGCAGAAAGGGTTTGTAGCCCCATGAGGAGAGCAACAATACCAACCAACCAGAGCTCCCCAGGGTCTAAACCATTACTAGCCTGGGAGCACACAGGGAGGGACCCATGACTCCATCTCTATATGTAGGAGAGGATGGCCTTGTCGGGCATAAGTGGAAGAGGAGATCCTTGGTCCCATGAAGGCTGAGCACCGAGTGAAGCAGTAGGAGGGGGATGGGATAGGAAGTTCCTGGGTGGTAAGGGGAATGGGATAAGAGGATAAAATCTGAAATGTAAATATAATATCCAATAAAAAATTTAAAAAAAACAATCAGACATCTACCAAAATCCATAAAATCCAGAGAAGTATGAGATTTTATATTTAAAACCTTGAAAATAAACATTACTAAGATTTTTACACCAAAAACTACTATCCTTTATGAGGTAATTTTTTCCAAATAAATCATACCCTAAAGCTGTTCACTAGCAGTAAAGATGCATTACACTTAGATGTAGCTGAAGGCTGGCCAGACTGTTCAGCCAGGAAGAGACTGGCCACCAAGAATGCAAACTTGAGTGTAGTCCCAGAGACTCACAGAGTAGAAGTAGAAGACTGAATTCCTCAAGTGGTCCTCTGACATTTGTTTTATGGGTATATACACACTCAAAATGCACGAAATATGTAAATTATACATACCAAAGTAAAAAGAAACATAATTTTCATATAAGTGAAACTGTATAGAAAAGTAAGTAGTGGACATGAAAGTGATGACCTGGTATTCTCAATGATTCCTCATATCAATAAAAGATATAAAATAAAATAAAAATATTTGGGAGAGGATGGCTAAATTTCAAAGGAGAATCCCCTTCAAAGAGGCTAAGAGAAATTGAAACAGTTTGAAGGAGGAATAAAGGCAGATGATTTCATTTCAAAACTAAAGGCAAAGGTTAGACGGAACTCAGTAGGAACAAGAACTACCGAGAGCCCAGAAACCAGCATACAACTCACACATAAACAGAGAATTCCCAGAAAGCTGTTTAGGAATAAAAATTCAGATGAGAAATGACAGGTGGAATCAACGTAGCAGGAATGGAGTCTTGTAAAAACAGAAATAAAACAATAAGACAAATCAGGCGTAAAACCCAAAAGTTTCCAACATAAAAGAAGTTGATCCTGCATACTACAAATGCATATCATTCATACAGAAAAATTAATCCAAACGTCTACATTAATACAAGCACTATGTGTAAGGGTCAGTGGCACAAAGGCATTAAGTCAGTGAAGGGAATGGTTGGTTTGGCATTGACTTCTCCCATGAACTGTATCAGGAGACAGAGGAGCAGCACATAGGATATCCAGATAAGCAGAGGCTAGCTTTGATTTGTATTTGATGTAGAAGAGCAAGTTTTGAGCATCTGGCAGTTCGCAGGGCTTGTTTTAAGATCCCCTGTAAGATGAACTTCAGCTGAGCAAGACTGATTCAGGAAAATTAGCAAAGACACTTACATTTTATCATGAGAGACCTGGGAGAAATCTTAAAAACGTTTTGTGATTAAAATGCTAAGGAAAGAATGCCGAGTGAGCCAGCATTGGATAAATGAGGATCAGCCCACTCGTCTACTTTTCATGACTCGGAGATACAGAGAACAGGAGCCAGGAGGTAATGGAGGCACCAGCTTCGCAAGCAACACACTAGTACCAACAGACTGGTTTCCCTGGCTTTGGAATTTTAATCTTATTGTGGAGAAAAATTTAGAGTCTGTCACGTTACAAAGTTGGAAAATAAAGATCAGTTGCCAAATGCTATATATTTGGAGGAAAGCAAAAACAAGATAGACTAAGAATTTACAACCCACAATTTTTATCTGATCTTTAAGACAGGAAGATTATAGATCCCACTTTAATTCCTATCTGTGTGTTCTTGTTATAAATTGTAAAGAATAAACAATAGCGTGATTTAATTTTATGTGCTGTATATTTTTTCCATTATTATTCCTACAAAGGCTAAAATACTTTCATTTGTTTATTCAACGGACATTTATCATCAGTATGTGGCATGAACAGCTCTAATGAAAAACCAAATAAATTCTCCAGTGTCCTGGAACTTATATTTTAGTTAGAAGCAAGGAAGATAAGATATACAGTAGCCATGATAACAGAATAAATCACATAGTGCATTACAGAGTGATATTTATCACTGAATAATATCACTGAATAATAATATCATTGAAATAAAGACCATAATAAGGGGGTGGCAAGAACTGGAGTTTCCCATGAATTAGTATGCACCAAAGAGATGAAACTCCTAGAAGAAAATGATTTCTACATAGACACAAACTACCAAAGTTGAGCCATAAAGATATTAAAAACCTGGGCACAGTAGTAACACAAAATTATTCTGAAACATTAATAAAGAAATTACCTAACAAAGAAACATCCTGGACCAGATGGCTTCACTGTTAAAGTTTGACAGGATTTTAAAGAGCAGCTGATGCAACTATTCTTCCAACTAATCCAAACAGTTGGAAGAAAAACAACCCTCTCAAAATCACCCTGAGTGGCCAATATCATGCTGATACTAAAACCAGACAAGTAACAACAATAAAGGGACACACAAAAGTCATGTGTGAGCATAGATAGGAAACTTCTCAGGAAAATACTGACAGATTAAACTAACAATATGTCAAAAGATGATTTATCATGATTATGTTGGATTTACACCAAGGACAAAATGATGATTCAACATGTGCCAGTCACAGGGTTAAAGGAAGAGCAAATAAGGAAGAGCTGAAAAAGTTAACAAAATGTAGATAGATAGAAGGATTACACTGAAGCATTATGCCCAAGTACAATATTTTGTTGTATGTTGTGAATGTCTAAAAGAGATGAAGTGAAAGGGTCCAGCATAAACATGATATACAATATTGAATATATGTTATATATATATAACATTACATAATATAAAGCATAATAATAAGAGAAGCCAACTCTCCTGACTGGTCAGCACATGCCATGTATCTTGAAATACAGCATAGTTCATTGTAATTATTACAATTTAATAAAAATAATTAATTTTTTTAAACACAAGATACTGTTTAAAAAAAGATGATTTCAACTTAAAGAGAAATTCTTGAAAATCATTTCTGTTTTAAAAAGAAATTCAGATAGGTCTCACTGTAGGTAAAAACAAACAAATTGCATCTTCAAAACAGAACACTTATCTTTTTTTAGATGCTCTATAACATTTTTAAAAGCCTGGAGTTTCTTATTGAAAATATTTTGTTTATATTTTTATTGGGTATTTTATTAACATTTTAGATGTCATCCCCTTCCTGGATTTCTCCTCCCTAGAACCCCCTATCCCATCCTCCCTCCTTCTTTTTGCTTTTATACCATTTTAATTACATGCATGTATTAGGGTCTAGCAATACAAGAGATGCAAATATTAACTCCACTCCCTGGGACCTCAAGTTTCTCAAAGGTTAGAGACTAGACCAGGCAGTCCTGTGCTATATATGTTTCAGGGCCATGGACCAGCTAGTGTTTGCTGCCTGGTTGGTGGCTCAGTATCTCAGAGATCTTGAATGAATGTATGTGGCTACAGATTACAAATGGGTTTCTATGATTAAAAATTAGAAAGAAAAACTGCCAAAAATCATTTAAATTTGATTTTAAAGAATCACAGTATTGGCTTGATAACTTATTTAGTTTTCCAGAGAATTACTCTACCCTGTTAACCAAGTATCTTGGCTTACTATTGCAATAAATGATTCTACTTTTATTATTTAGTAGAAGGATACCTCTAGTACAATCCTTCCTTAGATAAGCTTAGAAGTTCTTCTACTAAAGTCTTATGGTAAAATTTCTATTGCTTCATCATTAAATATTTTTAGAAATAGAAGATTATTTTATTACAATTATCTCAGTATTCTAGTTCTTATCTCATGACTTTTGCTAAAGTATTATGTGCTCATTATTGTTACTCTTCAATAGCAATTTAAGTGTTTATTATACCCAAGACTCACTTAGAAAATAGAATTTTTTTTTTATTACCAAGATATTGTGCTTACGTTGGTTATTATTTTCTGGTTTATTATATTATAACCAGAAACGTATATCTGGATCATTCTGTGTTTCTTCCTAACTGAGCTTTCCCCCACTGCCTACTATATAGCAAATTTTAATAAGTAAAAACTTGAGCATAAGAACTGTTTCTGGTAGTGCAAAATAGATACCTTACTGGCTTTCTGGCTGTGATTGAAACTTCATCTTGTGAATCTGGTGTACATCTCTAGTAGCTGAAATAATGTTTTAAAAGATTAGGGTTTGTCTAAAGACAAACTCTATTTTTCGGCAACATAAAGACAATCTTACCTGATTACTGAAAAATTAGCAAAGACGCAAGTGGGCATGCAACATGAGTTGGAGGAACACATAAACACGTGCTTATGAGTGACTTCACATGTATACATATACTTACGAGTGAATTTGCACATAAAATATACCTATGGGTAATTCCACATACTTATTAGTGGATTTCACACATATACACACAGTTATAAGTCATTTCATATAAGCACACTTATTAGTGGAGTTCACACGTACACACACATACTTAAAGGGGGATTTTACATTCACACACTAATGAATGAATTCACACATACACACATTTATGAATGATTTCACGTAGTTATTAGTAGATTTCACACATACACTTATGAGTTACTTCACACATGCACGTGTACACTTATGTGTGGATTTCATATATACACACACTTAAGAATGGATTTTACACATACACAAGAGTAGATTTCATCACACACACACACATAGACAGATTAAAGATAGGCTTCGACTAAACAACAACAGCAAAAAAGACTAAATTCTAAAGGAATTTCCACATGAGAGGACAAAGCTGGAAAAACACAAGTTCAAGGCCAACCTGGCTTCAGACTAAGGCTCTGTTTCAAAACACAAAACAAAGCAAAACCCACCAAAAATACACTACTGAAATCCACAGTAAGAGATAAATAGAAAAACTTGAAGACTTTTTGAGTGCTTAAAGTACCAGAGGTAAATTAATTGAAATATATACATATTCAAAAGGTAGCTGACATTCTCATAATCTAAGACCCTAAAGAAAATATTAGCAATAACAGTATGTGAAGACTCCAGTGACAATGCACTCATATGCTTCTCTTGAAAAAAAGTTAGTGAGTAGCTAACATCAGGTAATTAAATGGGACTAAGGATGATCATAAAAGTAGAAAAAAAGAAAAGAATGGAAAATACTGAAGCTTACAAATAAGATGTCACTGAGAGAAAATATGTAGTGATAGAATCTAATTAGCTCCTTTGTGGAGAAATGACCATTTTTAATTTTTTTAAATTAGAAAGAAAAAGACTGGAACTAAAAAAAGACTGCTGTCTAATGTATGTTAAGAACAAAAGGCAAGAAAAATGTCATTTAGAATTAGTAAGTCAAGTAATAAGGATATTAGCATATGTCTCCCGAAATTATGTATTTTTAAAAAAAAAAAAACATACTTTTAACTAAAACTGAATATTGCATATGTCAAAATAAAAAGCCAGCATCCATCTCTGCCAATATGATAAACACAGGTGAGTTTTATTTACCCTTTAAAAAATAAGAGTACTTGTATTATTTTATAACCACAGTGTTAAGGGATTTTTAAAGACAACCACATGAAAGATATTTGTTGTGGGAGATATTTAAAATTGCAGCACCCAATCTGTCTTGTTTTACAGAGCCACTATGTTCCTGACTAGCCTAGGCCTGAGGACATGAGGAGCTGCGTGTTCTAACAGCACTCGGCTCAGTCAGCCAGCTCAGGTGTCCAGAGACCCTGGCCCTGCCAGCCACAAGACGCCAGCCTGGGAGATGGCTCTGCCAATCTTCCATGCTGTCTCCACAAGGATGGGCTGAGCCCAGACCATCCCACCATCCACAAGTTACCCGGTAGAAAATGAAACTCTAATGTTTAAAGATTATCCAATAGCTTTATATATTTGGTAATGCTCAATAACAAGATGCCCACACAATTGGAAGTGTTAACCAATTAACTAACCTAAATATAAGTTGATACCCAGGACTGATCTCGGTACATGCGTGGTCATCCATGGTGCCTACAACCCTCCCTCTCCCTCCTCCTCTTCCTTCTCCTCTTCCTCTCTTTACTCCTCTCACCTTATCTCCTCTCAATTTTGGGGGGAAAATATGCCACTACAGATATTTTAAAGTTTGAAAAGAAAATGATAATCCACTGTAAATGAAAAAAATTAAATTATAATTATCTTGGTATAAAACTAAATAGATTTCATCTTAAAAGTATTGAAGAAGATAAAAATATCATTTCAAAACACTGAGTAAAACTTAGAACACTGCTATTCGTTGATAATTGAGAAGGCTGCAGAATATAAGCTGTAGGACAGGCCAGAACAGTACACATGGACTCGGCTCATGTGAAAAATATTAGCCAACCCCTGCAGTACACATGGACTCTGCTCATGTGAAGAGCATTAGCCAACCCCTAGGCAGTATACATCATGACTGGACATCATGCAAAGCAACAGTACAAAGTAACCTTAACAATAAGGGAAAGCAAAGTGATTACACATGGAAAGGCAATTTAATATCCATACTAATTTATCATGAATGTTAAGTAACTATATTCGATACATTTGAATGTAAATTGTAAATAAATTACCATAGATCTGGGATCTATACAGGAAAATTAAAAATCACAGACATGTAGAAATGGAATAAAAATATAATAGAGGAATTAAAATCAGATAAATAGAGAAAAATTATTAGCATAGTATAAGATTGAAAGTACATAAAAATAAAATTCTGATATCTTGGAAAGAAAATAAAGACGACACAACAGAATAAATAGAAAATATATATATTACCAATCATTTCTTAAAATGGTTTAAAGACTCCTACCAAAGTTTCCAAGTCCTCATCTGTGTGTGTGTGTATGTATGTGTGTGCGCGTGTGTGTGTGTGTGTGTGTGGTATGTGTGTGTGTGTGTGTGTGTGTGTGTGTGTGTTAGTCTAAGTAAGTGTCCAAACAGAGAAAAACAAGCAAGAACAAAAGATGCTTAAATCAGGGAATAAAAAAAGACAACCAATACATATCCAGCAACACTCTTGGTCGTGAAATGGAAATTTTCTGATAGGAAACTCCAGGAAAGTGTCTGAGATAGCTACCATTCCACATGTTAACCCATATGATGACTGCACACATGTTTGCCATGTAAAATCTCATGGAACTGAAGACTGATGTTTCTTATGGTTCTATACGGACATTATATTTTAATTGTAAAGCTTAACAAGAGTTCTCAGTTTTTGTTTGATAAGTTTAATCTATTCCTTTACACTCATTGGGTTGTGATCACAAGAGTGCCTCATCAGACAAGACAAAAAAAAAAATATCTTAGGAAGAACAAAACACAAGCCCAGAAAAAAAAAATCAGAACAGCAAAATCCTGCCACATCTCATCAACAGAATTTTAGGAAAGAGAAAATGAAACACAAGAAGACCTGAGCATGGGTACCTGTCTTCTTTTCATCCTTAGCTAGAGGATCTCAAGGAGATATATCTACGAATACACCGTAAAATTGAAAAAGCTGTGGAGCCACTGGATTCTTTTCCTGATGAGTTTAGGACATGTTAAGCAACTAGGATCCTCTGCTACAAACTGCTCACATGATAAATGTCACCATGGTAGAATGTCACCTAACCCAACAGAAATCTAAATTTCAGGATAATTATAAATGCTTGCTCCATCAACCTATGGTATCTATTTTATTTCCTCTTCTGGGAAAGATTCAAGCATACTCCCTCGGGCACTCCTTGTTACTTGGGTTCTTTGGGTCTGTAGAGTGTAGCATGTATATCCAGTATTTTATGGCTAATGTCCACTTATAAGTGAGTATACACTCTGCATGTCCTCTTAGGTCTGGGTTATCTTAACTCAGGATGATGTTTTCTAGTTCCATCCATTTGTCTACAAAATTCATGATGTCCTTTTTTTTAATTAGCTGAGTAGAAGTCTACTGTGTAAATGAACCATATTTACTTTATCAGTTGAGGAACATCTACTGTGTTTTCAGTTTCTCATTATTATGAATAACTCTGCTATGAACATAGTTGAGCAAGTGTCCTTGTGAGATGGTGGAGTATCTTTTTTGTATATGCCCAGGAGGGAGATTGCTGCTGGGTCTTAAAGATAGAGTAGCACTGAGTCCCTTTTACACGGACAGAAAAGAATTGTGGCACAGTTTTTCAAAAAATACAATATAATCATGAATCATAAAAATACATGTAATATACCCAAAGAAAACACTTCATGAAAGTCCGTTGCAGCATCATTGGAAATGACTTAGATCAATGTAATTGTCTAACAGAAAACAAATAAATTATGTAAGGAACTGAGGCATGCTGGAGTAAAGTCCTGAGAGAACGTGTATTGTTGATATAGGCACAGCCATGACAGCATGACAAAGAACAAATCCATGTACATTGGAACACTGGCAAAGTTATTTCTTATATAGGCCAGGGTCAAGGGTGGCAGAGCCTTTTCTCCTGGTCCAGGTATAAGTGTTCATGGATGACTGGTCAGTATGTACAAAATTAGCGACACAACTTCCTCTTCCCTGTTTACAGCTGGAGAATGCTCTCCTACAGAGACCTAATGAGACTGGCCAATTCCTTCCCTGTTCTCTACCTAATAAACACACTGAGGTTTGGGGTCCCCCCCAGTAGTGTGTGCTATTCATTTAATGTGAGCGCATCACCACCAGATCCCAGATTCCCTGTCCATGAATCAGGGTATCTATCCTTTCTTCATTTTGTCACTGCCCCTGTTCAGGGTTACGGGACATAAGCAGCACAGGTCACAGCAAAATTGTTGCCTGTGATCTTTGGGATATTAGACAAATAACACATTATTATTAAAAATCTTTCTTGGTATATGGAAATTTCTTTCTAGTACAAGAGGATAAATAAAATTATATGCTTTTGCAATTCTGTCTGATTTAGGTCTAAAATGGTGATAAAATTTAAAATAAGCAAGACGAAGTTAGTTTTAAAAAATATAACTATTTTGCAATTGTTGATTTTTGTAATTTTAAACACAAAATAAGAACCAGTCACCTATGCTGAAAATTAGACTCTAACTTTAGGTTTACTTTGGTTTCCTGGTTCCCAGGACAACTGAACAAAGCAACCCTCAGAGCTGAGCCCCATCACTTGGGCCTTGAGGGCAGGGCCTCTATTTGTTAGCCATGGGACATTAAGCAACCTGCTTAACCTCTCTTGGCCCCCATTGCCTTTACTATAAAACAGTATTATTGTAGCAACAACCAATAACAATGTGCAGAAAAGGCAGTAACATCTTCTACAGAAAAGTGTAGAGAAAATTTTAACAGTCAGGCATCCTGAGAAAGTGAACTGTTGCTTTTATTGTTGGGCTTTGTGAGCAATACATCACGGGTCCTGAGCCTAACACATGGCAAATGTGGAATCATCCTTGAACTAAATCAGCTTGCAACCTAATGAGAGAACCAGAGTGCATCTGTCTTTTTTGTTTTGATTCCTTTTGAATGTTTGCAGCAGTTAATAAGTACCATCTTTTCTGTGAGTATTGAATGGGTAATTTTAGGAGCAGACAAATTGAGTTGTTTAGAATTAGAATTGTTGTTTTTTTCTGTCTTTTTGGAAATGTCTCAAAGGCAAAATAGATACTGAGCCTATGAATCTAAGTGATGATGTTCAGACCAAGTGTTCAAGTGTCTGAAGGCCCCACTTGTCAACATATGTTCTAGTAGTTGTTGTCATTTCAACAGAGTTGGTATGCCTCATCCAAGATTTTATTGGGTAGATTTGCCAAACCATCTCTATCAGTGGCCTCTAGAGTTCTACTTTACACACTATATATAAAAAATTAGCACCACAGTCAATCATTTCATATGAGAATGTGAAACTTTATACATCCTTTATTCTTCAGTAACCCAACATGTATACTAATAAACACGCCAAAAGCTTCAATACTACACAAAGGCAGTTAAGGAATGCTGTAAGCAAAAGAGATAGCTTTTCCAAGGAAGAATAAATTGATTGTTTACCCAATACCAAATAGTCATCCCTGAAAATATACACATGAGTAGCATTATATAGACAGAGCTGTTTATATTTAGGAATAGTTATGTATGTGCATATATATATAATATATATGCATATATACATGTAATAGTAATTGGTGAAAATGTATGCATGAAGTTGAAGGAGAGAAAAGAGGAGCTATATGTGAGGGTTTGGAAGAATGAAAGGGAGGGGAGAAATGTAACTATATTATAATTACAAAACTAAAAATATTTTTAAATATAGGTTCTGTGCTTTTCTTCCTAAGTTGTTTTCTTAAGTGCAAAGAAAATTGTACCCATTATGCAAGAGAAATTAATGTACCCAGAGAACAATTACTCTAATTTAAAATAATCAAAATATACTCTAATCTTTTTCTTCTTTCCATTAAAGTTTTCATCATTTTTTCTGCCATTATAAAATGGAGACTTGGGGAGACAACAGACACAAAATATGCTGCCTGTGCAGTGACTGTGGAAATCGCTGGTCTTTTAACAAATTGCATTAATGAGCATCTATTCCAAGAAGTAGGTAACAGAAGATAAACACCATTTTTATTGCCAAAGAAAAAAAGGAACCTTCAGAAAATAGAACAAAAAGAAAGTCTAAAAGATGTTCTAGAGGAGTCAGCTCCAATGGGGAAGCATTCTGTTATGACTGCAGAGGGTTGTAACTGCTGTTTCAAATACAGCCACAGCCCCCAGAAAAATCTGTATCCTATTAACACATAATTTACAGTGGGCAAGAGAAAGTCAAAAGCTATGTGGCAGACACACCAAAAGAAAATAAAATAGAAAGATAGGATTGAAAAAAACATAAATAAAAAATAAAAAATAAAACAAAAACCAATTACAATCATATCTGAGAATAGCTAAGTCAGTAAAGTATGGGCCATATAAGCATGAGGATCTAAGGTCTGCTGCCATCATTCATGTAAATCATGTAAAACAGCCAGCCATTGTTACATACATCTGTAACCATAATTTACAGGGGCAGACACAAGCAGGTCCTTGGAACTCACTGGTGTTGCGTGGTGGAGTTTCCTGGAAAGATATCGCACACGCACACGCACACGCACACGCACACGCACACGCACACGCACACGCACGTACACATGCCCCAGATAGGGAACCCACAAGAAACCAAATTACAGTTACCACAAGTCTGACTTTGAGTTTTATTGGGGTTACTTACAGGAACATAAATTACTCAAGTGTAACTACATCATTAAAGTGTGCCTAGCATGGAAAATGGCTCACCAAAGTGGTAAATATGGAGCACGTTGCAGAGCTTTCAGGCAGCTCAATAGGTTGAAATGTGTACTTTTCAGTGACTCGGCTGCTCTCTACTTAACCAGTCTGCTAGGTTAGGCTTATCTGAAAATCTTCTTTACAACTTTACTTGTTTAAGAGTGAGTCACAGCAATTCATTTACTCTTGGATAAGGAAAGACCTATTAAATCTAATTAGTTTCAGGGACTTCCTGAAGCTACATTACGTTGTGAACATCCTGTTTTAGGGAGATTCCTTATCAGATGAAAGTTGTGTGTCTGTCTTGATGAAAACTGATACACAATTGGCCATCCAGTCTACTCAATCCATGAGCTAGAGAAAATGAGAGACTTCCAGATATGCGTAAAAAGAGTGACACCAGAGGAAAACCTAAAGTTGTCTTTGTGCCTCTACATACATGTGCACATACATACACACACATGCAACTCCCCTCCCACCCGCCTCCACACTCAACCCCTAAGTGGTACTTGAGGGATCACTAAGAAGATTTCTTGCTTAGCGAGTTATAGAGAAAAGTAGAAACACACCTTTAATCTTAATGAAGCTTAAGTTACTTTGTAGATGGAAGCAGCCATGTTTGAAAGTGATGTCTAATTGAGAGACCGACAAAGTGACAAATCGTAAAAAACATTAACAGAATAGGATATGCCCAACTCTCACAAGAACAGAGAGGAATGAGAGAATATTTAAGGACAGAGGGGCAGGAGGCAGTTTTACCAGGAGAGTATCACAGAGACAAGTTGAAGAGGGAAAAAGCTAGACATAGGTGAAGTCAGAACAAGCCAGATGAGTCAGAAGATTAAAACTGATTGCTAGAGATAGTTTGAGGCCAAGCAGGGCAACTCAGCCACAAGTTGAGAGAAGCCCATTTTAATCAGTCACCTTGGAAAGGTGTTTGAGTCAAAACAGCTGAGTTGAACCAATCAGCCAGTGTTCAGAAAGAGCTAGAAAGGGTGAGCTTATGAAGTAGTAAGCTTCCCAGACAACAATTACATCTGGAGAATAAAAGTTACTTTTCAGTGAATAGAGTCTTGGGGTCTGTTGACTATACGGGTGCATCCAGATCCTTTTTTTTTTTCAATTTTCAGATGGCAGGAAGTAATTTTAAATAGACTCCTAAAGCAAAAGAGATAGACTTCTACTGAGTCAACAGTTAGGTAACTACATAGACAAAGTTGTTCCCTGCATCGAATATTCTTGGAATCAAAGCAAAGACCCAGAGATTACTCTGTAAACCATATCCTACAGAATGCTACTAGAATGAGGGGCAAAGTTTGAATGATTGTGCAGTGTTTGATAATGTGTAACTGAAGGGTTCAGCTCAGGAACAGAGAGACTAATTAACATTCCTGGTCAGCTCAGGAACTTTAGAACACTTGTCCCTCCAGAAGAGAGAGGCTAATTAACATTCCTCAGATTAGCAGGGGGTGGGGGCAGACCTGCGGGTTGGAGAGACCCAGAGCACATGGACACATTCCACAGGGTAGACCTTTGGCCACTGGCAGACAAGGAAAAACCCTGACACCACATTCCCTAAAGACCAATCAGTTTAAAAGTCCCACTGTTTTGCCAATCATATTATGCCTAGTCACTGTTTCTCTAGTCTACCTCTTAAGCTATTTAAAAGTGGACCAAATGAGCTGTCTGGGATCACCACTCCACCTTCAGTGTAGGACGACCCCAATGCACTACATCCATTCTCGTCTCCACGTGATTCACTCAAGGGGTTTTCAGTAAGCTAAGGCTTGCCAGAGTCTTACATAACCTTATCTGAGGCAAAGATTTCATCAAGGTATAGCATTCCAAAGGAAGGATAGGCAGAGGTAGGGGCTCAAAGGTGCCTATGTATAAGGTATATCAGGGAAGAGGCTGCCTGCAGATACCTGTGAGCTAAAATGCACCTCTAAATATAGCACCCACTGCCAAGCCCATGAAGTACACATTCTGATTGTAGGACAAACAAGACAAAAATCAACACAAGAAGCATAACACCGTGAAAGGGCTATTATCATCAGAAGACACATACTCAAGGAGCCAGAAAATGAAAAGCACTGCAAACACACATTGAAGAAAAGAGGGCCTCAACAATGGTGCTAGGAAAGGTAAATATTGACATGAAAAAAAAATGAAACTCCATCCCTATTTTTGTCCATCCTGAACAAAAATCAATTCAAACTTGGTCAGACACCTTGATGAATGACTAAAAATCTGAAAATGTTATAAAAAAAAAAAAATCTAAGGAGAACACTGTAAAGCGTAAGTGTACTCAAAGGCTTTTTGAAAATAACTCTAATCCTTCAGAAGATAACAATTAAAATTGACATATTAACTTTATGAAACTTAAAAGCTTCAAAGGGGACTGGATTATAGTAGGGTTATGGTATTATTTTCTTCACATTGTGCTGGGGATGTTAACTATCTTCTTAGCTAAATCTCAGCCCATGCGATCACGGCTCCAGGCTCAGTCTCTACTACTCCAAGACTAGAATAATAATAGCAGAAAAACAATAGAAGAAAATAACAGCAATGGGTACTGTGAATAGACTACCATAGCCAATTGAAAACAATCTCTTGCCCTTAACTCATCCATAGCTCTGAGCAGACCACCTGCTGCAGCCTCCCCTTCCTCTCTGCCCCCTTCTCCAACAGATTAAAAAGACTTTTCTCTCCAAGCTTCCTTTCCCCCACTCAACATATTCTCTAGCCCCAACTCTGGCAGATGATCCCTGGGAACCTTCAGGCAACACTAGCCAGAGAAGCAGGTAAGCCTCTCCCTTTCCTCATTCAAATCCAATTGCCTACTCTCATCTCCAACTCTGTAGCAAAGAACTTGCTGCAATTTCTCCTTCTGATCAACCCCACCTCCAGTGGAATAGGCAGATCTTTTTCTACAGCCTTCTCGACCACCTCATACCTTTTGTTCACCTCCAACTCCCACAGGAGTTCCCTGAAAACCCTCTAGCCAAGCTGGCCAGGGTAGCAAGTGGGCTGTCTTCAAATTTTGACTTCCCCCTCCTCTATTCCACAACCAATCCCCCAGTCTCCTCCCCAGCTCAGCAACAGCCTCCCTCCTTCCCTGCCCTATCTCTAGTAGATAACACAGATCTTAACTTCTGTATTAGTCAGGGTTCTCTAGAGTCATAGAACTTGTGGAATGTCTCTTTATATTAAGGGAATTATTGAAATGACTTAAATTCTCACACCCATAGAAGCCTGATTTTTCATTTTTTTTAAAAAGACACCATCTTCAACAAATGGGTTTGTTCAGACTGAATACATGTAGAAGAATGCAAACAGATCCATAGTATCACTCTGTACAATATGGAAAGAAAGAAAGAATACTAAAACTGGCAGGGAAAAAGACCATGTTACAAATGATAGCAGACCTAATAATATAACACCTGAGTTCTCAATGGAGATTCTAAAAGCCAGGAGGGCCTGGACAGGTGTTCTACAGACTGGAAAAGATCACAGATGCCAGGCTAGAAAAAAATAAAAACTTTCAGTTAAATAGATGGAGAAAATAAGATATTCCATGATCAAACCAATTATTTGCAATATCTGTCTACAAATCCAGACCTACAGAAGGCTCTAGAAGGAAAACTTCAACCAAAATAGATTAATAATACCCAACACAGACACCATGACCACCAACACCATCATATCAACGACAACAAAAACCAAATAACAAGAAACAAATAACACTGCTGATTGATATCTCTCAACACATTAATGGTCTCAATTATCCAATAATAACACAGACTAGCAGAATAAAAGCAAAACTAAGTTCAATCTGCTGCATCAAAAAAGGAGAACAAACAACAACAAAAAAATACCTTAACATAAAGAATAGACCTCGTCTCAGTTTAAAATGATGGTAAAATGTATTCTAAACAAATAGACTTAAGAAACAAGCAGATGTATCCATTTTAATATCTGATAAAATAAACTAATCAGAAGAGATAGAGAAGGATAGCACATATTCGCCAAAGGAAAAATCTACCAAGAGGACATTGTATCATCTATATACCAAACAAAAGGGCACCCAAGTTGGTAAAAACAAACAGACAAAAAGAAACACTACTATGACTTATATCGGTATTCCACTCTCACCAACGAATGGGTCATCTAGGCAAAACCTAAAAAGAAATTCTGGAGCTAAGCAGTATGTAAAATTCTACTAGCCCAAACAATGCCCAGGGTAAGATGGATTCAATGCAGTATTATACCAGACTTTCAAAAAAAATTAATGTCAATTTTCTTGAAATCAATCACAAAACAGAAACAGAAGGAACACTGCCCAACCCATATCATAAGGTTACAATTACCCTGAGGAAAAAAGTATACCCCCTACATACACAGAAAAGTAAAAATGAAAGACAATTAAAAACCAATTTCCTTTGAAAACATAGATGTAAAATTTCTTAGTAATCTATTTTCAAACCAAATCCAAGAACACATCAAAAAGATTATACATCATGAAAAAGTAGGCTTCATCCCGGAGATGTAGAGGTGATTCAGTATCTGAAAGATCAATGAATGTTATCCACTCCACAAAAAATGTAAAATCTGAAAGAAAAAAAACACAAGATCATCTCATAAGACTCAGACAAGACCTTAGACAAACTCCAACATTTTTTTCCATTTTGTTTTACTGGATATTTTATTTATTTACATTTCAAATATTATCCCCTTTCCTGGTTTACCCCCTTGAGAACCCCTATCCCTTCCTCCCTCCCTCTGATTTTATATTACAAAAGTCATGGAGAGATTAGGCATACTGGGGACATACTTCTTTTTTTATATACATTTTTTTGGATAGTTTATTTATTTACATTTCAAATGCTATTCCTTTTCCCAGTTTTCCCTCCACAACCTCCTTATCCCATTCCCTCTCCACTGCTTCTCTGAAGGAGCTCCCCACACACACACACCTACCCCTCTCCCACCTCACCATCCTAGCACTCACCTACACTGGGGCATTAAGCCTTCACAGAACCAAGGGCCTCTCTAACCATTGAAGCCAGGTAATACTATGCTCTGCTACATATGCCCCTGGAGCCATCAGTCCCTCCATGTGTACTCTTTGGTTAATGGTTTAGTCCCTGGGAGCTCTAGGGTGGTCTGATTGGCTGATATTGTTCTTCCTGTGGGGTTGCTAACCCCTTCAGCTTCTTCAGTCTGTTCCCTAACTCCTCCATAGGGGTTTCCATGCTCAGTCCAATGGTTGGCTGCAAGCATCCATATCTGTATTTGTCAGGTTCTGACAGAGCTGCTCAAGGAAACAGCTATATCAGGCTCCTCTCAGCAAGCGTTTCTTGGCATCCACAATCGTTTGTGTGTTTGGTGTCTGTATATGGGATGGATCCCCAGGTATGGCAGTCTCTAGATGGCCTTTTCTTCATTCGTGGCTACACACTTTGTCCCTGTATTTCCTCGAGACAGGAGTAATTCTGGGTTAAAAATTTGGTGATGTGTCGATGGCCCCATGCCCCAACTGTAGGCCTTGACTAACCTCTGGATATGGTCTCTAGAGGTTCTCCCTCCCCTTTGTTGCACATTTCAGCTAACCTCATTTCCTTTGGGTCATGGAAGCCTCTTGCTTTCCTGACATCTGGGACTTTCTGGTGACTACACCCAGTTCCCCATCCTCCATTGCTACACACCTCTGTTCAATTTCCTGACCCTCTGTATATCATCTCATCTCCTCCCATACCTGATCCTGCACCCCCTTTTTTCCCCTCTCCCTTCTCTCTTCCTCCCAAATCCCTCCCACCCTCTACCTCCAGTGAGTATGACTGAAGCATCCACACTTTGGTCTTCCTTCTTCTTGAGCTTCATATGCTCTGTGAATTGTATTGTGGGTATTCCAAGCTTTTAGACAAATATCCATTTATTTATAATAGCCAGAAGCTGGAAAGAACCCAGATGTCTCTCAACAGAGGAATGGATACAAAAAAATGTGGTACATTTACTCAATGGAGTATTACTCAGCTATTAAAAATAATGATTTCATGAAATTCTTAGGCAAATGGGTAGAACTAAAAAATATTATCCTGAGTAAGGTAACCCAATCAGAAAAGAACATACATGGTATGTACTCCCTGACATATTTCAGCATAATAAAGGCAGTTTGCTAAAATCCTATATTCATTCTCAAATTAAGTGGAGAGAAACTCAAAGCAATTGCACTAAAACAAGGAATAAGACAAAATTGTCCAATTTCTCCATACTCATTCAAAATAGTACTTGAAATTAACTAGATCAATAAAACAACTGAAGGGTATCAAAAGGATATAAAGTTAAGAGGAGGAAGGCAGAATATCTTCATTGACAGATGGAAAAATTATATACATAAGTGACCCTAAAAGTTCCACTAGGAAACTCCTACAGCTGATAAACACTTTCAGCAAAGTAGATGGATACAAAATTGACTCACAAAAATCAATAGCCCTCCTTTCTACAAATGACAAGAAGGTGAGAAAAGAATCTGGAAACCATTTTGCAATAGCCTCAAACAATATAAAACACCTTAGAGTATCTCTAACCAAGCAGATGAAAAACATGTTATGATTAAAACTTCAAGCCTTTTAAGAAAGTAATTAATAAGGTATTAGAGGCCAGAAAGATCACTCCACTCACGGATATGTAGGATTAACATAGTAAAAATGGTCATCCAATCAAAAGCAATCTACAGATTCAATGCAATCCCCACCAAAATTCCAACAAAATTCACCAGAGATCTTGAAAGGATAATTTTCAATTTTTTATTGAAATGTAAACTCAGTATAGCCAAAACAATCTTACAATATAAAAGAACTGCTGGTAGTATCACCATTCCTGATCTCAAATTGTACTACAAAGCTATAGTACTAAAAGCAACATGATATTGTCCCACTAACACATTGATCAACAGAATCAAATGGAAGACCCAGACATAAATCTGTATATCCACAGATGCCTGGTTTTTCATAAAAAAAGACACCATCTTCAACAAATGGTGCTATTCAAACCGAATGCTTACAGAAGAATGCAAACAGATGCATTATTGTCACCCTGTATAAAACTCAACTCCAAATGGATCAAAGACCTCAGTATAAAATCAGATACACTGAATCTGATAGAAAAGAAATTGTGGAATAGCCTTGAAGTCAATGGCACAGAAAACTTTTTCTGAATAGAACACTGGTAGCACAGCCACTAAGAACAACAGTTAATAAATTGGATCTCATGACACTGAGAAGCTTCTTCATGGAATAGGACACCATCATTTGGAAAGTGTTCTCCTATATAATGGAAAAGATTTTTATCAGCTACATATTTTATATCTGGTGAATATCCAAAATACATTAAAAAATTTAGAAAGCTGAACATCAAGAAAACAAATAACCCAGTTTGAAAATGGGGTAGAAATCTAAATAGAGAATTCTAAACTAGACTCAAAAGACTGAGAAGCACTTAAAGAAATGTTAAACATCCTTAGCCATCAGGAAAATGCAAATCAAAACTACTTGGAAATCTCATCTTATACCATTAGAATGGTCAAGATCAAGAACACAATGATAGATCATGCCGACAAGGAAATAGACAGGAGAACTTACACCCATTGCTTGTGGAAGTGACAACTTGTACAGTCATCGTGGAAATCAGTTCAAGATCCAGCTATAATACCATTGGACATACACCCCAATGATGCTTCTTTGTATGACAAAGACGTTTGCTCAAGCATGTTCATTGCTGTTCTATTCACTACAGACAGAAATTGGAGACAATCTAGATGTCAAATGTAAAGACAATGTGGTACATTTATACAGTAAAGAATACTCAGTTGTTTAAAAAAAATGAAACCATGACATTCACAGGTAAATAGATGGGTATTGTTTTTTAAGAAAATCTCACTTGTTTGATTTTTACCAATAAAGACTCTGGAGCCAGATGCTTTGTTGAAAGGCTACTACCAGCTCACAGAGGCTAAGAAAACACACAGCTAATTTTTCTCCTTAACCAGCATCCCAAAAGGAAGCTTTTCTTCCCCACATTATCTCAAAAACCCTTCAAACTGAATATCCTTCCCTTCTACTTCCTGCATGTCTCTCTATCCATTCTCTTGACTTCCTATTACTCTCTATGTTTTTTTTCTGTATTCGCTCCTTGTCAACTGGTTGCTTGTTCTGCCTATTGGCCTATGATTGACTTTATTTAGTCCTGTTTACAATAAACAGAAAGCTCTTGAATTAAAGGTGTGTGCTGAGGCTGAACCGCACCATAACTAGAAATTAATTTTTCTAGTAAATAAAGCAGTTTTAGGGTTCATGATGTGATCAAATATCCTGCAGCAAATATAATTAGGAAAAAATCATGAGTGACATAACTCAGTCTTAGAAAGACAAATACAATAAGTAATCACATATTAGATGTTAGTTGTAAGTCAATGATAACAAACCACAATTCATAGATCCACAGAGGTTAATTATAGAATATGATATAAGAGGAATAAGAAAAAATCATATCTTCCTGGGAAAGGAAATAGAATAGATAACTATGGATAAATGACCAGGAACAGTAGAGTGGACTGCAATGGGAAGATGCAGTGGGAAGACGCAGTGGGAAGAGGAAGGGATGAAGGAGTGAATATGAGGAGAGACAGCTAAAATTAAGACACACATATATATATGTGTGTATATATATATATATATATATATATATATATGTGTGTGTGTGTGTGTGTGTGTGTGTGTGTTTGTGTGTGTGTGTGTATGTGTATGTATATGTATATGATGTGTATGTGTATGTGTATATGTATGTATATGTATAAAGACTATTTAACTAAAATCACTAAATAGTGGGGAAAATAGAAACCCTAAACTGGCCATTTCTTGTTACCAAATGAAGCTTCCATTAGATTGTGTTACATCTAGTTGAGTTGCTTACCAAAGGGTTCTTGTGGGAATCCTTCAACAATCAAGGCTGTTTCCAAGACTTTAGGTTTCTCTCCACAAACCGATGACATGGACAGAACAACACCTACACAATTTATTGAACATGGAGATGTTGAGCTGGTACCTGTATAGCTTCTTTTCTTTTCTATTCTAATATCTCTTGTACAGGAAGGTACTCTACACACTACAGAAGGAGAAATATAAACACCAACTTAGCTACAAACCGCTTGATCTACAATGCTATTCTGCCTGCAAGCTATGGTAGGGCTATAGTGCCACAAAGTTTGTGGAAATAACCCACCAATATCTGATTAGACTCAAGGACCAATTCATGAGATAGAATTCATACCCAAAGCTGCTTAGGAAACCATGAACCTAAGACTAAATAGCCCACTGTTCTACTAATGTAATGAAGCAATATAATGACCTTCTACTAGTCTCATACATCAATATTGTGCTCAGCCACCAGCAGAGAAGCCTCTTCCTACAATAGCTGGGTACAAATACAGGGACAACATCCACAATATACAGAGAGTGAGAGATCTTGGAACACTCATCCCTAAGTGAAATGCCTCCATCAAATCCTTCTCTTGGTAACCCAGGAAACTGCAGAAGAGGAGACAGAAAGAATGTCAGAGCCAGAGAAGATGAAAGATACTAAAGAAATATAGCTCTCTAAATCAACAGAATTGACATGACACTCATATGAACTCACAGGGACTGGGGCAACATGCACAAGGCCTGTGCAAATCTACACCAGTTCCTCATGTATATTATGGTTTCCAATAGAATGTGGAAGGAATTGGAAGGAAGAAAGGAAAGTTGGAATGCAAATCATATGAATAGAACACTCACGTATGAAATTCTCAAAAGAATAAAACCTTCTTTTGAAAGTGAAATAAAGAAGGTGCAGAGCTGTTATGCTACCTCATGCCTGCACATGGCCAAACCATCTCTGTGTGGTCTTTGCCTGACTGTGGGTGCCAGGCCTGTCTCGTGAAAGAGCACAGTCAGGTACATCCTTTGGCCCATAGCTTATACCAAGTTTCTCCTTCATGGAACTATATGGTTTGCTTCGGTGTTCTTTCTGTGTGCCAGGTCTCTGAATAAAGCCCCCTTGGCATCCTTCTCTCTCTCTCCCTTTCCCCCTCCTCATACCTCTCTCCTCTCCTTCCTCTGCCTCTGTGTGTGTGTGTCTCTGTTTCTCTGTCTCTGTCTCTATCTCTGTCTCTCTCTGTCTCTCTCTCTCTCTCTCTCTCTCTCTCTCTCTCTCTCTCACTCACTCTCTCTGCCTTCCACTCTCTCCAACCCTCCTTTGTTCTTCTATTGAAAGTATCCTTTCTTTGCTTTGCTACTGGAACAATTGTAAAATCCAACCAGGCTCCTTGTATTGTAGCTCCTCTCCAACTCATCCCAATGTGTCCCCTGAAGAGTCTAGCCATTCATGCCTGAGTGTCACCTGTCATCTTCTGTAATGGATGACACTAAGTTTAGAGGATCAATTTACTGTGTTAGGCTTGTAAAAAAAAATTAACTTGGATACTCCATAAGAAAGTTGCTCCTACTGGAATGTAACCTTTCAGCCGGCCATAGATGGACCACTTCTTGGTGTAGTTGAGAAATTGGTGTGTAAATAAATAAGGTACTCAGAAAAAAAAATGCTGGTTGTTACAAAATATTTCAGTATCTCAATTATTCTTACATGGTAGTGGACCATAAGATTAAACAGGCTAATGGCTAAGTTTGACTTTTGTATAGAATACTTCCTTACTTGGATAGTCAAGGCCCCTGCTGGACTGCTGTTACAACATCAAGCCTTACCAGCACCCAGACAGAATATGAGTTAATATGACTCCCACCCCCCAAAAAAGGCTAAGAATATGTGGAGCCTTACCTAAGGAACTTTTTCTTGTTTGATCCTGGCCAGTCTTTTAAAATAAAAAGCCTTTAATTTACTAAAAACAAAACTTGAGCTAGACTGGTGACGTTCTGAATGACTCCAGATACACAGCTTCTTGACTCTGTATACTCTCATAGTTAAGTATATAATGTGATGAGTTTTAACATCTAAACCAGGATGTTTTAGTCACTATAAAAGAGCTTAGTATTCAGTTTTGTCTTTATTTTTTATTTATTAATTCCTTTGGTTTGCTGTATTGTGGATTGGTTGGCAAAATGACTACATGAGATTTAAATATAGTCCAAGCTTTTAGGAAAATCTAGCAATGAAAGAATTATATGGCAAGAGAACTTTACAAAAAGTCATGTTTCACACTAAAAGGGAAGCTATATCGAGTTGTGAGGGGGATTTTCTTATATGACCATTTGGGGAATAAAGTGATAAACCACCCAGTCTATTTGCCATCATTCATACTATATTCCAATTTTCCAGTTAGTGATAAAATTGTCATGCTCAGAGGAGAAAGTCACTAAAATGTACCTCTGTAGTCAAGTAACTCCTCCAGTCATCTAAATTTGGGTGAGCTCACACTTTATTCCCTCTTGTCATGAAAATAGAGTTTGTCTCTACATACAAATGAAGGAAGTAGCTATCTTCTAGCTGGCAAATTATTAATTATTTTTGAGGATTGTCCTGATGGAGCACTGTAAACTACACAGGCATGTCAGTACTACCATTTGCTGACTTATTTGTGCTTTGCCTCCTTGGATAACTTTCTCAATGACTGCAAGAGCTGCTCCCTAAAGATCTCAAAAATAAGTACTTGAATAAAACTACAGTATAAGCATGGCTATAAAGAATATATTTAATTTCAAGTGCTGCCATAAAGAATGTTACAAATGGCATGACGAAGTCCATTTATTACCCTGCATTTCATTACACGGACTTCTTAATGGTCCACCTGAGAACAGGCTAGGCTGATGACAGTCCTTCCCAACAGTTCACTGGGTTGGAGAAGAGCGCTGCCTGATTTTGTCACACTATTCTACTTATCTGCAGTGTCCCAACAATGCCTCCACAGTAACTTCCTCTGAAATTCACTGCCGAACATAGAGACAATTTCCAAAAACAACTCAAAGAAATATTAGCAGCATTAATGAGATAGACTCAACTCTAAGACCAGGTTCTTCCAGCCTCAGACAAGTTTGGAAGCATACTGAGTGGCTTGACTTTCCCCATGCAGAGTGTCCCAGTGGAGACTCATAGGAAAAGGTTTCACTCAGATGTCTGCCATTGCTGGCACAGTTAAACATTAGGAAGTCCTCTCTCTCTTCTAGATTCTAGCATTCTACTAATGATTTCTTAAAAGTTTTAATGTTGCCTTTTTGTTATGACTATAATCTGAAAACATATACACAAAAATAGTGCGGTAATTCCACACTGCAATTCATAGTTGGGGAGTGCCAAATACAACTCAGCATTGAAATTGAATGGACATCAGAGTAGACATTCATCTTTGCAGAAGCAAAATATCTTGATGAAAGGGAAGTAAGTGTTCATTATCATCCTATGCTACCATTTTGAAGACTTTCAGGGCCATACACTAGGGAAAGAAGGCTGAAAGAATATGGTGTATTATGTTCATTTTAAAGAATTTCAAGTAGAAAAACCTAACGCAAGCTAATAACTGCATCTCCAATGAGGCCATAGATGGACAACACTTTGAGAGAAAGGGTACATGAGGAATTATAGATAATTTATATTTTGATCCATGGTGTTAATAGCAATGCTGATATATATGTATTTTCAAGTCTCAAAGATGTGTTGAATGTCAACATAGACTACAAGTTCAAATTCCCAAGACTTCAAAGGTTTCACTATAGGTAGGATATAATACAAATCATAACATGTAGCTTGGATGATGCGTACTCTGAAAAGAATTCACCACTACATGACAGAAAGAAACATCTACTATTCATATGGTACAAATATAAGAACATGATTACAGTTATGTTTAAAGCAAAGTTTTCTACAACAGCATCTTCAACAAGTGGCGTTTGGAAAACTGACTGTCCGCATGTGAGACAATGAGAAGGGACCAGTATCTATCACCCAATACAAAGATCAATTCTCTAACATATCAAAGATCTCAACTTGAAATCTGAGCCACTGAAACTGCTCAACGAAAACATAAGCTGTCATCTACAAGATGAAAGTGCAAGGCAGGACTTCATTTGCTGGGGAATTAAGACCAACAATTGACAAGTAGGCATGCATAAAATCATAAAGCTCTGAACAGCTCAGGAAACAATAGTGAAGAGGAAGTCTACAGATTGAAAGAGAATCATTACCAACTCTACGTCTAATAGATTATTAATATTCAGAATTTCTTTTGTTTTCTAAAATGCAGTTCCATTTAGGAACTCCCCAGAATGTCATCTGCCTTATCCTTATTTCACCAACATGTCAATTCATTCTACTGGTTAAAGTAAGTGGTATAGATACACAGCATTGCTTCATACACTAATCTAACATATAGTCAGGATTTTTCTGCCATATGTCAGCCCACACCCATTGTTACCAAGACTCTAGACCCCAGTAAATGCTGAGATTTCCAGAAGAAAATATTATAAACTTTAAGAGTTTGATATAAAGTATTTCTACATAATAAATACTGTAAAAGTAAGTATATTCGTGGGGTTGGAAAGATGATAGGAAATAGGACACAGTGATTCAAGGCATCTGATGATTTTTTGGGAGATAGGTTTGGTGTCCATACTCATGTGCAGTTGCTCCCAACTGCCTTTACCTCATGTTAGAGGCTATCTAATACCCTCTTCTTTCTTCTACAAATACATATATGCACATATATATAAATAAAAGTCAACCTTTTTAAGAAGAGTAAGTAAAGTAATGTACACTAACTAAAATTTCATATACATGAAAGATAGCATAATATACTCTAAGAAAAATGGAAATTCTAAAACGAAGCTCCTTTTATGACAATGTTTTCCTCCCCCAAGAGCCATAGAACATCTTACAGAATCCAACACCAATTATGAGAAGCTCCCTTTCACATTGTTGGTTAGGAGAGTCCAAGAGACCCCCCAAAACAACATAGTCTATTTCTGCAGCCCTTGGTTACCTCTCATAGGTTAAAGATAAGTTCTTATTGTGGGTTCACATTTGTGCGAGATCAAGGTTTACTTTCCTCCTCTGGCAATGTGTGTTGCACCTTCCAGCACTGTGAAGGCTTGCCAATAAAGATGAAACTTCTAGGAGATTGCCATCTTGGCATCTCCATGTTCCATGGCTCAAATATGTGGCATCATTGTTTATCAGCCAAAGAGCATAAATGGC
This sequence comes from Rhabdomys pumilio, assembly GCA_030674055.1. NCBI lineage: Eukaryota > Metazoa > Chordata > Mammalia > Rodentia > Muridae > Rhabdomys > Rhabdomys pumilio. Next base: position 34,392,268 of record JANHMN010000017.1, read on the forward strand.
TGCTTTCACTCTATGTAATAGATTTTAGAAAGTTGCTTCCAACTTCTTTATTTGCTGCTTTTAGCAAATGATGCAGATGGACTCCCGATCAGGGGCATGGAGGAACACAATGTTTGAGACTGCAGATATGCATTAGTTTGGTTTTTAAGAGTAGATTTCATGTGAATTCAAGGCAAGTTCTTAGTCTTTTTTTTTTTTAAACAAACAGCTTGAATATACAAGAAGCTGATAGTTTCGTGTTTTGGCTCTTGGGTCCAGCAAAAGTTCCAGTCTCTTAGAATATGAGACATTTTCAGAAAATCAAATCGCTTCACATATAAATGTCACATATATTTACTGAAGTCCTTCATTCTTATAGTTCCAATTTCACTATCAAGCATTCTCTATAGATGGCTAAAATTTCTTCTTAGATCCACTGCCTCATACCCTCCAATGCCAAATACTGTGTTTTATTTTTATTATTTGTTGTGTAAATATTTATTGCATGATTCATTCCAATTTTTCCTTATTTTAATTTTGAGATACTTTTGTCAATTCTTCAATAATTTTATACATGTTGTTTTGATCACATTCACTTTGTACCATGTCTTTTCAGATTCACCATCTGTTCCATGACTACCCAACCTCACACACTCTTGGTTGGGTTTTTCCTTTTGACAGTTGTATTCACATCATTTGCATCCCACCTTCTCTCTCTTTCCAACCCCTCCCAGCTCACTCACACTCTACAGTTCAAAACTGTCATCTAAAATTATTATTTTTAAAACATACGCACATGTTTAACCTGACCAATTCAGTTAATTTTTCTCATATGTATATGCGTTTCGGGATTAAATAAGCTATCAGAAAGCCCATCCCAGAAAAAGACTAATTCCTCTCACAGTAGCCATTAATTACCTGTAGCTCCACATCTAAGGGTATCATCTTGGGAGATTTCCACCATCTATATTGGGAGGTCAACTGGTATAATCCATTATCCAGGTCTAGATTAGCCTATCATATTGTTAAGATGTTCATGAGTATAACTTCCCCGTAATATATAGAGAGAGATGTAATAGAGACCATGACACGATTGTGTTACTGTATCTGGGTTACAACATTTACCATAGTATTTTCTAGTTTCATCCATTTACCCAAAATTTCATTATTATATTTTATTCAGTTAAATAAATATTTGTTCTATGTATGGGTCACATTTTCTTTACCCACTTCTCAGTTGAAGGATATTTGAGTCATTCTTATTTCCTAACTATTGTGAATACACAAACAAAAAAACATTACTACAACAGTGTCTGTAGAATAGAACACAAGTCCTTCAGGACTTGACAAGATATGGTATAGCCAGGTCATAGTTTGTATTTTTGAGGCTTCTCTACACTGATTTTCATAGTTTGCAATCACACCAATAGTGAGTGAGAGTTCTCCTTTGCCTACACCCTTGCCAAGATTTGATATCAGTTATTTTCTTGATCTTACTCAATCTGACTAAAATAAGACAAAGATCTCAAAGTGGTGTTAATTTGAATTTCTCTAATTGCTTCTTCCTTCTGTGCTATTGACATCTTAATCCTTCTCCTCATCTTTACTACATAGATAGCACTCCAGAAATTCAACTATGGCTTTCTATTTTACTCAAGCTTTTAGCTGTGCTTGAATTAAGTCATAATTCCCAAGGCCAGTTGGCAGGTCTAAGTTTATAGGGAAAAAAAATGGATTATTCTACTAAACACAATCTATACATTAGTGTACATGAATAGTTTTCTTTTTTAGAATGGGTCAGATTTAGAATGCTTAGTATACTAGGCAGGTGCTCTCCCACTGAGCCATATGTGCAGTCAACAAATTGATCAATTTAAATAACAAATTTGCTGATGGATTCTCCCCTCATGAGTGGTACTTTTCTTTCTGTGTGTAAAAGAAATATTTCCCTATTTCACCTTACACAGTGTCCTCCAATACCACCCATTTCGCTAATATGTTAAACTTATATGGTCTGAGATGAATAATATTCCATTTTGAATATATGATATATTTTCTCCATCAGTCAAGGGACACTGAGACATGATTGCATGTTTTAGTTATTAGACATGGAGTATAAAAATGTAAACATGGTTATAAAAATATTTCTTTGGTGTGTTCATTATTTATCACCAAAATATGATCTTCAAAAGTCCTGTAGGAGGCATATTGAAGTATTTATTAGACATACAATATCAAGTCTCATTTCATATATAGGGGATGACAATATTAGAAAAGATATAAGCTTTCCCTGAACATTTTCCCTCAAAGTCCCTATTTACTTTTTTTGTTGTCATACTAATTTTTAAACTATGCACTTAATATACATTTTATTGTATCATATTGCTGTGTAACAATTCAGTTATTTGTATCTCTTTCTCTAGAGACAGTAAAGTGTCTCTAGAGACACTTACTTCATTCTTGCTACACCTGGCCACTAGTTAGTACTCAGTGTTTTATAACTGACTTTAGTTAAGTTAATTCACTTATTAGAAGCACCTCATTACTTATAATATAAGGACATACACAGTTGTCTGACAAGATAACAATTGAAGTAATTAAGTTAGGTCTCTGTGAAGGGCTTGAAACATAAAAAATGTGAAAATCAGCAGCACTCACCATGACACCTGTAGACAATTCTCCATTTGCAGTTATTAACTTTTATTTACATGAACAAAGTGCTTTTAGTCAAACCAAAGAGGCAGATACCATGTGACACATGTTTAATATGCAATTAATTTGGCTTTTCTAAAATGGCAACATGTTTGTGTAGGCGTAAATTTTTGCAACCTACTTTTAATAAATGTTCAACCTCTCCTCTAGTCCATCACCCAGCAGAGAGAGTGGAAAAGAAAAGTTATTAGGAAAAGGGAGGAAGGGGATCTGTTCAAGAATAGTTCTTTGGGGGCAAGCTTGATCTTCTTTCTCAACAGTTCAGTCCCATAACAAATGCCAACTACAATTCAGCAACTGCAGACAATTCCTCTAGGCAGGCTGATACGACACATGATCCAGCAGCTACACTCCAGTCCTTCCTGCAAGCAAGCACCAGGCTCAAACTGTGAGCTGTACTTCAATCCTGAAGAAACCACAAAGCTAGCCAACTAGCCTGAGATTCCGCAGCAAGCTGCTACAGGAACCTCACAAGCAGTTCTTTGGTGAGTTTCTCTCAAGGTGCTATTATCACAAGTTGAGCTCAGCCACAGTGTGGAAGGAGAACCAATACATGTGTGTTGTTAGTGAAGAATACTGAGGCAGAGCAAACCAAACCAATGCACAGTGCTACTTTCCCACTGTCTGTGGGATCATATTTACACTCCTTTACCACAGGTCCTTTGTGTGTTTGGTATATCAAAACATCCTTTCATCTATGTCTGTTTCAGGAAAATATTCATTCATGTGTTGGCTTCAGCAAGACATCCTTTCACCTGTGTGCCCCAGCAAAACATCATTTGGCATAACTTTCCGAAACTAGACATTTCCACTTTATGTTTACAACATTGTTGAGATAATGCTTCATGATTACACAGAAAATACACTTGCTAACATTGACTTCAACTAGAGTAACCAGAGTAAACAATCTCTTGACAAATTTTCTATTTCATTCTTAAGCTTTCCTTTTAAAAATATTCTATAAGTTCTTTGAGAATCTGGTACGTTCTGATCATATTCACTCATCCACCCACAACTCTTCCCAGACACGGCCCCTCTTCTTTGCTCACTCAAGATTGTGTTCTGTTCTGTTCTTTACTTTTGAAAACTCATTGAGACTGGTTTTTCTTACTCTGAATCTTACCCACTTTTGGATCTTCATGGTAATCACCAGCAACTGCAAATAGAAGCTTCCCTAATGAGAGATGCATGAATTTGTCTGTATAATGATGTGTCATTAGAAGTTGGTTTGCTAATATGTTTATTTAGCAGAATAATAGTAATAGATTCTCCCTTGGGCTTATGACCTATGTGGCCATGGTTCTGCCATCAATAATGGTGCCAGGTATATATTTGATCTTATGGAGCAAGATTTAAATCTAATATGAAAAGCGTTGGTTACTCCCGTAATGTTCATGTCCCTACTGGACTGGTTGGTGAGCATATCTTCCAATGCCAGTCATCATTACAGTTTGCAGTGTTCACAGTTTAAGAATGTTTATTTTTCTCCTCCAGTGTTGTATGTAACACTTTTCTGTATTGGAAGTTATGGGTTAGGATGAAGCTTTGGGTGAGTAGCATATTGATTTCTCCATGTCTACAAATGTAGTCTGTGATATGTTCAGTAACAAGATTTTACCATCAAGTTCTCAAAGATATGCAAGAGCATAACAATAGTGTGTAATATTTCAGTTATAAATATTGATGATGCTTACTGGCTGCTTTAGTTAGTTTTATGCCAACTTAACACAAGGTAGAATCATTTAAGTAACGGGAACTTCAATTGCAAATGTGTCTCTGGGAAAGCCTGTGATAGACTTTTTTGAATGGTGATTAATGTGGAAAGGTCAAGGGTACTGTGGGCAGTGCTAATCTTTGGCTGGTGGTCCTGGGTGCTTTAAGAAAGCAGGCTGATGACTAAGGATGCTGATCATTTCTTTAGGAGCTTCTCGGCCATTCAAGTTTCCTCACTTGAGAATTCTTTGTTTAGCTCTGTACCCCATTTTTAATAGGGTTATTTGTTTGTCTGGAGTCTAACTTCTTGAGTTCTTTGTATATATAGGATATTAGCCCTCTATCAGATGTAGGATTGGTAGAGATCTTTTCCAAGTCTGTTGGTCATCAAGGAAATGCAAATCAAAACAACCCTGAGATTCCACCTCACACCAGTCAGAATAGATGAGATCAAAAACTCAGGTGATAGTAGATGCTGTCAAGGATGTGGAGAAAGAGGAACACTCCTCCATTGTTGGTAGGATTGCAAGATGGTGCAACTGCTCTGGGAATCAGTCTGGCGGTTCCTCAGAAAATTGGACATAGCATTGCCTGAGGACCAAGCTATACCACTCCTGGGCATATACCCAGAAGATGCTCCACCATATAACAAGGACATATGCTCCACTAAGTTCATAGCAGCTTTATTTATAATAGCCAGAAGCTGGAAAGAACCTAAATGTCCTTCAACAGAGGAATGGATACAAAAAATGTGATACATTTACTCAATGGAGTATTACTCAGCTATTAAAACAATGAATTCGAGAAATTCTTAGGTAAATGGACGGGACTAGAAAATATCATCTTGAGTGAGGTAACCCAATCACAAAAGAACACACATAATATTCACTCACTGATAATTGGACATTAGCCCAGAAGCTCACAATACCCAAGATTCAACTCACAGACCACATGAAGCTCATGAAGAAGACCAAAGTGTGGGTGCTTCAGTCCTTCTTAGAAGGAGTAACAAAATACTCAAGGGAGCAAATATGGAAACAAAGAGAGGGACAGAAACTGAAGGAGGGGCCATCTGGAGACTGTTCCACCTGGGTATCCATCCCATGTGCAGTCACCAAAGGGAGACACTGATGTAGATATCAGGAAGTGCATGCTGACAGAAGCCTAATATAGCTGTGTCCTTAGAGGTCTGCCAGAGTCTGACACATTCAGAGGCAGATGCTCACAGCTAACCATTGAACTGATCCAGGGGTTCCCAATGGAGGAGTTAGAGAAAAGGAGCTGAAGGAGCTGAAACGGTTTGTAGCCCCATGAGGAGAGCTACAATACCAACCAATCAAAGCTCCCAGTGTCTAACCACCAGCCTGGGAGCACATAGGGAGGGACCCATGACTCCATCTGTATATGTAGGGGAGTATGGCCTTGTCGGGCATAGGTGGGAGAGGAGATCCTTGGTCCAATGAAGGTTGGATGTCGTGTGTGGGGGAATTTGAAGGTGAGGAGGTAGGAGTGGGTGGGTGGGTGGGGACACATCCTCATAGAAGCAGGAGGAGGGGGGATGGGATAGGGGTCTTCTGGGCAGGGGGGAATGAGGTAAGGGGATAACATCTGAAATGTAAATAAAACATACTATAAAAAAAAAAAAAGCACGCTGAGCATGTCATGGGAAGCAACCAAAATTATTATTCCACCGTTGTCTCTACATTAGCTCCTGCCTCCTTGATATTGCTCTGATTTCTTTGGATAAAAGACTACACACTACAATATGAAATAAACCAAATAAATCTTTTCCACTTAAGTTTGTTTTGGTCATGATTTTTATCACAATAATAGAAAAATAACCAAAACACTGGTCAAGCAACTCCAAAATAAGTATCCTACTCAAGGCACTAGGCTTCTTAATTGTTAACCTGTGGTGTCTGGTATGATCATTGTGACATCTTTATAGAGTAACTCTCCATGACCTTTATCTATCTATCTATCTATCTATCTATCTATCTATCTATCTATCTATCTGTGTGTGTACTTATGTGTGTGAATCTACAATTACATTTTAAAAAATCCATAGCCACCATTATACTAAATAAAGAAAAACTTAAATAAAGAGTCAAGGGCACCTCTTCTCCTTCCATTTATTCAGGATACTGTATGAAGTCTTAGATTCAATAATTAGATAAGAGGAAGAAAGAAAAGAGATGTGAATATAAAAGAAAGAAGTGAAATCATCCCTATTTGCAGATAGTACTCCATCAGAAATCTCTTAGATCTGACAAACACTTTCAGTAAATTCTTTGGACACAACATCAATAAAGATCAGTAGTAACCTTTCTCTATTCCAGTGGTTGAGAAGGAAATCAGAAGATAAAACCCAAGGAGATCAAATATAAAATATCTATAAAAAACATCTGAGGTGGTTCTACACTGAAAACTTTGAGAAATCAAATACAAAAATTGAGCTGGCCATGAGAAGCAAACCAGTAAGCAGCATCCCTCCATTGTCTCTGTATCAGCTCTTTCCTCCAGGTACCAGTCTTGTTTGAGTTCCTATCCTGACTACCTCCAATAATGGATCATGATCTAGAAGTGTAAGTAAAATAAACCTTTTCATCCTTAACTTGCCAATATGTCATAGTGTTTCATTGCAGCAATAGGAACTAAGACACAGATTTAGTATAATCCCTATCAAAATTGCAAGGACTTTATCCACATAACTAGGAAAAAAATTCTAGTATTTATAAGAAAACCCACTATCTGGTATAGTTAAGATGAGCCAATAAAATTTTCATACATATAAAAACCATTATTATCTGAGAAACTAATAGAACATTTTACAGATGCTACAGATGAATTGTTTACCTCTCTAGTGATACATTTCATCAAAGCAAGAAATAATTACATGTAGTAATACTTTATAAAAGCAACAATTCAATTTGTTATGTTGAGTATATAGAAAACATAAATTCATTATTGTGCTATATGGACATAGCCATGTCACATAAAAAATTCTAAATCTGATTTTATAAAACCTTATGTTCAACCTAAACTATACAATACTGTAATATAAAAAGTAAAGGTTCAGACAATCTAAGTCTACAGTTTTCCTGTTTGTTATCACTAAAGTAAACATATTTGTAGATCACATGATCACCTTTAAACCTGATGATGAGGCTCTGGCCTGAAAGCTAGGATGTTCTATGCATGTGTCTATTTTGCCACACAAAATGTTTATAGCAGTTTCCTCTAAATTATAATCTCCAAAAGAAAAGATGATTATTTTTTCCTAGAAAGCAGAGAATTCATGAACAGTGGGTTTTTTAGTAAGGAAAAAGAAGAAGAGGTCAATGACTCTCTATGTTTTGTGTGCTTGGGTACTAGAATGGTGTAATAGAACTGTCAACACACATTGCTAATGGGGTAGAAAATATATTCCTTCATTTTCAGCCCTCATATTAGAAATATAAATCCATGTACTCTCATGAGACAAAATATAGTGATTTTAAGATCCAATCACTAAGAGAATGTCAATTCAGTAGAATCTATAAGCATTTTTAAATTCTTGTCATTTTAAAAAAATAGACACAAAGACTATACTCAGCAGTGCTGAATTTTAGAGCATGTAGAATTTATTGGTGACAATAACATAAGTTATAAAATTTTGTAAATTCTACTATTTTGATATTCTTCATCTAACATGTATATATTTTACATCGAGGTCTCTATATCACATTAAATAGTTTCATTGTCCAGGCCAGATGGACAATCAAGTGGGACCCTTAGACCCTGTGGAGAGGACTGAGATGCAAGAGAAAATAAGAAGGCACAGCAAGTCAAGAGGTCTGATAAAGCTGGCAAAATTTTTATTGTTCACACCAGTTATATGCTCTAAAAACAGGCTATGGGGAGGGGTAGGAAAGAAAAGAGTGCTTTGCAGGTGGAGGAAGTTAGCTGCAGCTGTAGCATCTAACTAAGCTATTCTTACAAAGCCTTTCCGTTACCAGGAGTTCTAAAAACATCTATCTAGCAGGATGTTGTCTAAATCTAGAGATCAGGAGGAAGGGTTACTAAGGTGGGTTGCTATGAGGCCTTGTTTGAAGTTCTGAGAACTGACAAGTGAATCACAGAAGGTAAGCAGAAAGAAGATTAGTAGATAGGAAAGCCATGACTTCCCACATTTCATGAGTCCGGAATACATGCAAATAAGTTTCTTGATTAAAACTGGCCCTTCTAAGACCACCTGGGTGGGCTGAGTAAGCATCAATTTGGAGTACTTGTAACTATTTACTTCTAATGGTTAGTATGAATAAAGGGAAACTATATACACACATTGACTGACAGGGAGGCTATTAAATGCTTACCAACCCATTCTTCAGTGGGTACTTTGGGAGATAAGCAATGGGATTCTCTGCAACAGTGTCTGGTTCTATAGTGTGAATTCCCTCATCAGAAACAATTTCAGGCCAGCATTCTGCCATTGAATGTAAAGCTATGAAGAAGTGGACATTGTACTCTCACATGGGCATGTGAGCTGACTCCGTTTCCCAGTCACTCCCTTTCTATTTTGTAACCTCCAAAATTAACCTTAATGAACTCTGACTAAATTCCCATGCAGGAGGTATGAGAAATACCTTTTTTACTCTCTAATAGAAAATATTACAAAATCTTATATTTCATTTTCTAAAACAATAAAAAACAAAATTTTTCCAGTATAGCATGATGATATACCCCTGTGTCTCCGACATTTGGAAGGCTGAGACTGGAGGACTGAGTTTGGGTTATAAAGAGGAAAGGGAAGAGAAATTAAAAAGAAGAAAATGGTTAGGTAAAGAAAAGGTAAGAAAAAGGAAAGGAAGAAAGGAGGATATGCAAAGCACTTTGTCCTTATTGCCCACAAAAACCTAAAACTCTAAGTGACATTTTAGGAAACTCATCTTCCTCTGGAATGAGATTAGTATTTGACAAACAACCATGGCTCCCACCACCACCAACACATAATATTGTGACATCCAAGTTTTTCTCATCTGGGTGGTGCAATGAACTTCACATTAAGCAAGAAAACAAAGCATTTAGTAAAACCAAGCACTTTTTTGAGCATTGTACCCAAGTCTACATAACTGAAAAACTGTAAACTCTGACCCTGTGAGAATCTAAAAACATTTACTGCAATCTATACTAGCTCCTTTGGCTTAAATTTTTAACTTTCTTATTTTAAACTATTTTTTAGTGGCACCATTTGCTTTTATCATTACGAGCCAATTTGAGGCATTTATATGTTAATCAGTAAAGCAAGTAAACTGTCTGAATTCTGCATAAATGGTGTTAAAGATTTCAGTCTTAGTTTATTTCAAAATATTTTATTGCTACCAAGTGTTTTCTTCTCTGAAATTTGTTTGTCATGGAGAACTGTAGAGGAATTTTGATTCAACCCCTGCTCTGACAAGGGAAAACATCCAAAGATGGAATCCAGCTGCAATACAGACAAACCGCACACCTTTAATCTCTCTGGCTGGAATATAGACACATCTGTGGTACAAGCTGACTAATCAGAGAAAGATTTGACAGAATGTATCAGAGATAGGATATACCCACCTTTGACAAGAACAGGCAGGAAATTAAGGAACAGTGAGGGTGAGAGAATTCAATGAAATTCAATTCAATTCAATTCAATTCAGTCAAGTTTAGTTCAGTTCAGATTAGATCAGTTCTATTCCGTTGAAGGCTGTTGTGCTCAGTTCAGTTTGGAGCAGATCAGTACAGTTCAGTCCACTTGATGGGGTTCAGAAGAAGTCTTTCCAAGCAGAGCAATCTAGTCAGATGCTGAGAGAAGTCAATTTGAATCAGTCACCTTCAAGAGGAGTTTGAGCTGGAACAGCTGAGTTGAACCAGTCAGCCAGAATTCAGAAAGATCTAGAAAGGATGAGTTTATTCAGCAGTAAGTCTGGGAGGCTGCAACATTCAAGGCCTAGTTTAGCAGACAGAGGCTGGAAACTGAAGCCTTCAAGGTCCCAGGCTTGAGAAAATTAGATTGTATGGAGGCTATAACCTTATAGGCCTAGGACTATGGATAGTTAGAAACACGCTGTCCTCAGCCAAAGTCATGTTATCTGTCAGCTCTCATCTCATCTCTTCATCTGAGGAAATAAAGTGATGTTTATATTTACAGAGAACACTCCTTCAAACACAATCATGACAATTGTGCTCCTTGGGAACTTGCTGCTTTCCAACTAAATAGTGATCATCTATGGCAAGTAGTTCATGTGGTTTATTTTATATCTCTACTTTTTAAAATGTTTTAATAAAATAGAGGATTTGGAATTCACTAAGTAATTCGATGAACAACAGAGTTTGTTTCTACTTGATTCATGCAGACTAACAGTCTGATTTCATAGAAAATGTGTTCTAAAAATAATTATGCTGTGTATCAAAAAATGGGTTATAAAAATCTCACATTCAGAAATTATCAAGGTAGGACCACAGTATAAAATATTTAGAAAAAATTTTTAACTTCATAAACAATTCATAGCACACATACTTAATATGCCATATCCATGCCAATACAAATCAAATGTAGGCATCACTAGTTGATCCAGGAAAAGCTTTGTGTTCAGCTTACATGTGCACTCATAAATTTTCTCATCCTTAGCACATCCTGTGAGAACAGTGCTTGGGATGCTGAGGTAGAGTGAGTTCCATGAGTTCAAGGTTAGCCTGGGCTATTGCCACAATCGGTCCCTTTGTATTCCTAACCATGTTCTAGAGAAAGGAGGCACACACACACACACACACACACACACACATACACAGAGAGAGAGAGAGAGAGAGAGAGAGAGAGAGAGAGAGAGAGAGAGAGAGAGAGACAGAGACAGAGACAGAGACAGAGACAGAGACATGAGACAGAGACACTGAGACACAGAAATATAGACAGAGACACGGACAGAGACACAGACAGAGAGACAAAGGGAGATACAGACAAGGAGACAAAGGGAAAAAGAGAGACAGGGAGAGAGAGACATAGAGACAGACAAAGAGACAGAAACAGAAAGACAATGCAGAAAGACGGATCACATTTCAACCACTAATCAAAATGTACCTGCCTTTTTAATGCATGTGGTTTTCTTTCTATTCAGACTAAATTATTCCTTCAATATGTAAGTATCCTCCACAGGCCTACCTTGGTGGTCATAAATATTTTTAGCCTGATTTTATCATGTAATGTTTTTATTTTCAATGGTGATGGACAGTTTTGCTAGGTATATTAAACTGAGTTGGCTACTGTGACTTTTCACAGTTTGAAAGACATCTGATCAAGCTTTTCATGCTTTCATACTTTAGATTGAAATATTAACCAGTTATTCTAATGGGCCTGCCTATATGTGGCTTGACCCCTCTCTTTTTCAGTTTACAATATACTTTATTCTAAAACATTTAGTGGATATGACATTGGGGGTTCTTTGCTGATCCTGTTTGAAATTCTTTGTGCCTCTCACATCTGAATGGGCTTCTCTTTCTCTATATTTGGTAATTCTTCTGCTATGCATTCATTTACAACATTTGCCATGCATTTTACATGAACTTTTTCTCTATAATTCTGGGCCTTTTCTTCTTAAGGAGTCTCAGGTTTGTGCCTGTCCTATTTATACATTTTAAAAATTTATATTTGGCCTTGAAAAAATGCATTAACCCCTCCACTTAGCCTTCTGCCCTTATGCTCTGTCTTCCACACAATTTATTCTATTGGTAAAACCCTTCACTGAACTACTATATTTTGCATTTCCATCATCATCTTATTTTTATTTTACACAACATTTCTATCTTTTTACTGAATTATATTTTCATATTGTATTTTATTCAGGTGGCTTCTGTTACTTCATGAAAAAAATGTTCAAACCCTTCTTAGTTTTATCATATTTATAATCTTTTTCTAAATCTGTGTCTAAAAGTCTAAAGGCATTTTAATTAGGGGTATTACTATGGACTTGGTAATTTTGGGAAGAGACAAGTTGTCTTGCATTTTAGTGTACCTTGTGTTTTTATGATGGGAACTGCCTGTCTGTGATTATTTTCTTGATTAACATTTTTTGTCATTGTTGCTTTAATGCAGTGTGTTTTCTTCTCTTATTTCAGCAGAGATATCTTAAGTGTTCAGGAGAGACTGACTTGCAGTACAGTTGTGGTGATGTTTTCCATCTTTTAGACTAGGGTTTCAGGCATGAGTTTCTACCTTCAACCTTCTATACACACAAACACACAAATACACAAGTTGGATATAGACTGTGACTATAGTCACTATCTGTTGGATAACACCGTGTGATATTAGAGTAGCATGTGACTACAACGCCGACACGTAAGGACTGATTGTTTATGGAGTAAAAAGAACTCTGGTAGTGCTATGTGTACTAATATCTCAGTATGAGTGGAAAGAAAGAAGAAGTAATCAATCTCAATAAGACGAGTGATAAGTCTTAGGTTATTAGATAGAAAGTAGAGACGGACATAGGTAGGACTGAGAATAATCAAGGAAACAGAAAAACTGGGTGGGTGTATAGGGTTTGGTTATTCACAGACTAAAAATGTGGAGTAAAAACTCATGTCCAGATATCACAAACAATATTAGCCTCTGTTCTATATGAGATGTAAGAGGGAGAGTAGTGGGCATCAAGAAAGATAACGGAAGGAAGTTATTAAGAAAAAGAAAAAAAATAAAGAACTAGGAAAAGGCCCAGCAGTGGGGAAGAGTGTTTATTTGTTACAGCAATTATACTATGTATAACATAGATAAGTATCTGTAGAGGAGGAACAAGAGCTGAATGGAAAGATGAGATCGTGAGACCGCGGACAGCATATGTAGTAGGGAAGGAAACCTGGGAGGAGATGGAAGAAAATGAGATCATTGACTGAATATTGTTCGAGTCTTTGGTGGACTCACTGCTTTCTCCCCTTAATCCTGGGATGGACCATATTTCATGCTGATTTCCACCTGTTTTGCTCTCTTGTAGTCTCCAGGCTTTGCTTGTGAGATGAATTTTCTTAACTTAGTTGTGTGGTCTGTAGGTGGCTGAGGCAAAGTTTACTCAGCTGCATTCGTTAAGTTTCCCAAAGGTTTGGAGTGGCTAGTGTTTGTCAGTGCCTAAAACACATGGCTGACTTTGAACATAACTCCTGCCTCAGGTATGGCTTTTGTCAATTTCCTAATACCAACATTTTATCCCTGCATACCTCAGCCAAAACACAACTATGGTGAGATCCATACCATGAGAGGTAGCCCACTCCTGACACTATCTAGAGGGTTAGGACCCAGAGGGTGGATAGCCCAAAGACCTAGGATCAAACCAAACACAACCGAAGGGTGTAGTGGAAAGTCAATGAAATGATTCCTGATAATATTCTGCAATACTCATAGATTAGATTGGTGCTTAGCTCGATTGTCATCAGAGGAGTGTCATCCAGCAACTGTTAGAAACAGATGCAGAGACCCACAGCCAAACATTAGGAAGAGCTCAGAGAGTTGTTTATTGTCATAAAGATCAACGTTAAGTTAGGATGGGTAAACTCTCTCAAATTAGAAGTACATTTATTTGCATATTTTGACCCATCAATAGGGACCATTGCTCAGAAGAAATCCTAATGTTTATTGATCAGTCCTCCTTTATTCCAGGGCACAGAATTAAATCATATAGACTTCAGGAACATACAGGTTGATAGGCTTTGATTTGTAACACACATGCTGCAGTTAGCTAACTTAAAGACTTAGCTATCCTCTCCTAACCTAATAACTAGTCAAGTCACTTCAAACCTTTGATCCCTAAAATTAACCCAAATAAATAGAAAATATGAACTTTATATTGATCAAAAGGTTTAAAGCAAAAAAAAAAAAAAAAACCCACCTGTTTGAAAGTCACGCAGATAAAAGTGTGTTAATTCCTAGTTTGCTTATTCTTGTGATTGCAGTTAAATAATCTTTCTAAACCTTAGCTATCTTTCTATCAAAACTTCGGATTCGTATTTTGTCATACACTGCTGTTTTTTTTTTAATCTCATATACATTTCTAAAAGTATGCTCATTCCACTACTCTTGCTTTCACTTTGGGGACTATCATTTCTGGTACGGCCCTTTAATCATCAATGTGCATGGAAACAGCACATACACACATATACAAACTGAAGCTTAAGTTTCATTGAAAACATCACATAATGACTGCCTATTTCAGTGATCGAAGTAGCCCTAGCCGTATTAATGTGATGCTGTTAACCATGAGATTGGGAAAAGATTAAACCAATCAGCCCTGAAAAGCCTGGAAAGTAGGGTCTGGATGCTATTGATCAAATACTTACCTAATGCTATACTTCAGGTAATAAACAGTTTATCATATGAGGTGTGGCTATTGACAGCCTCTCACTATTTAATGGTGTCATTTCTATTGCTGGGATTTTCTAGACAAAGAAAAATTATCTTACAAACAGAAGACATAAAAATGATCATGAAAAATATTAAATGTTCACTTTATATTATCCAGAGTATAAGATAAATGTCACTCTATCAGAAAATCTTATTGACTTGTTTCCATCAATTACAAGTTACAGATGTCATCTTGGGGTCTTATAAAAAAGGAGTAAAATTAATTGATTATAGCTCAATACAATGATTCATGATATAATTTGGGGAAATTAGAAAATAATACAGAAAATGTGGTACATTTACACAATGGAATGTTACTCAGCTATTAAAAACAATGAATTCTAGAAGTTCTTAGGTAAATGGATGGAACTAGAAAATATCATCCTGAGTGAGGTATCCTAATCACAAGAGAACACACATGGTATGCACTCACTGATAACAAGATACAACTCACAGACCATATGAAGCTCATGAAGAAGGAAGACCAAAGTGTGGGTGCTTCTTTCCTTCTTAGGAGTAACAAAATACTCAAGGGAACAAATATGGAGACAAAGAGAGGGACAGAAACTGAAGGAGGGGTCGTCTGGAGACTGTTCCACCTGCGTATCCATCCCATATGCAGTCACCAAAAGTAGATGCTGATGAAGATGCCAGCAAGTATATGCTGACTGGAGCTTGATATAACTGTCTCCTTAGAAGTCTGCCAGAGCCTGAAATATACAGAGGCAGATGCTCACAGCTAACCATTGAACTGATCATGGGGTTCCCAAGGGAGGAGTGAGAAAGAAGAGTGAAGGAGCTGAAAGGATTTGTAGCGCAACAATACCAACCAACCAGAGCTCCCAGAGTCTAAAGCACCAGCTTGGGAGCACATAGGGAGGGACCCATGGCTTCAGCTGTATATGTAGGGGAGGATGACCTTGTCAGGCATAGGTGAGAGAGGAGGTCCTTGGTCCTGTGAAAGCTAGATGCTAAGAGTGGGTAGGTGGAGGTGCATCCTCATAGAAGTAGGAGGAGGGGGGATGGGATAAGGGGTTCCTAGGTGGGCGGGAATGGGAAAATGAGATCACATCTGAAATGTAAATAAAATATCCAATAAAAAGAAAAGAAAAGAATTGAGACAGAGCTTAACAAAATATCAAGGAATCAATATAAGATTTTAATGATTACAACTACCCGCTCTAAAGTTTCCAACTCAAAACTACCCCAATGTAAAATGAACAACTGAAAAACAGAACTGGAAAAGTGTTCATTCTCACGTTCAAATGACTTGGCTTTGTGCTATCGAGAGAGCTTAACACTTCCTAACAAAGATAACCCATTTGCCTATTTCTCCCTAAGTTTGTCTCCTGGTACAATAAACCAAGAAATAGGAAACTACTAGTCTTGAACTCTCGCTGTTAATTTGTATGAGTCAAAGGATATGGCTCCCATATCCTTCAGTTCCCACCCTTAGAGGAAGAGATGAAGAAGAATGGAGTCAAAGAGAGAAATTACACTTAAGCCCTGAAAAACTCCAATATATATGTATATATGGACAGTGTTTAAAGTCACTGGGGCAGGGGAGCAAAGACTGAATGACATAATATTCTTGGTTAACTAGCAGGGCTTCCTGTTCTATGCACCACAATATTTAACTAACTAGCACTTCCCCATCCACCCCCCATGTTTTCTTTCTTTGATTATATGGAAGAAAAAAAAGGAATATTAAAGTAAGAAGTAAATTGTTCCCTGTTCTTTTTTCCAGACATACCTCTTTTCAAGATTAATATTAGAAGCTTATTACGCATGCTAGATATTTGTCCCAAAAGACACACCATCTCTTTTGACACACCCATGTGCCCAGAAGGCTGAAGTGAGAGTAAAAATAAGCTGTCTCTTTGACTCCCTCTGGACAATCATGGATTTGTCAATGGGTTTATTAAAAAATCACAGTTCCTGTCCAATAGCCTTCTTCTGTTGCTGCATGCATTAATATACAGTATGGTATTGGCATGCAACAGACACATGGATAGGCTGAACAGAGATCCCAGAAATAAAATAACACATCTCTAGCCAAGAATATGTATAAATATCCAAAAACCTATACTGAAGAAAGGACCACCTCTTCAACAAACTGGAATGAGGAAACTGAATGTCTACATGTTCAACACTGAAACTTGATTCTTACTTCTCCATCTGAAAAAAAAAAATCAAATCAAAATGAGTCAAAGACATTAATGTAAAGCCTGAAACAGTAAAACTATCATAGGAAAATGGGAAAAACCAGAATATTATTAAAGAAAATTCCTTAGGATTGAAGAATGGTCAAAGCTCTTTGCTAAAGATTCCTCTGACAGAGGATTAATACCTGAAGTATATAATTCATTCATACATTTGTAACAGAAAGCAAGTAACCAAAATGTAGGGTTAGAGTCCCAGTTATTTCTCCCTACTTCACGCTCTCAGAAGTGAGACTCAGACTCAAAATATATTTACAAATACCTTGGTCATATAGCTAGGCTTCTCTCTGACAAGATCATAACTTAGATAACCTACTTATTTTAACTTACATTCTAACACAAGGCTTGTTACCTGTGCTCAGGTACCATGTGTCCATCTCCTCAAATTTTCCCTGGTGGATTCTCCTACCTGGTTTTATCCCATAATTCTTTCTCTCTCCCAGATGTTCCACCTCCTACTATCTGCCTAAGACATGGGCCATCAGCTTTATTATTGACAGGTACCATACCCATACAGACATAAGATATTGTGTCTACAACAGTAAGCAAATGATCTGAACAGTTATCTCTTAAATGCAAATATCCAATAAACATGAAAAAAGCCCAATGATGTTTGTCCCAGGGGAAAGGCAAATAAACATGTGAATAAGATTCCTTCTCATCCCACCTGAATATCAATATATATATATATATATATATATATATATATATATATATATATAATGTTGTGAAGAAGAAAAAGAAAAAGTCACTTAAACACTATGGAAATATCAATCGGTACACACAATATCAAAAACAGTATTAAGTTTAAAATAAATAAAAAACAGATAAAAATAGAAGTATCATATTTGCAACTGCTTCATTCCTGGGTATATGTCTGGAGAAAATGAAGTCACCATACAAAGAGAAACCTACATCCCTATGTTTATTATGGCACTATCCACAACAGCTAAGTTATAAAGTCAGCCTATGTGCCTATGAACAAATGAATGTATAAAGAAAGCATTGTATTCATGTATATAATGGGACATAGTTCAATCATAAATCAGGAAAATTAATGGTGCACAATACTGTTATTAAGAAAAATTAGCTAGATTAAGAAAAAATTGTATCATTCTTCTCTAAGGAAGAAAAAAAGAGGAAAGAAGGTAGAGATGAAGGGAGGTAAAGAGAAAATTGAAAAGTGAGACAGACAGGAAGGAAACGGAAAACAGATAACTTGTAAGTAAAGGAGGCGTTATGACCAAAGACAGGAACAGCACCTAAAAGGGACAGACAAATAAAAAGACCTAAAAAGCTATAAAAGTTGATGGAGTGTCTGTATGTGTGTACATATAGCATTGAAAAGCATCAAATTATACAACTTATAATTACAAATTAAAGAGAGTCTTATTGGATATAGGCACATCCAGAAATAGAGGCTATGGGACACTGAAATGATATTAGTTTAATGTAGTTCAATACAGAGGTTATGTACAAGAATGTACACATATTTAAAGAAGGATCCATAATGAATTGACCTTCCACTGTGGACAGTTAGGTCAGCTACCCTCAAAGATTTCTTCTCTATTATAAAAAGCAAATGGACTGGATCTCCCAGGTGCATGCCCATGGATATTTTCCAGCTATACTTTAAACGGTTTACCAAAATTTATTGAGGTCTGTGGCATTAGATTGTAAACAAAGCAAACCAAGAGGCTCCTGCCAAATTTCCTTTGTATATACCCCAAACTATAAATCACAAAGACAGTTGATGAAGATGTGGCTGGTTCTCACCTGTCTAGAAGCAGAAGATTTACACTTGACATAATCAGAGATGGTGTCACCAATGGAAGGTAGATGACTGCTGAGCTCTGCAGAGGTAAGCTATCTCACACACATATAGGAAAGACGCGGTGGTAAATAGGACTAACATTTATCCTCTTTCCAAAATAACAGAAAGAGATAGAAGGTATGCAGAAAAGCTGACTTAAAGAAATATTTCCCATTACACATCTCTGTGATAGATGATTTATTGTGACTTAGCATTATGGTGGGTGATAAATGAGAGTAATAGACTAAAGAAGTTTCCTCAAACAAAGAAAATGTTGTTTGGCATTAAGTAGGCACTTGTCTGTGTTGATCATGCAACCCTAGAGAGTTAGGTCTTCTTGAGGAGCAAATGTTTCTTTATTTAATTCAAACAGCAAAAGAAAAACAATCTTAAAAGCATCGCTAGATTAAGTCAAGCATTTACTACCTCTGTTGAAACAAAACATACCCCCTCTGTTGATCACATACACTGTTCATTGATTAAGGAACCAGAGGATATATAAAAAAGGGATCACACATTGCATCTGAATCACACATTGCATTTGTACATATCAAACACATCTATGGTTCACTATATTGCAGAATCTCCAATCCAGGCAAGTAGGGTCACATGACCTTCTCTGGATAACTCATAGAAGATAGTGTATGTCTTTTCTGGGTAAGTAAAAGTTACTGGGTTTTTTTTCTCTTTCTCTCTCACTCCTTGTAGTGATCTGGAAGGCTCATGTTCCAGATGGTCCACAGCAGAACAAATGTCTGACCCACACAAGACCTTGTCTGAAAACAATACAAACTCTTCCGGTGCTAATGTATTAAGATGCTGAGGTCAACTTGTTACTGTAACATCGATCTAGACCAGACATTCTCCACTTGTTGGTCCAGACCCCTTTGGCAAACTTGTATCTCCAAAAAATATTTACATTATGTTACATAAATTCAGCAAAATTATAGTTAGGCAGTAGCAACAATAATAATTTTATAGCTGGTGTCACCACAATTTAAGAACTGTATGTATTAATGGGTTTCGGCATTAAAAAGGTTGAAAACCTCTGAACAAGACTAACAAAAATCCTGATTTTCTCCTGACTAACAAGTTGGGTAAAAACTTTTGCAACCTATCCATGGGAAAGAACTTTGTAAGTATGAACCTAAAGGGTACATAAAGACATATTTGACCACCAAAATCTGCCATTATTTTATATCCGAAGTGCTTAAAAAATTTTAGAAGAGCCAGGTGGTGGTGGCGCACGCCTTTAATCCCAGCACTTGGGAGGCAGAGTCAGGTGGATTTCTGAGTTTGAGGCCAGCCTGGTCTACAGAGTGAGTTCCAGGACAGCCAGGGCTACACAGAGAAACCCTGTTTCGAAAAACCAAAAAAAAAAAAGAAAAAAAATTTAGAAGAAAGCATTACAAGAAATTCCAACATACTTAGAAAAAAAGCACTATCTCTTATATACAAAATGCTTCAAAAACCAGCAAAAGATACAAATAGAAAGCTGAGAAATGAAGAATGGGAAAGATTTACTTGCTGGTAATTGTTTCTTACCGCTAATGATAGAGAACAAAATTCATCTAGTTATAAGAATTTATAAGTTAAGAACTTATCCTTTTGGGAAAAAGAAATGTAGAACTCTTCATGGACTCTGGCCCAGGTCTTCTGTTCTACGTTTATCACAAAAGTTCAATGTCCACTCAGTGGGTTAAATTCAAACCGTCATGTTTATTTTACAGGCATTTGAGGGTAAGATTGTTTTTTAACAATACTTAAATATATTTAGCCTCCTCTTCTTCATAAGTATTGCAAATCACAGTGTTAGTTAATGATTAAGTGCGAGGAAATAAAACATCATACAACCACTGTCCTACTTTTATACAGCCAGACACTGAAGACCCCACCTTAGGAAATACTATATGCTTCTTTCGCCCCACAGAATCAGCTACAATAAATACCATCTTGAGTTTCTGCATCTCCCTCAGGATCTGGGACATCTGGTGAATCTGAAGTAGTCTGGCAGCCATAGATAAAGTGTCAGGTCATCATGTTCAGCCCTCATCCATCTGTAGTAGTTACAAAGAGGATACTTTAAAGGACTGAACAAACACCTAAAAATTTCTAGTGCAGAAGAAAGCATCGTTGGGAAATAACAGCACTCCTACTCACTGTTGGGAAAAGGGAGGAAATCTCCTGTCCCCCAAGTCCTTGCCACAGAATGCTTAGTTAGCCAGCTAGAAACTCCTAGTTCATCCTTCTTGCAGTTTTGGATCTACTGCTCTCTAAGGCCTGTCTGGTTCAGGTTTTGAAATGCACTGGGGAACACCTAGTGGCTACAATGTGTCTGGTTGTTTTGGTACTCAGTCTAGAGAGCACAGACTGTTTTAGGAAGTCAAATAGATACTGGATTTATTGAGGATAGATATGTGTGTTTGTGTGTGTGTGTGTGTGTGTGTGTGTTTGCATTTGTGTTTGTGTGTCTTTATGTGTGTTTTCATGTGTGTACATGTGTCTATATATTCATCTGTGTGTGTATCTGTGTCTCTGTCTAGCAAGATAATTCTTTCTGAACTGTCTGGCGTTTTAATACTTTTCCTTGAGTTTGTGCCCTATGTTGTAGCTTCACAAAGCCCTCTGGACATATTTTTAATATCTGAGAAGTTTATGTTTACCATTTTATAATCAGTGCTTGGCTTCACAAGGAAAAAAATCACCGTTAACTTAATTTTAAAGCGGGATTTGATGGGAGCTTTGCGACAATAGCGACTACCAAAAGAAGGAGGAAATTTAGAGTTGAAATTGGCCAAAATGATTCAAGTTATATAAGAGAACCCCAGAAACTCTGACAAACAAAAGCATTGCTCTTAAATTAATTTGTTTTAGTTTTATAAATAAACTTTCTGTGCTCCGAATGAACACTGAAATTACTTTCATTTCTGTGATATATGCAATGGGAACAATTTGTTCTAATTTGTTCTATAAAGCTTATTTATCTCTCAAAAAACCCAAAGATGTTTCTAAAATTAGTAGCCATCACTTAAAACAAATTCAGCTCAGCTAAGTGTGAAGTTTTATAATTTTCCCATTTCACAACCAATAAAGCCAGTGAGAAAGGCAAGCAGCAGCTGCACTGTGAGCTTAGGCCACCCTAGGTTCATAGTCTGAGATTCTGGAGAATCTGATATGATTACACTCATAGGCATCAATATCTCTTCCAGTGAAATTTTAAAATAACAACTCCAGATTAGCTGTATCTAAGCAACCATATCTCCTATTCTCATAACTACAAACATCACCAAATTCAACTACGTGCTTAATTAAAAGTACTAATGAAAGGTGACAGCAAATGACTTGTGTGCTCGATTGCTACAAGGTTCTTCACAGTCATTTATGCATGACCCATTTTCACACTCAAATCACAGAATTTTTGTGCATTTCTGTTAAAGGTATTTGTTATACCAGAGTATCTTGAGGGGGAAAAAACCATTAGTTTTAAATATATGGAAGTATGCATATACTAACTCTTCTTTCAAAGTACCTTTTCAACAAGATACTAAATTCATCATATTGATGCAACTTATTAAATTTGTCAGTGGAATCAGCCAACATAAATGGCTGTATTTGTGTTACATGGAATGAGGATATGCACATGAAAGTTTAAGGAGCACTGCCTTGACGTTTTGAAGGTGAATGGTGTGTTAATAGGGGTTCTTTGAAGAAACAGGACCAATAGAATGAATACATATTATACAGGGGGTGGAAGTTATTACGATGGCTTAACAACAATGGCTAGGTAATCCAACAATAGTCATCTATATGCTGGAGGGGCTGCTTAGTCCTTAAACCCAGATGTTACCTAGTCCTTAAACCCAGACTGCTCAGAACTCCCAGTCAGGTACTGAGCGCCTGGAAAGAATTCTTGAAAAGTTGTTGTTCATCGCATTCTTAGAACCCAAGGAATCTGACATCTGGTGTCAATGAGAATGATATCATCAGAGCAAGCATATTATTAACCAGCAGGGGGTAAAGTCAGTCAATAAAGCAGTGTTGCTTCTTTCTCAGACATCTTGATATCTGGCTATCACTGAAAGGTACTCCCACTCTGGGGGAGGATCTTCTTTAAATTAATCCTTGCTGAAAGATGGAGAGATGGCTAAGCAGTTAAGAGCATTTGCTATGAGACACCTGCCCGGTCTGCTTCTGGGGGCACCGGATCCCTCCTTACCCATCCTTGAGGGTACAAGGAACCCAGAGCAATAGGTAAGAAGACCCGCTCACTGCCCTAGGCCCAGAGCTGAGTGCACCGAGTGCTCAGATTCCAGCAGAACCCCAAACCCCGCCCCTGCGGAATAGCACACCCCTTCTGCCTCTCTCCTGGATCTGAGGCCTATAGCAGACACCCGCCCGGTCTGCTTCTGGGGGCACCGGATCCCTCCTGACCCACCCTAGAGGGTGCAAGGAACCCAGAGCAGTAGAGGATTCACTGAACCCAGAGTGGCAGAGGACCAAAGGAACTCAGAGCGACAGACAACATATCACGAGACATAATAGAGGAGCCACGCACTCAGAGCAGTGGACACATTAGCCTGAGACATCCTAGAAGAGACATTACACCCAGAACAGTGGACACTTAGCTGGACTGCTACCTAGGAGACACCATATTCTGAGTTATCCTAGAGCTATCATCGTACTCAGAGCAGCTAGAGAAGATCACAGAGACATTGGGACCCCAAGGAGACCAGAAACAAGCAAGATAACTGGAAAGGGAGGCCTCAATCAGAGACAGAAAGTACAGGAAGCACTAGCATTAACCAAATGGCAAAAGGCAAGTGCAAGAACGTAAGCAACAGAATCCAAAGTTACATGGAAACATCAGAACCCAGTTCCCCCATTAGAGCAAGCCCTGAACACCCCATCACACCAGAAAAGCAGGATTCAGAATTAAAATCTCTTCTCCTGATGATGCTAGAGGACTTTAAGAAGGACATAAATAACACTCTCAAAGAAATTAAGGAGAACACAGGCAGACAGATAGAAGCCCTTAAAGAGGAAACACAAAAATCCCTTAGGGAATTGGAAGAAAAAATAACCAAACAGCAGAAGGAATCAAACAAAACCTCCCAAGATTTAAAAACAGAAGTAGACACAATAAAAAAAAATCATAAAGGGAGACTACCCTGGAGATATTAAACCTAAAAAAAGGATCAGGAGTTATAGACACAAGTATCACCAACAGAATACAAGAGATAGAAGAGAGAATCTCATGTGCAGAAGATACCATGGAAAACATTGACACAACTGTCAAAGAAAATGCAAAATGCAAAAAGCTACTAACCCAAAACATACAGGAGATCCAGGACACAATGAGAAGGCCAAACCTAAGGATAATAGGTATAGATGTGGGGGAAGACTGCCAACTTAAAGGGCCAGTAAATATCTTCAACAAAATTATAGAGGAAAACTTTCCTAACCTACAGAAAGAGATGTCCATAAATATATAAGAAACCTACAGAACTCCAAATACTTTAGACCAGAAGAGAAATACCTCCCGTCACATAATAATCAAAACATCAAATGTACGAAACAAAGAAAAAATACTAAAAGCAGTAAGGAAAAAAGGTAAAGTAACATATAAAGGACGACCTATAAGAATTACACTAGACTTCTAACCAGAGACTATAATAGCCAGAAGATCCTGGATGGATATCATACAGACCCTAAGAGAACACAAATGCCAGCCCAGACTACTATACCCAACAAAACTTTCAATCAATATTGATGGAGAAACCAAAATATTCCATGATAAAATCAAATTTGCACAATATCTTAACACAAATACAGCATTCAAAGGATAATTGGGGGAAAACTCCAACACAAGGAGGGAAACTACAACCTAGAAAAAGCAAGAAAGTAATCTTTCAACAACCCTAAAAGAAGACCCCTACACAAACATAACTCCAACGCCAATAATAACAAAAATAACAGGAAACAAAATTCATTATTCCTTAATATCTCTTAATATCAATGGACTCAACTCTCCAATAAAAAGACATAGACTATCAGAATGGATACATAAACAGGACCCAGAATTTTGTTGCACAGAGGAAACGCACCTCTGTGACAAAGACAAACACTACCTCAGAGTAAAAGGATGGAATACAATCTTACAAGCAAATAAATGGTCCCAAGAAACAAGCTGGAGTAGCCATTCTAATATCAAATAAAATCAATTTTCAACCAATAGTAATCAAAAAAGATAAAGAAGGACACTTCATATTCATCAAAGGAAAAGTGTACCAAGAGGAGCTTGCAATTCTGAACATCTATGCTCCAAACGCAAAGGCACCCACATACATAAAAGAAACTTTACTAAAACTTAAAGCATACATTACACCCCACACAATAATAGTGGGAGATTTCAACACCCCACTCTCAGCTATGGACAGATCATGCAAACAGAAACTAAATCGAGAAACAATGAAATTAACAGAAGTTATGAACCAATTGGACTTAACTGACATCTATAGAACATTTCATCCTAAAACAAAAGAATATACCTTTTTCTCAGCACCTCATGGTACCTTCTCCAAGATAGAACATATAATTGGTCACAAAACAGACCTCAACAGATACAAAAAGATTGAAATAATCCCTTGTACTCTATCAGACCACCATGGACTAAGACTTGTCTTTGACATGGACAAAAACAACGGAAAGCCCACATACACATGGAAACTGAACAATGCTCTACTCAATGATAACTTGGTCAAGGAAGAAATAAAGAAAGAAATTAAAGACTTTTTAGATTTAAATGAAAATGAGGACACTTCATATCAAAATTTGTGGGACTCCATGAAAGCTGTACTGAGAGGAAAAATCATAGCTCTAAGTGCCCACAAAAAAAAAAAAAAGGGAGAGAGTGTACATTAACAGCTTGACAGCACACCTGAAAAGGTTAGAACAAAAAGAAGCTAATGTACCCAAGAGGAGTAGATGACAGGAAATAATCAAACTCAGGGTCAAAATCAACCAAGTTGAAACAAAAAGAACTATACAAAAGATCAACAAAACCAGGAGCTGGTTCTTTGAGAAAATCAACAAGATAGACAAACCCTTAGCCAGACTAACCAAAGGGCACAGAGACAGCACTCAAATCAATAAAATTAGAACTGAAAAGGGAGACATAACAACAGAAACAGAGGAAATTTAAAAAATCATTAGTTCCTGCTACAAAGGCCTATACTCAACAAAATTGGAAAATCTGGATGAAATGGACAGCTTTCTAGATAGATACCAGGTACCAAAATTAAACGAGGAGCAGATAAACCATCTAAACAGCCCTATAACCCCTAACGAAATAGAAGCAGTCATCAAAAATCTCCCCACCAAAAAAGTCCAGGGCCAGATGGTTTTAGTGTAGAATTCTACCAGACGTTCCAGGAAGACCTAATACCAATTCTCTTCAAACTATTCCACAGAATAGAAACAGAAGGAACAATACCCAATTCGTTCTACGAAGCTATAATCACACTCATACCAAAGCCTCACAAAGACCCAACAAAAAAAGAGAACTACAGACCAATCTCTCTTATGAATATTGATGCAAAAATACTCAATAAAATTCCCGCAAACCGAATCCAAGAACACATCAAAGCAATCATCCATCATGATCAAGTAGGCTTTATCCCAGGAATGCAGGGATGGTTCAATATTCAAAAATCCATCAATGTAATCAACTACATAAATAAACTCAAAGAAAAAAATCACATGATCATCTCACTGGATGCTGAGAAAGCATTTGACAAAATTCAACATCCCTTCATGTTAAAAGTCCTGGAAAGAGCAGGAATTCAAGGTCCATACCTAAACATAGTAAAAGCAATATACAGCAAGCCAGTAGCCAACATCAAACTAAATGGAGAGAAACTTGAAGCAATCCCACTAAGATCAGGTACTAGACAAGGCTGTCCACTCTCACCCTACCTATTCAATATAGTACTGGAAGGCCTAGCTAGAGCGATTAGACAACAAAAGGAAGTCAAAGGGATACAAATAGGAAAAGAAGAAGTCAAAATTTCTCTATTTGCAGATGATATGATAGTATACTTAAATGACCCAAAAATTTCCATCAGAAAACTCCTAAACCTGATAAACAACTTCAGTTAAGTGGCTGGATATAAAATCAACTCAAACAAATCAGTAGCCTTCCTATACTCAAATGATAAACAGGCTGGGAAAGAAATTAGGGAAATGACACCCTTCACAATAGTCACAAACAATATAAAATATCTTGGAGTGAACCTAACCAAGCAAGCAAAAGATCTGTATGACAAGAATTTCAAGTCTCTGAAGAAAGAAGTAGAAGAAGACCTCAGAAGATGGAAAGATCTCCCATGCTCATGGATTGGCAGGATTAATTTAGTTAAAATGGCCATATTGCCAAAAGCAATCTATTGATTCAATGCAATCCCCATCAAAATTCCAAATCAATTCTTCATAGAGATAGAAAGAGCAATTTGCAAATTTACTTGGAACAACAAAAAACCCAGGATAGCGAGAACCATTCTCAACAATAAAAGAACTTCTGGGGGAATCACCATCCCTGACCTCAAACTCTACTATAGAGCAGTAGTGATAAAAACTGCATGGTATTGGTACAGAGACAGGCAGGAAGATCAATGGAATAGAATTAAAGGTCCAGAAATGAAACCACACACCTATGGTCACTTGATCTTTGACAAAGGAGCTAAAACCATCCAGTGGAAAAAGGACAGCATTTTTAGCAAATGGTGCTGGTTCAACTGGAGGTCAGCATGTAGAAGAATACAAATCTATCCATGTTTATCTCCTTGTACAAAGCTCAAATCCAAGTGGATTAAAGACCTTCACTTAAAACCAGATATACTGAAACTAATAGAAGAGAAGGTGGGAAAGACCCTCGAATACCTAGGCACAGGGGAAAAGTTTCTGAACAGAACACCAATCGCTTATGCTCTAAGATCAAGAATTGACAAATGGGACCTCATAAAATTGCAAAGCTTCTGTAAGGCAAAGGACATTGTCAATAAGACAAAACAGCAACCAACAGATTGGGAAAAGATCTTAACCAATCCCACATCTGATAGAGGGCTAATATCCAAGATTTACAAAGAACTCAAGAAATTATACTTCAGAAAACCATATAACCCTATTAAAAAATGGGGAACAGAGCTAAACAAAGAATTCTCAACAGAGGAAACTCAAATGGCTGAGAAGCACCTTAAGAAATGCTGAACATCCTTAGTCATCAGGGAAATGCAAATCAAAACATCCCTGAGATACCATCTCACACCAGTCAGAATGGCTAAGGTCAAAAACTCAGGTGATAGTAGATGCTGGCGAGGATGCAGAGAAAGAGGAACACTCCTCCACTGCTGGTGGGATTGCAAGCTGGTACAACCACTCTGGAAATCAGTCTGGCGGTTCCTCACAAAACTGGACATAGCATTACCTGAGGATCCAGCTATACCACTCCTGGGCATATACCCAGAAGATGCTCCACCATATATCAAGGACATAGCCCCACTATGTTCATAGCAACCTTATTTATAATAGCCAGAAGCTGGAAAGAACCAAAATGTCCCTCAACGGAAGAATGGATACAAAAAATGTGGTACATCTACACAATGGAGTATTACTCAGCTATTAAAAATAATGAATTCGAGAAATTTATAGTCAAATGAATGGATCTAGAAATTACCATCCTGAGTGAGTTAACCCAATCACAAAAGAACAAACATGGTATTTACTCACTGTTAAGCGGATGTTAGCCCAAAAACTTAGAATAGCGAAGACTCAACCCACAGACCACGTGAAGCTCATGAAGAAGAAAGACCAAGAGGGGATGCCTCAGTTCTACTTAGAACCAGTAACAAAATTACTCAAGGGAGCAATTATGGAAACAAAACATGGGACAGAAACTGAAGGAGGAGCCATCAGGAGACCATTCTACCTGGGCATCCATCCCATGTACTGTCACCTAAGCTAGATGTTGATGTAGAAGACTGGAAATGCATGCTGTCAAGAACATATTATAGCTGTCTCCTTAGAGATCTGCCAGAGACTGACACATTCAGAGGACGATGCTCACAGCTAACCACTGATATGATCAAGGGTTTCCCAAGGGAGAAATTAGAAGACTGAGGGAGCAGATAGGATTTGTAACCCCAAGAGGAAAGCAGCAATACCAAACAATCCAGAGCCCCCCAGGGTCTGAACCACCAGCCTGGTAGCACATAGGGAGGGACCTACGACTCTAGTGGTATATGTAGGGGAGGACGGCCTTGTTGGGCATGGGTGGGAGAGGAGATTCTTGGTCCCATGAAAAATCAACACAGAAGGGGGGGAGTGTGAGAGTGGGGTTAGGGGATGGGTGCGGGCACAGCCTCATAGAAGGGATATAAGGAGGGGGGATGGGATAAGGGGTTCCTGGGTGATTGGGGAAATGGGATAAGAGGATAAAAATTGAAACATAAATATTATAACCAACTACATAAAAGGGGGGAAAAGTTGTTAGAACCAACGTCTTTAAAAAAAATATCAGCCCTCTAGGAAAAAATTTTTTTTTCTTGATACTAAAACTTGTCCAGAGAATTGTATATTGCAGAATGCACAGCCTTGGTGTATCTACTCATCAAGCAAAATGAGCGGACCTCTTCAAATCTCCGGTGTCTGGGAGTTCCATCTGGATGCAGTGAGGACACAGTGTTGAAGGCTTATCAATTTGCTCTTCCCGCCACCCCTCTTCTGATGTCTTGACGCCTGTAATCAGCTTGAAGAAGTTAAAGAAGAGTCAGCGCCCCTATTCCCTGGGCTAGGGGACTAAGGTGGTTATTATGGGACTGTCTCTCTGGGGAACAGCAGTGATTTTGTTGGAACAGGGAGGATTAGCTAGAATTTATGGCATAGCCATAACCTATTGGTAGAAATCTGTATAATTTAGTATCAAGATGAAGTTATAATTTCTTAAATGGTACAAAATTCACTTGGATTTCAAATTTAAGGTTTTCGTTGGTATAAGCTTCTCATCGATATGAAAGTGAAATGAATATAGATACTCTCATGGGCATTGTGCCTGTATAACACATTTAGAAATACAAAACTTAGACCCAGTCCTTCTTTAACTTTTTTAACTGACTTGGGATGACTAACCTGTGAGTTAAGGGACTATAGCAAATTCATGACTTTGAGTTTATTGTTAGGGTGTTTTCTATATTTCATTTAGAAATAGCTGAGAGAAGATAACAGACAGCAGTCCAAGTTACCTTACATGGATAGTTGGATTTCAAAACGTCAGAAATCCATAGAATTGGCGTCACAAATATTTCTATATTAATGTTCATTTTGATTAGAGACCTGTCTGCTCCTGACAGCTTCCTGTCTTGAATTCTAAGAAGAAATTGAGCATCATTGGAGTTACTCCTGTTGTGGTGAGACAGCCACCAGGCAAGAATTGCCTCTCTCCATCTACAGAAAAGGACACACTTGCAGAAGAGTCGACTGATTATATCTGCCTAGACAGAGTAACCAGCCCTTAATAATTCTGCAGCACTAAAGTCTGTCAGATGAGTTTGGGCCAGAAGGCTGAAGATTTGATGCTCCAACGTTCGGTAGTATAGGGGTTGTCCAGGTGTTCAGCGGTCTCTATAAATTGGCTAAGTTTTAGAAGCTGTGCTTATTGCTTCCCATAAATTCAGTTAATTTAGTCATTCTGGATTTCTGATGGCATTGAAGACCTATAGACTCATAGCCAATCCAGGCTATTTACCTTGAGAGAAAAGATCTGAGTGGAGGGTTCTCAGCTGACATTCATTCTAAAGCCAAGAAACAGCCAGGTTCAAAACTAAGTGTTCTAGTCAAGAGAGACGGCAGAGGTTCTGGCTAGTCAACAAAAGGATAGACTGGGTATTAAGACTATCTTGTACCTCACTGGCACAAATAGGAATAATTGTGCTCTAATTGTATTCTGAGAGAAAAGCTTTATTTTAACAGGAAGGGTAATATGTAGGAGGAGCTAAGGGGAAAGGAGCACCGAGAGGAAAAGAGGGAGTAAGGAGAGGAGAAGATGAAGTAGATGAGAAGCTCGGTAATGAGAGAGAAAAAGAGAGAGAAAGAGAGAGGGGGCATGGAGGCAGAAGTTCACGTGTCTCCACTAGTCAAAGATAGTTTACATAGCTAGATTGGGTATTGGGTTACACTTCTGATTGAGCATTACCATACTTACAAAGCCCTTGATTAACATTTAAAAAATTGTATAAAAGCCAAATGGAAAAAGGGGGGGCACAGGATAGGAGTTTTCTGGGGAAGGGAAATGGGGAAAGGGATTGGCATCTGAAATGTAAATAAAATATCCAATAAAAAAATAAAAAATAAAAAATAAAAAAAATAAAAAATAAAAAAGAATGCTTATTAATTGTTGTTTTATAGTACTTCAGATGTATTAAACTAAATGTTAATTAAAAAAAAAAGAGCATTTGCTACTCTTCCGGAGGACCTGATTTGACAAACATCACTCACATGACAGCTTACAACCATCTGTAACTCCAGTTCCAAAGAATCCAGTACCCTCTTCTGGAATCTGCAAACACAAGATATGCAAGTAGCACATAGCACCCATACATATAAAATAAAATAAAAATTAAAAGTAATTCTATCTGTAAATGTCCTTACAGACCAACCAAAAAGTGTGTGTTTTGGTTGATTCCAATCCAATCAAGTTGATAATCATGATTAAGTATCATAAGTTACAGGTGTTAAATGTTCTGCCTTAAATGGATGTGTATATCAGCACCCCTGCCTCAAGGCTCAGGTAACGTAACAGAAGAAGCAGAAAGAATATGAGAGCCAGAGGTAAGGGTGGAGTGTTGTAAAGTACTGACACTTTACATAGCATAACTTCCAAGCATAACATAGCCACTGATTTCTTAAACTCACCATATATATCATGCCTGAAGATCTATGCAATGTCATGTAGGCCTGCTAAAGTCCTGCTCCACCCCTTCCTGCAGATTTATAGACAGATAATGTCTGATTATAGATGAAGAGATATTTTCTCTAGTGGTATGAGCATTGGTAAGAAGCCCATAGCCTAGCCATGCCTCCCCATGCTGTCGTGAACAGCCTAAAATTTATTTATGAAAAATAAACCAATTGATTGATTTTTCAATGTTAATCACACACATGCACACATGCGTGTGCATGCACACACATATAGTTTTTCTCAACATTAAAGTAGAGAGGGAAGAGTAGAAAAGTGGTAGTGGATAAATATATGCATTAAATTCCAACTTTAACTTGCATCAAAATTTTTTACAACCCATACCAAAAATAAAGAGTTGAAATCTTATCACAAAGGAAAATAATAAACAGTAATAAAATAAAATTAGTTTCTCCAAAATGTATGGACGATGCTGCATTATTTTGTCAAGCTACTACAAGAAAGAAACCACTTGGTTTTAGTAGTGTGGTACAATCTAAGTGTTGGGATAGTACCAGATCTTTCTGTGAACTGTGATGAGAGTCCTATCATTAACTTTGTCCTTGGACTTAACAGGTTTTCTGATAATCATAGGTTTTTCCATTTCGTAGGTGCAGACTTCTGCTCTTTCTTATCTTTGTATACTGTCCACTCTCTCTGTCTTTGTTTTTATAAGGAAAATGGCAGTGTAAGATCAGGAAACAACCTAATGGTTGCAGCCTGCAAAGACACTTGCTATCTCCAAACATAATCATTTTGTGAAGTACCCATGATTAAAAATTCACCACACAGCTGGGCAGTGGTGACACAAGCCTTTAATCCCAGCACTTGGGAGGCAGAGGCAGGAGGACTTCTGAGTTTGAGGCCAGCCTGGTCTACAGAGTGAGTTCCAGGACAGTCAGGGCTACACAGAGAAACCCTATCTTGAAAAAACAAATTAAAAAAAATTCAACACACCCCTTTTAACAGGAGACAACTCTACTGATAATATATTCCTGTCTATGTTAAACTTTACACATGTTCACTCAATACCACGTTGCACATTATTACCTCAAAGAAGCACCTCTTATGAGCTCCTGCTCTGCTTGTAGCAATCACTGAAGGGTCTGGATAAAGCTCTACCCTCAGTTATGATTAAAGGAAAATCATAGCCTACCTAAACTTTAGTCACCTTTCCATTTAAAATAATGCAATGCATTTGGTCGATTTTTCAATCTTAAACACACACATGCACACATGCAAGCTCATGCACACACATAGTTATTCTCACCTTAACATGAATATATGGATGTTGTTATAAGCCAAACATTGTGAAAGTGTTTGTTGGAAATTTTAAAGCTTCATAAATTCAAAACTATGAGCACCATTCCATACTATGAATCATTTCCAAACTGCTGTCTATACATAGAGGCATAGACATATTCATTTCCTTTCCACAAATGATGGTTATATTTCCACTCTCTAGAAGCTTCCTTATATGTCATTTGATTTTTTTGTGTGTATAGCAGTGGTTATTATTCACTGTATTTATGGATGTCTAGGAAAAGCCTTTACTATATTCTAGATTAGATATGTAAAATGAAAGCAAATGTCTTCATTAAGTTTCTTTAAAACCACAGATATTATAATTACCTTAAATGTTATTATTATTTATTAAAAATGACCAAGATTATAATTTTGTTCTATACCTCACAATTGTTTTTGCAATAATGGTCTTATAATAATTGACTTTAAGCAAATAGTTTTGTTTTGTTTTGTTTTGTTTTGTTTTGTTTTGTTTTGTTTTAATCACAATAGTATTTAAGAAAGAACTGCTTGGTGACATTACCTTGACTGGAATGAATTAACCTGCCTTCTGAAAGACAACTTTGTTAGCAGATACTGAAACAAAATAAAGAGTGAAGAGTTTGCAACATGCTATGAAATGGAGCAGACTTAGGAATGAAGAGCAGGCCACCCAAGACAGTGCAGTGCGCTTAGAAACACATGTGCTGAGGTCCCATTAGTAGAGGACACAACAGGTTAATTCTAACAAGACATTACTCTATGTGGGTCTGATCACCCGCAAGGATCTTGTCAGTCTTCAAAGTTGTCTTGCTCAGTCTTTTTCTCAGTCATCCCACCCTATCAACTACAGAAATTTTGACTTCTGGGATAAGACATCCACAGTGATGTCTGCTTATGCAATAAACAGCTAATGAGTATGTTTAACACAAGACTTTACTAAGAAAAGATTTGTGTCTACACATCATAGCAATATGGGTAAAGGAAAACACTATCTTCATTGCCATCATCTACTCTACCTCATCCGTCTGATCTTATGTGCCCACGGGGAGAAATAAACATAACATGTATTAATTGAAATGAATGTCTGGCTAAAGACAGTTATTACAATATTTTCTGTACAGTATGAGACTAAGAAACAAATTGCGACTTGCTATTTTTTTTCAACCAGAGTGTCCAGTTTCAATAACCAACATATACACAAGAATAATAGCACAGGATCTGGGACAGCATAAAAGTACATGTGGTATATGACCATTGGTTCAACACTTGGAATTAGGTTGCAAATATAACAGATATTAACTTTAGACTGCAAACAGAAAAAAAAATAATTGCTTTTATTTTATAATGGTGCAAATAACACAAACATCTGGTCTCCTTTTTAACTAACTCAAGACTTTCTCAGTTGGATTTCATATTCTTCCACCATGCACAGAGCTTCATCTGTATTCTTGGCCTATGGTGTCATGAGTTCAATAGGCTTTCCTAGAGTAGAATGCGTAATGACAGGGACTTTGCTTCTCTATCAGCATGTGTCCACATAAACACATGACAGTGTGCAGGTCCTTGTCTGTTACCCACAAGTGACAAATGCTGTGTTCCCAAATCTGAGACCGTATTTAGAACCTCACACTGGAATGGTTTGCCTGCCATGCAGTTCCTGAGACATGAAATGAATAGTTCTAATTTCCTGGGTTAAAGAAGGACTCTGGAAGAGTAAGGAAACAGCAGAACAAAAAAAAATTCATCCTGTCATAAGAAGTAAAGTTAGAGTATATCTGAATATTTTGAGACTTTACTTCAGCAATCGTATGTTATAAACTTAAAAATATTAATAAAGCACTTTTGTGAAAGTTATAAACTTAAAATAAAAAATAAATTCAAAGTTTCATTTTTAACTACTATAACTTATATGAACACATTTACCATGTTACGAGGGTAAAATAGAAACTTTAAAAAAAATGAATAATATGCAGACCTGGCATTTATAAAGAACATTATACATGGCCTTGAAGATGTTTCCTGTGGTTATGAGTGTGTATGCAGATACATCTTTAATTATCTATGACAATCTTGTCATACTATTTGGAATCATTTTTGTAACTACTTTTTTTAAATCTGGTATCTAAATATGTGAATGTCAGCATCCTGAAATTAGGTTGATGATTAAAATTATTAGGCCAATATTACTACTTTGCCTTCTAAATATAAACTAGGTATTTAACACTGCTGGGGTTTAAAGGGTTCATATATATTAACGGATGGGCTCCACTGAGAGATAATTGATCATAAAGGCTAGAAATCGATAAAGGGTTTCTTCGCTGATGGATTTGTGGTTTAAAAGCAACACTGGACAGTAATGGAAACACCCGGATGTGGGACCCCATTGAAGAAAGTAAATCAATGGCTACATGCCCTGGAGAGATGCACCTTGTCCTAGCCTCCTTCCTGTATGTCTACCTTCTATCTGGCTCCAATGAAGTGAGCAATGTTCCACTTAGATACTTGCCATAGCTGTGCCTTGGTATTGGCTTAAAAGCAATGGAACCAGCTAACAGAAGCCTAAAACTCTGTGAGCCCTGAGCCTATCGTTCCTCCTTTAAACAATTTCTCTAAGGTACTTGTCACAGTGACAAAATGTCTGACATAAACATGGATTTTAGAAAAACAAACAAACAAAAAAACCCAAGAAATTCAAACATCTGAAGGAAGATTTTGTATAAAAAAGATGCATTTTTTTCTTCAACTGCCCATATGTAAAACAGTAATTAAAGTTACACTAATAAATATCCATGAGATAAATGTAAGTTAATAGAATATGATGATGCTATTAGTCTTTTTATTTTAATACATTTGATAATTTAATATAATTAATAATTTAATACAATTGTATTAAATTTGATAATTTAATACAATTACAAAAATATTAAAAATATTAGAGTTCACACAAGAGAAGTCCATACAAACTCTTTATGTTCATTCTGCTAGCCAGAGCTTGCACTGCTGCTGAGGAAAGCCACCACCCATTGTCTGAAGTCCATCATTCTCAGTTCCTACGAGAATCAAGACAGAATCCACAATTACATCTTAAGGTTTTAGAGCGGCCAGTCTGGATTGATTTTCTAAAAACAATTCATTTTAAACTCTATGTAGGAGCATACAGCTGTTATACCCACATCCTATATGCCAACACAGGAAGATCCTGACTGAATTTAGGGCCAGCCCAGGATGTACAATGAGATCTTATCTCAAAAACATTTTTTAAAAGAGTAAAAATTAATTTCTTTTTCATTTTTATTCATTGAAAATTAGACTATACTGCCATAGAGTTTATCATGTATTTTGTCTTTCAGAATTTAAAACTACATAAAATATTATATAGAATTTTGATTTGTATTTATAGTTAATTAACTTATACCAAAACAGTTACTAATTGGAAAATTTTTATCCTAACTACTACTAGAAAGATTAAGAAAATCTTCGACTGGTACCTTCCGGTCTGGGCCTGAGCACTCAGCAGATAACGGGAGATAGCTCTGCACCCAATCTCACAGAACCCAGAGGAAGCAGGGCTCTCAGAAGCTCTAACCTGGGCAGTATCTTAGGTAAGGAGGTAGCAACACTCACACCAAATAGAAAGTAATTGGGACCCAATGGGACCCAGTAATTCACTCCTGGGCAGGTGTACTGGTTCCTTCCTGTCTGGGCCTGAGCACAGAGAAGATCCCAGGAGGTAGCTGTGTACCCAACCTCCCAAAACCCAGAGGTGGCAGGGCTCCCAGGAGTTCTAACCTGGGCAGTATCTCAGGTCAGGAGATGGCAATACTCACCCAAACAGAGAATAACCAGAACCCACAGGGACCCAGGAATTCACTCCTGGTCCAGAGCACTGGTTCCTTCCTGTTTCAGCCTGAACACTGAGCAGATCTTGGACCTCAGCTCTAACCCCAGCAGCAACACTCATCCCAAACAGTTCTGACACAACCAAGATAATAGGAAAGACAAGGTTCCAGTCAGAGACAGCTCAGGTAGCACCAAGGAGATCCAGATGGCAAAAGAAAAGTGCAAGAACACAAGCACCAACAACCCAGAGTACTCAGCTTCATCAGAACCTAGTTCTCCCACATTAGAAAGTACTGAATTATCCATATCACCAGGAAAGCAAGAGTCAGATCTAAAATCACTTCTAATGATGGTGATAGAGAAATTTAAGAAGGACATAAATAACACCCTTAAAGAAATTGAAGAGAACACAGATAAACAGATGAAAGCCCTTAAAGAGGAAACACAAAAATCCCTTAAAGAATTACAAGAGAACACAACTAAACAGGTGAAGGAATTGAACAAAACCATCCAGGACATAAAAATGGAAGTAGAAACAATAAAGAAATCACAAAGGGAGACTACCAGGGACATAGAAAACCTGGGAAAGAAATCAGGAGTCATAGATGCAAGCATCACCAACAGAATACAAGAGATAGAAGAGAGAATCTAAGGTGTAGAAGATACCATAGAAAATATTAACACAACTGTTAAAACACAAAATGCAAAAAGTTCTTAACACAAAACATTCAGGAAATTCAGGACACAACGAGAAGACCGAATCTAAAAATAATAGGTATAGAAGAAAGTGAGGATTCCCATCTTAAAGGGCCAATAAATATCTTCAACAAAATTATAGAAGAAAACTTCCCTAACCTAAAGAATGAGATTCCCATAATCATCCAAGAAGCCTACAGAACACCAAATAGATTAGACCAGAAAAGAAATACCTCACGTCACATAATAATCAAAACACAAAATGCACAAAACAAAGAAAGAATTTTAAAAGCAGTAAGGGAAAATGGCCAAGTAACATATAAAGGCAGACCTATCAGAATTATACCAGACTTCCCACCATAGACTATAAAAGCTAGAAGATCCTGGACAGATGTCATACAGACCCTAAGAGAAGACAAATGCCAGCCCAGGATACTATACTCAGCAAAACTCTCAATTACCATAGATGGAGAAACCAAGATATTCCATGACAAAACCAAATTTACACAATATCTTTCCACAAAACCAGCACTACAAAAAATAATAGCAGGAAAGCCAATACAAGGAGGGCAATTTTCCCCCAGAAAGAGCAAGAAAGTAAGCCTCTTCCAACAAACCCAAAAGAAGATAATAACACAAACAATGCCCCCACTGTTAACAAAAATAACAGGAAGCAACAATCTCCTTTCCTTAATATCTCTTAATATCAATGGACTCAATTCCCCAATAAAAAAGACATAGGCTAGCAGGCTGGATACGCAAACAGGAAGACAAAGGAAAGCCCACACTCACATGGAAATTGAACAATACTCTACTCAATGATAATGTGATCATGGAAGAAATAAGGAAAGAAATTAAGACTTTTTAGAATTTAATGAAAATGAAGACACATCATACTAAAATCTATGGGACACAATGAAAGCAGTGCTAAGAGGAAAACACATAGCTCTAAGTGCTTACAAAAAGAAACTGGAGGGGGCGTACACTAGCAGTTTGACAGTACACCTGAAAGGTCTAGAACAAAAGAAGCAAATATACCCAAGAGGAGTAGGAGGAAATAATTAAACTCAGGGCTGAAATCAACCAAATAGAAACAAAAAGAACTATACAAAGAATCAATAAAACCAGGAGCTAGTTCTTTGAGAAAATCAACAAAATAGATAAACCCTTAGCCAGACTAATCAGAGGGCAGAGAGACAGTATTCAAATTAATAAAATCAGAAGTGAAAAGGGGGACATAACAACAGAAACCGAGGAAATCCAAAAAATTATCAGATCCTAATACAAAAGCCTATACTCAACAAAATTGGAAAATCTGGATGAAATGGACAACTTTCTAGACAAATACCAGTTACCAATGTTAAATCAGGAGCAAATAAACCATATAAACAGTCCCATAACCCTGAAAGAAATAGAAGCAGTCATTAAAAGTCTACCCTCCAAAAAAAAAAGTCCAAGACCAGATGGTTTCAGAGCAGAATTCTATCAAACCTTCAAGGAAGACCTAATACCAATTCTTTTCAAACTATTCCACAAAGTAGAAATAGAAGGAACACTACCCAATTCATTCTATGAAGCCACAATCACGCTCATACCTAAACCACACAAAGATCCAACAAAGAAAGAGAACTTCAGACCAATCTCCCTAATGAATATCGACGCAAAAATACTCAATAAAATTCTCGAAAACAGAATCCAAGAATACATCAAAACAATCGTCCATCATGATCAAGTAGACTTTATCCCAGGAATGCAGGGTTGGTTAAATATACGGAAGTCCATCAATGTAATTCACTATATAAAAAAAATTCTCAACTGGGGAATCTCCAATGGTTGAGAAGCACCTAAAGAAGTGTTCAACATCCCTAGTCATAAGGGAAATGCAAATGAAAACAACACTGAAATTCTACCTCACACCAGTCAGAATGGCTAAGATTGAAAACACAGGTGACAGCAGATGCTGGCAAGGATGTGGAGAAAGAGGAACACCCCTCCATTGTTGGTGGGGATTGTAAGCTGGTACAATCACTATGGAAATCAGTCTGGTGGTACCTCAGAAAATTGAACATAGTATTACCTGAGGACCCAGCTATAACACTCCTGGGCATATACTCAAAAGATGTTTCAACATACAACAGGAACACATGCTCCACTATGTTCATAGCAGCCTTATTTATAATAGCCAGAAGTTGGAAAGAACCCAGATGTCCTTCAACAAAGGAATGGATACAGAAAATGTGGTATATTTACACAATGGAGTACTACTCAGCTATTAAAAACGATGAGTTCATGAAATTCTTAGGCAAATGGATGGAGCTTGAGAATATCATTCTGAGTGAGGTAACCCAATCACAAAAGAACATACATGGCATGCACTCACTGATAAGTAGATATTAGCCCAAAAGCTCACAATACCTAAGACATAATGCATAGACCACATGAAACTCAAGAGGAGGAAGGAAGACCAAAGTGTGGGTGCTTTGGTTTTTTTTTAGAAGGAGTAGCAAATATTCAACCAGAATTCCCAGGGTCTAAACCTCCAGCCTGAGAACAGAAAAGGAAGGACTCATGGCTCCACTTGTATAGATAACTGAGGGTGGCCTCGTTAGGCAAAACTGGAAGTGGAGGGCCATGATCCCCGAAAGATTGGATCCATAGTGTTGGGGAATGCGAGAGCAGGGAGGCAGGATTGGGAGAATGGTGGGAGCACACCCTCATAAAAATTGGAAGAGGGGTATGGGATAAGGTGTTTAGGGGAGAAAGGAAAAGGAGATAACAGTGAAAGGTAAATATGTAAAATATCCAATAAAAAGAAACAAACAGATGATGGATCTGGCAAAAAAAAAAAAAAAAAAAAAGATAGTTTACTTATTTCAAATGATTTTCAAAGGTTTCCAAGATATGCTTATTGGCTAAGATCTTATTTTAAGCTCTTCACAAAAGAATTTATGTCTCTGTTTAATATTCTCAAGAGAGATGCAAATCCTAATTTCCCTCAACAAATAATTGACAAAAGAGGAGTAATTTTACAAAAAGAAGAAGAAGCTCTTATTAATTGATATATTATATAGATTGATTAATTGTTGGATGTTTTATAATAGTCTTTTGATAAAAAAATTATTAATAAAGAATTATATTTCTTTAAATAGCATCTTCATGACTCTCTGAGGGTGGAAGGAACATGCCTTGTTTACTCTTAACTTTCTAAAACTGAAAGCTCACGACAAATCTGCTGCTAATTGCCTCTGGCATCGCTGAGACCATTAAAACCTATGCCACAACTATATGGAAGGACCCTTTTACACTTAAATGGAATGGCCAGGACTCATTTCCCTGAGAATTCCCTTCTTTTTTCCTTTCCAGGTAAAAATTAATCACCCATGATGTCTGCTGTTAGGAGTTCTAATCCTGATGCTGGCCTCCGGACTTACATTACTCAGACCTCCAATGGGCCTTTGACAAGGACATCAAACAGCTATAGACTGACATCACTAATCTGATAAAATCCCTCGTTTCGCTGTCTGATTCGATCCCCAAAAATTGCAAAGGACTTTATTGGACTTGATTTTCTCTTTTACAATAGAAAAGACTGTGTACGGCTCTAGACTGTGTACAGCCCTTAAAGAAGAATGCTTCTTTTACATAGACAAAACAGGGATGAGTAAAGAGAGCATGAAAAAGGCCAGAGAAGGTCTTGAGAAAAGACAGAGAGAGAAAGAGAAAAATGAGAGCTTGTACAAAAATTGGTCTTCAACCTCTCCATGATTGTTAACCCTACTTCCTTTTATCTTGGGACCATTAATTAGATTATTTTTGCTTATTTCCTTTGGTCCCTGGGTCTTAAATAGGCTGACTAACTTTGTGAAAAAACAGACAGATAATCTGATAGCAAAATATTCAGATACATTATCATAAATTAGCTATGGAGAACCACAAGACTCTAGATGAGGATGTTACTCTATTCAGGGTGCTCCCAAGTCCCATCTCCACCCAATATAAAAGAGGGGACTTCTGCCCCTAGACCAAGCAGAGAGGGGCCACTCAGAACTCCCTCTGTCTGGCCATCTGAATTCTTGCTTAGGCTTTGAGGCTAAGCACTGCAAGGGAATATAAATAAAAGTTAAAAATATGTTTCTGGGTTCCCTGAGGGACAAGCCTGACTGCATAGGGGTTGATGTCAAAAGTATTCCCTCTCCAGGAAAAAGACATCGGGACAGGTATGGCCCTCATGCCTCACTGGACAATGACAGGAGAACTGGAGCCATTACAAGGCCCCCTTTAATTACTGGAGATCAGGCCTCTATCCCTGCCTTGGCAAGATTAGAATCACCACAGCCCTTCTATACTTGGAGAAGGGAGGAGATGTCAGGGGCAGCCCTGCTTATACACTGAAGGCCTAAAATCAGTCATAAGCCAAAAATCAGCAATAGGCCTGACATACATGCCTACTAACACAAAGTCTTGGGTCTCTATGGAAAAACACTGAAACAGATGGCTATAAACTATTGTAAACAAGCAGCTTTTGTGGAAATCTACCAGACTGAATAGTCATAGACCTTGTAAATAGGCAGCCTTGGTGGATAGTACCAAATTAGATAAGGACAAGTGAATCATAGGCAGAGTCATAGTGACCTGACCCCTGAACCTTCACCCAGCTGATACCCTGTTCTGAAAGATATCTGTACTCTCCCTGAACACCTATGCTCCTATGTCATCCCCTTCCCCACATCCTGCACTTCATATTTATAACCCCTGTGTTAAAAAGTAAAAATTATGATTTGATAATGATAAAAAAAGAAAAAGAAAGAAATAACACACAGTGTCCCCCTGGCTCTGCTGACTTAGCTTCTGACAATCCATTTTCTTGTTCTCAGAAATACTTTGAATTATAAAACGTTATTGTGGTTTTTGTTAGTATGCTGAGTAAAATAATTTGTATTGATTTCATTTTAAACTTCAAAGTTTGTAGTGAGTTAAAATGTCCTTCAACATAATTATACATCATATTTATTTTCATATTGTAAAATGCTAGTTAATATGTTGAACATTTTAAAAAACTGGATTCCTTTTTGAGAATTTCATATATGAGCACTGTATTTACATAATTTTTCCCTTTCTCTCCTTCCTCCCACTCTTCTCAACCCCTCATACTTTTCAAATACATCTTATTATTTAATTATTGG
Organism: Rhabdomys pumilio; assembly: GCA_030674055.1. NCBI lineage: Eukaryota > Metazoa > Chordata > Mammalia > Rodentia > Muridae > Rhabdomys > Rhabdomys pumilio. Next base: position 34,435,112 of record JANHMN010000017.1, read on the forward strand.
TCATATATGTATGTGTATATGTATACATGTATAATTGTATATGTATATACAAATACTGATAAAGTGTTTTGAGTTTAAAAAAAGAAAAGAAAGAAAAAGAAAATCCTCAGCTATCTTTTCAAATGTTATTTGCTCTACCAGATGGAAGCAATCAGCAGCAAATAATGAAACCATAATAAGACATAATATAGAAGTGACTACAAAATAACAAAACAAAACTACAAAATCAAAGGACAGTAAGGAATGAGATATATCCAAACAGGGCTGGAATTTCAATTTCATAGCAGTAGAATTGAAAGGACAGGTGACTCCTTACTGCTCTACTAAGCTATTTTAATCATTATAATTCTTTTAAAAATCTGGAAGCTTAGCACAAGCAAGCAAGCAGAGGAGTGCACATGTGTTTGTCTCTCTCTGCCTTTGACTGTGATTGTGAGGTGACTATCTACTTTAGGTTCCTCCCGCCTTCCCTCCTTGCTGTCATGCACTGCAACCTGGAACTGAGAACTAAAGTAGACCCTTCCTCCCCTAAGTCACTTTTATCTGGGCATTTATCACAACAACAGAAAAGACAGAAGAACATAACAATAAAAAGAACTCTGGAAAATGTGGCTCAGCCTGAGATGAAACACCTCAGTTAACTGATGTGGATATAAGCTGAAAACCTAACAATGATACACACGATGTTTTGAAAAATGCCCTGGAAAGGAATGCCATGTTTTCAAGTAATTATGGATAGTAACACTATCAATCTCCAATTATAACATATATACCATAATAAAAACAGCCATAGGTGCTGAGTGTTTTCTTTTACCATTCTACTTAAGAAATAAATCAAATTAGTTTGTGGCATAAATTACCTCACAGCCTGACCTCCACCTGTACAACACCTCTGCTAAGTCTTGCCTGTTCCACCTGCCTGTCTGCCCCTAGATGGACCAGGCTGTTCTCTGCCTCTGTGCTTTTGGTCTTAATTTGTTGCACTTAATATTTTATTTCCTTCATCTCCATCCTATCAAGAATTATCATAAACCATAGTGACTGTCTTTGACTGGAAGAAATTTTAAATGTTGCATATACATGGGAATATATAGCTTATTTGACTCAAGTTGAGAAAAAGCATAATTTTTCTATACAATTAAGCCCCAAAGTTTTTTTCAAAGGAATACTTGGGCATCTGCACAGGACAGAATTGGTATACTATAGACGCCTTGATAGAGACGTGGAAATAAGAAATAACAAATCAAAAGTTCACAAATTTGTCCAGAGTTTGAAAAACATTCTCACACACATGGAGCCCAAAAGCTTACCTGACTACCAAAATCACTTCTCAAAAAAAAATGTTTAGTTCTAACATTACAGAAAAGAAATCAGATAATTGTGTATCTTAGGGAGGGGAAAGGAGCTCAAAGTTAATTCTTAACCAACTCATTGAGCAGTGCCAAATGATCGGGTCTGAAAACATGCATGTTGGGAGCCAACTTTAAGCAGAAAGTGGCTAGAAAGCAGCTATCAACTTTGCAATCATCTGGAACCATATACCCTGATGAGAGACTTGCTTTTCAATAGCCTACAACAGCTGAAGCACACTCTGATAAATATCTTGCTTATCCCACATAGCTTGTTTTGCTGTTTAGTGCCCCCAGCTGCAAGGAGCACGTGGTATCCACGCCTACAAAGCATGCGGTGCATGTGCTATCCACGTGCTATCCACGCTATCCACGCCTGTAAGGCTTATGTCATATCCACACCTGCAAGGCACGTGGTATCCACGTGCCTACAAGGCACGTGGCAAAAGCCTATAAATACCCTAGACTTTCCTTCAGAGAGAGAGACAAATAAAAGAAGGACAAATAAGAGAGAGAAAGTAAGAGGGACAAATAAGAGAGAAAATAAGAGAGAAAAATAAGAGGACAAATAAGAGAGAGAAAATAAGAGAGAGACAAGAAGAGAGACAAGAAGAGAGACATGAAGTGAGACAATAAAGGAGACTTGAGACTTGAACAAAACCTCTGTCTTGTCTCCATTCCTCAAGTCTCTTCCCCTTCTTCCCTCCTACTCTCTCTTGCTAGGCCCTGACCTGTAGACCAGAACAGCAGCACAGGCTGGGACATTTTGGCCCCCAAGCCAGGCAGAGTACAAGTCACAACATTTTGGCTCAGGAAGAGTACAGTCAGCAACACATGCATACAAGTAATATTATATGGACATATGATATATGTATCATATGTATATACATATATCTATACAAATATGTGTATGTACATGTGTGCAATGACAGTGAGAACAGAGGCCATGAATTTGAAAGAGAGTAGGGAGATGTATATAGGAGGGCTTAGAGGAATAAAGGGGAGGGAAAAACACTGTCATTAACTTACAACCTAAAAAATAAACAAAAAAATTATAAAAGACAAATATATCCTGATGAAATTTTATGTAACTGTAAACAGAGGCTTCAAAAAGATGGAGTACGGAAATAGTTCCAGGAAAAATAGATAACATAAAAATCCAAGGCTGGCTCTTCCCATGGCGAACTAGGGCTCCACCCACCATGAGCTAGGGCTCCTCCCTCAATTAGCAGTCATGAAAATGCCCTCACAAACATCCCTACAGGATGTGATCTGTTATCATATCACTTAAGTGTGCCTTAAACATGACAATCACTCATTCACTTAAAACTCTGAAGGCCGGGGCTCCAGTTTCAATTGTTCAGTGGCACTGCAGTTCTTATCTTATGCATTATTTAAATGCAAGAAAGATAGCCTCAGAGGCATCAAAATATGCCAGTGTCACTTTAAAGAAATAGATCTCAGAGCTTCCCTGTGGATAAACTTGGCCAAGAGCAAGCTGAAGCTTGAACTCTCCACATCTCTCCCTAAGCTTTTCATGTATCTCTTCTCTCTCTCTCTCTCTCTCTCTCTCTCTCTCTCTCTCTCTCTCTCT
>JANHMN010000017.1:34438064-34450202 GCA_030674055.1 Rhabdomys pumilio
TCTCTCTCTCTCTCTCTCTCTCTCTCTCTCTCTCTCTCTCTCTCTCTCTCTCTCTCTCTCTCGTCTCTGGCTTGCCTAAAGTCTGTTTGAACTGGGTATCTGACCTCCCTATTGCCTGTGTATTGTCTGCGTGTTGCATATGTCTGTGTCCTTAGCAAAGCGTTTTCTTTGCTCTGTATTTATTGAACAACACAGAAACCATCACATGAGTAAAGAATGAGGAATTATTTATGGAATAATCCAGATGACCCCAACCAACCCAAAACTCCGACTGTATCCATTGAGTATAGTCTTGGTCTTTCCTTTATGGTTGCATCTTCTAAAATATTATGAAATACAAGAAGGGAGAGTTTAAAGACAATACAGGTTTTTCATTCAGTAACTCATCATCTTTAGAGAAGAAAATCTTCCTAGTTGCTAGTTGTAGTTGTCAAGGGGGGACAGTTTACCATAACTCCTTCTATCAAGAGGTAGAGTCTGGCCGGGCAGTGGTGGCGCACGCCTTTAATCCCAGAACTTGGGAGGCAGAGGCAGGCGGATTTCTGAGTTCGAGGCCAGCCTGGCCTACAGAGTGAGTTTCAGGACAGCCAGGACTACACAGAGAAACCCTGTCTCGAAAAAACCAAAAAAAAAAAAAAAAAAAAAAAAAAAGAGGTAGAGTCTGGGCCTGGAGAGATGGCTCTGTGGTTAAAAGTACTTGCTGCTCTTGCAGAGGACCTGAGTTTGGCTCAGAGCACTCATAACAAGTGGTTCACGTCTGCCCATTACTCCAGTTCCAGAGGATCCAATGACTTCTTCTGGCTTCCACAAGTATCACATTTCGATGATGCATAGACAGGAAAATTGGAACATACACACAGACATGAATATAAGTAAACTTTTTACACACACCTGAAGAAGAATGGTCTGTTTCATTCTGTGACTTGCTTTGGCCTGGAGCCCAATTAGAAGTCATGTTGTAAGAGCTTAAATTTGGACCTAAAGAACTTTATCTACATTTATGGTTGCCATTGTTATTGCTGTTTTTAATTAAAATATTTCCTCTAATCTGCTTTATGAAAAACACAGGGACCAATGAGTTATCACTTAAGCCCTGGCTGGCAGGTGGGCAATCACTCAACCTGCAAATGTGGCCATACTACATTATACAGTAGCCTGCCCACTGCCCAGGCCAGGTCACATGAAATAGCTTTGGCCAGGAAACTAACCAGGCAAATGTAGAGCTGTGTATCATGTGACACTATTCAGGAGAAGTCATGAAGCAATATGTACTCACTCCTAACAGAGAACCAATGGCAGATCATAGTACAGAGAGTACCAATGCCTAACTTGATGAGTAAAGTTTCATGAGTTACTCACATAAATATGGGTGACGGGCTAATTACCACCAACAATATGTTTCCAACTGCAGTTTTCAGAACAAATGAGAGAATAAACAAGAGGATGATGCACCATCAAGAACCTTACATGTCCAGAGCAGGTTACATGGGACAATCAACTGCAACAAGCAGAACCTAAACATATTTAATTTCTGAAATTTCTCTTAGCCTCTCATGCCTTTTGTCTTATGCTACTTGAGGTGATTGAGTTTAATTTAAATTAAATTACTTTTGAGAACTGAGATTATGGAAATATCTTCATAAAGGGGTAGTAGCACAAAACAAAATACATCTGTATATACAAACCATGTCCTTATGGTACTTCTCTTTCTACACTACCTGAAGTTTAATTTCCTACCTGGCACTTTATTTTTTAATTTTTCATTTTGGCTTTTAATCTTCTCTATGTTTAAATATTTCGTAAATGCTACTTTTGTAAAATACAATCATCGTGCTGAAATTCTGTCTCTTTGTTCTGGCTCTCTGTGTATTTTTGTTTGCGTAATTTATTATTCACCTATTACATTTCAGTTTTATAAAATTAAAATAATGTTCTAAGACACACATGATAGTGCACACTCATGACTTCAAGTTTGGAGGCTGAAGCAGGGAGATCTCAAGAGTACCAGTGTCCTAGCATACATGGCAAGACCATGATTCAAAAAGGGAGTACAATGTTTAATATAGATTGTCAATTTGACAGTAGCTAGAGTCACCCAGGAGACAAGCCTCTGGTCATGCTGTAAAGAATTCCCCAGATCTACTAAGTGAAGTAGGGAGACCATATGAACAGTGAGCAACAGCATTCCTTCAGCTGGGTTCTGAAGCAAGCAACAGGGAGAAAGGAAGAAGAACATGTACCTCCATCACACTCTGCTTGCGGGCTGCAAATGCAGTGTGGGTATCAGTCACACACTTTTATTCCTTTACTGCCCCACCTTCAATGATTCCATTGGCACCTCGGACTTTTCCTTCTCTGGAGACCTGAATGAGAAATGTTCTCCATACGCTCATGTGTTTGAGAACTTGATCGTCAGTTGCCATTTGGGAAGGTTATAGAACCTCTAGGAGGTGGGACATTGATAGAGGAAGTGCATGCTTGCTGTTCTTTCTCAGCATCCTCTGTATGAAAATATGGTCAGGCAACTTCCCTTTTCTACCAGGCTTTTCCTGAGTATTGTCATGCCTCTCTACCTTTCAATCTCTCAGAAACCATAAGTCTATAAACCCATCTTTTGTTAGTCAATTTATCATAGCCATGAAAAAAGTAACTAATATACCAAGCCTAGTACAGGTACCAGTACCACGAACATGTGCTCAGCAAACTAACACATGAGGGTAACAAGTCCAAGTCTTATCTAAGAATATAGTAAGCTCAAGACCAGCCTGAGCAACTCAAGAAGACCCTGTTTAATTTTTTTCAATTATGTATATATATATGTTTCTCTGTACGGATTTATACACATGAGAACAAAAGCTCATAAGAGATCTTCCAGAAGAGGTTGTTGTATGCTCTGGATCTGATATTTCAGAAAGTTCTGAGAAATTCTGTGTAGGTGCCAGAAAGCAACCTCTCACTGAGCCATCTCACTAATCCCAAAATTAAAAAGTAGATAGAGTTCAGTGGTAAAGTATTTGCCCTAGCTTCAGTTCCCAGTAATGTGAGAGAATCTAAAAATTTAGATAGGCTACATAATGGCACCTTTAAGTAATATATTTTTCTTACATGTGCTTATAAATTAACACATTTCTTTAGCTTTAATTGATATGAATTTAAGGACAAATTAACTATGAGTCCGAAGTTTCTAGAAAATATATACTTTTGTTTGTGTGTGTGTGTGTGTTGTTTATACAGGCATGTTTCTAAGTAAATGTGTATGTGTGATTGTATTAATGTTTGCATGTATGTAAATGCACATGTGTATATATGTGCATGTGGAAGCTATAGGTTGATATCAGGTGTCTTCCTCAGTCACTCCCTACCTAATGTTTTGAGATACAGTTGCTCACATGAACCCAAAACTCACTAGCTCACCTAGTCTACCAGCCTGGCGTTGGTGGGGATTCCCTCTGTCTCCTGCTTCTGAGCACTGGAATTGCTAGTGACCTGTCACACTCACTCTGAATTTTTGTGGGTGCTAAGACGTTAAACTCTGATCCTCATGGTGACCTATCTCCCCAGCACCAAAAGTACACTTTTTAAAAAAGAGTATAGTAATATAGAATGTATTTTACAACTGTGGCTTGCAAATTTTTAAATAAATAGTATTCATTTTAAAGCATTAATAATGTCGGAGGGGAATAGAGAAATAGTTCAGTAGACAAAGGAAGTGCTGGGACCAAAGTTCAGATCCCTAGTAACCACATAAAAGCTGGAGAGGTATGCTGCTAAACTAGCTGGAATCAGAGAGCTCTGTGTTCAGCAAGAGATCTCAAATGCAGAAGGTACCTGAGGTCAACTTTGGGCTTGTACATACATATATACACAAACACACATGTGCATACACAAACACATGTGCATTCACAAACACACGTGTGCATATACATACATATATATGCCCACTTACATGGAAACACATATCATGCAGAACAATATATTAGTGAAAGGCAAATATTGTGGTTGTCATGCTTGTTACACCGAGCTTAAATGGGACCTGTGCTTGATCAACTATTATATTAACCTAATATACTTCATCAACTACTGATGCCTTTTAGCAGCAGTTATGTACACTTTAATACGTGGACTATGGGAAACATTCCTTCTAGCAAGGAAATCTTTTTTTCCAGTGAACATTCTATTTATCTGGCTGTTAGGGGAAACAGTATCATTTAAGGTAATCTTCTTTGCCTCATTTTGGTTATGTGTCTACAAGAGTTACCACATACCTGAGTTGAGCAATTGAGTTCATTGCTTTTCCTATAAAGTTCCAGATAGTTTTATTATCACGTTGTGGCATTTAGTGGGATAATAATCCATAAGTAGTAAAATATTATCTATCTAGCCCAATAATAATTACAAATTATCTGAAGTATTTTGGTCTCAAAAGCAGATCAATACGTAAGGTGATGACTTTTCCTTTCATTTTGCAAGAGAGAAAATAAACATAGCTATTTTATCATCTATTAAAATCTGAGACTATGCTGAGAGACAATGTCTGTCTTCATTTTTTAGTGTCTTTTGAACTGCAACACTGGTTACTAAAATCATCCTGACGTCACTCATCTTGTGCTTACTTGCTGGTTTGACTTGACTATCGCTAAATATTTTCTTATTCTTTATGTAGCCACCAGGGACCATGTGGATATTCAGGGACTGTGCATAGTTGACCCTGCCCCTCACTGAATATAGTGCTCTGGAGAAATGGCCCCATCTCTCACCACTGGCAATACTCAGAAAACAGGTCCTGCATCTTGCCTAGACAGAACAGTGGGACTGGGCCTGGTGGTAGGAGTATGGGTGAGTCCAGGCCCAGATCTAGGGCTCTGAGCGCACCCCAAAGTCTATATTATCTGCAAATGGTTGGGATGTTTGAAGGGTCTAGTCTTACTGATCCAAGACTGAAGGATCTCTATGACACAGGGAAGCAACAGGATGACCAGGAGTCCCTATGAGGATCTAATATTGACTGTGTCACAGAAGCCAGAGATCTCCAACCAGACCAATGACTCATTGCAAGGAATATTTGAAAATGAGGATGAGTGGACAGAAGGATATACTGTGGGACATATTGCAGCTTCTAAGATGAAATGTTTTTACTGCTTTGTTGTTGTTGTTGTTGTTATTGTTGTTGTTGTTAATTCTGGCATGTGTGTATGAGTGTGTGTTTTATTTTGGGAATTGCGAGGGCAAAGGGGAGATATTAGAGGACAGGGAACTGAGTGGGACTAGGGTGCATGATGTAAAACTCACAAGGAATCAATGAAAAGTTAAAAAATAATACATATTTATCTTTTTAAAAATATATCTTTGAATTTTGAAAGAAATAAACTGAGATGTACAACCTGTTCTGTAGATTTCTTATTTTCCTCTTCTATTTCTGTGTGGTGCTGAGAATCAAACCCAGGATCTTGTGGTGCTTGGTAAATCACTCCATCATGGAGCTACATGCCCAGCCATAAAGCATCTGTCTTCTTGTCCTTTATTGATTTTCCCTTGGGGAAAAAAATACTCAGAGAGAAGAGGTTTTTAAATTCAAAGCAATAAAAGGCCAAGGTCCCTGTCCAGTAACTGCCTTAAAAACTGAATGTCAAGATGCATACAGTAATGGCATTCAGTACAAAAAAAAGGTATGTATCTGAAATGCCCTTGGTAGGGTGCCCTTGACAGAGCACAATCTCAGTAAATAGAACCCTGGTCTATGAGGCATGGCACTCTAGAGTGTAACGTGAAGGTGTTTGTAATTAAATCTTCCTACCATGTGAAATGAAATGTGTCCTTCACGAGGAGATGTCACCTACTCTAGCTTGAACAGAAGGACCTGCAAAGTTGCCCTTGACATCCCCCATCTGTCCCTTGTTACACTCAGTAACTAGCTTTCTTTCTGCCACTATGAAATTTGATATTGAATAAGACACAATCTGATTCTTTTGTTAATTTATCACCTAGCTATTATTTCTATTAAACAATAATCTTTCTGTAGCTTCCAGGCCTCTAGGAAATACCATCAGTATATTGTGTCACGGATAGTTTACAGATATCACTACCTACTACCCGACTCCAACATCCTTCTCCCAAAACATTAAGTGTAGCTTTGTAACAGTCATTGTGTTTGTTCAGGATGAATGAGGACAACAGTAGGTTCACCTTAGTATACTTCAGCACTTAAAATTGTTACCAACAACCAAAGAATACACATGGAGGAATCTATGGCTCTGGCTGCATATGTAGCAGAGGATGGCCTTATCTGGCATCAATGGGAGTGGAGGACCTTGGTCCTGTGGAGGCTTGATGATACACGGTAGGGGAATGCTAGGGAAGAGAGGCAGAAATAGGTAGGAAAGTGGCAGAGCACTCTCATAGTGGAAGGGGTTAAGGAGTAAGGGGATAGGGGGGTTGTGGATGGGAAACTGGAAAGTGGGATAACATTTGAAATGTAAATAAATAATATAACCAAAGAAAAAATTTGATGGAGATATAAGTGGAAAAAATATTTGAATATTTTTGACAATAATTTGGACATTATGTACTAAAACAGAATATGCTCTGTATTCTACTGAGTATAATATGCTCTAAAAAGATGTTGCTGTGATACAGGAGGTATAAAACAAATACAAGAAAAAAATTTTAAAATCCACAATGAATTTTATTAATGTATACACATATAAGTGAAATATTGATATATAAAACTTCTCAAAAAGAAGACCCTTCTTTAAAGACTATGTTAGTAAAAACTTTAAAATGCAATACTAAGGTGAAGAAAAAGATTAATCTGTGATAAATATTTCATTGAAAAGTGAAGGCTCAAGTCTTGTTTGCTGAGATTGGCCCTGGAAACAATACCACTCTGATCTCCATGCCTTCCATTGAAATCTCTTCCGCTCTCATGGTTTATGCACTACCTTCATGGCGATGGTCATGAGAAAGTTTGTTCTTCTCTTAACACTTAATGAACAGATCTGAGTTGCATAGAGTACAGCTAAACTTGGCTTTCTGTACTGTAGACATCATTTTATTTACTGTCTACATTTCCTGTCTACTTATGTGATGATGTACAAAGCAGAAATTTGTACATCATCAGTATATGTAAACACCAGTTAACTAAACCTTATTAAGTTCACTTTGTAGTCATTTGCTAAAATTGCCCTTTATTTTCTTTCTGCTTAGGAAACAAGGAAATGTCAGTGAGGAAAATAAACACACCTATACCTGCACATAGATGCAATTATATAGATATGAGTCTGGTATAATATAACTCATTCTTCACCCTTACGTTATCCTTACAATCTGAGCGTTGTCTGCCAAATACCTATCATCTTCCTCCTTATGACTTTATGGGCTTCAACCTCAAGATGACCAATATTATAGACATTGCTTTTTCTGAGTTAATTCTCTTCTGTTGCTATAAGTTAATTTGCCATGACTTGGTTTCTTGTTATACTAAAGCTGAGAATCTTGTTGTTGTTCCTGGGATACACTTCTCCATAGTTCTTTACGACTACGAGCTGCTTAACACTCATTTTCTTGGAAAACTCTCGAATGTCAGTCATGACTTTCTGCTACCGTAGATCTCTTTATAATTTCAATCAGTAAAGTTTTCATATTTTATTTTACATGTTTACATTCTTGTAAGGTATAATATCTCAAAATACACAGATTATAATTTATCCTTATCCTCTCCCTTTGTACATAGCATGGGTTGCAATATAGTGTAGTCTTCACAAATATTGGTTTAAGTAGATTGTGGAAATGAAAGACAATTTGAATTATTATCTGAGGAATAGCCTTGCCCTGTTTACACAGCCCATTAGAGTCTTCAGCTTAGAATTAGTGTTTTGAATTGTCATCATGTCCTGAGCTATGGAGAGGGAGTCACTGCACTGCATTCCAAAGCAGGTGTTTTAAATCCTTTTGATTGGGAAATTGACTCCTTAAATAGGTTCTATTTTAAAAAATCAAGGTCCCCACTGACTAGAACTAAGGATGCTGTGACATTTCCTTTGTATAAACCATTGACTTCCTCTTGGATATAAAATTCTAGGTTATTAAAATTTGATGACTTCACGCTGACAATTGAAAAGCAATTTAACATTAAATTTCACATTATGTGTTTATGACTGTAGAAACTGAGTAAAACTGGAATTAGAAACAACTCGATGTATTTATTTGAACTGCAGAGAATAATGAGTCTGGGTCGCAAGTGGAATACAGTTCAAATCTTTTCATCTGACTATTACTAATTATATGACTTAGAGAAAGTTATTCAATTTTCTGAGATGAGTTTCCCCATCTGCAAAAGGAAGACTTATTGAAAATTGCAATGTTGATCCAAGATGGCTTAAGGCAAGTTTTATCATTGAATGCCAAATAGTTTGATCTTATATCAACTCTTATAAGATTAAAAAGGGACATTTTCTATGTTGGATGGGTGCTCCACAGGAAAATGCCCTGCATTCATTATTTATTAAGAGGACTTACAGTACCGAGTATATAGTCATGGTCATCAAAGGCACTTATATTAAATGGGTACTCAAAAAAAGTTAAAGCTACATAGACTGATGACTAAAGAAACCAAGATAGAAGCATCCAGGGGTCTTTCTCAGTGGAGTCAAAAGATAACTTTCATTCATTCAACAACTGAAATGTGTGAGATTCATCAACCTCAAGAATTCATTAGAGATCCCGTTTCTAAAATATCAGGACACACCAGTGACTGAAGATGCACACTGCCTAGAATGAGCCAGGTTTCAGAATTAGCCATGTTCTTCAGACAATATGACACAACTGTCATCTGGGGAATGAACAGTGTATCATTTCAGTTCCTAGGTTCAGGTCAAGGACTAACTCAGCAAACAGACCAAACCATTCTAATGATAATTACAAATACTGAGAGTGCTTCCAAAGCCTTGCAAAGTTGATTTTAAATGTCTTATGGAAAATATAAGGTAGCTATGAAGAAAAAAGTGAAATGATTCAAAAAACTAGGAAGTATACAAAGAAACATCAAAAAACAGCTAGCACTAAATCAACACAAATACCGAGGGAATGCTACTGTGGGGTTGAACTGGTACAAGTAGAAACTGGCATTGTCACAAAAATATTGATTTTTTTTTTATTTTTCTCCAAAACTAAATAAATTTCCAACTCTAGGATATTTCTAGAATATAGGACTTATTACCAGTTTTGAAAAGAATAAGTCCAATATCTGTATTCTGAACTGGATAAAAAGGTAACTGCAACATTTGTTCAACTTTTCTCCCCTTTTTACAGCCTGAAGGCCTAAAAGAATGGTCTAGTGGGATGGACATTTGGTTCAGTGATAGAGCACATACCTAGCATCCATGAAGCATTAGGTTAAATCCTACTACCACACACAGAAAAAGTATAAAGGAGGAGTTGTCTGTGGATGAGATAAATAAGAACTCTAACTTTTGCTTCAGATATACATACATATATATATGTATATGTATGCGTATGCGTATGTGTATGCGTATGTGTATATGTATATCTGAAGCAGAAGATATAGATGTAGATATATAATGGAATATATAGAAGATGAAAAACTAGATTTTCTAATAACTCACAATCATGTATAGCTACATTTCAGCTGTAACAGAAAAATCAGTAAGGTTCCATGTTATTTTCTTGCAGGAAAATTAGATATTTAAAGGTACAAATTCTGAACCATTAAAAGTCATCGGTAGATGGACTAAAGAGAAAGCTCAGTAGTTAAGAGCACTGGCTGCTGTTCCAGAAGACTTAGATTCCTAGCACTCACATGGTGACTCGCAATAATTGTACCTCCAGTTGTAGGGGATCTGATGTCTCTTTAGACTTTCAAAACCACTACATTGGTACGTGGTATATAGGTATGCATCCCTCATGCACATAAAATAATAAGCGACTTTTTAGAAGTCTTTCAGTAGAGTAAAATTTGAAATTTTGCATGGTCAAAGCATCCTGTGGATATATCAGATGAGTTTTTAGTGCCTGCAGTGTGAGAGCTTGAAGATTTCCAAGAACAAAATTACAACACAGCACACGGGCTTTATAAATGCTTTCAATGAGCAAGTAGGAACTTAATCAAAATAGCATTCTTCTCGTAAGTTCCTTCTGTTAAATTCACCATGTGAGACTAAGGGGAGCATCGTTATTCTCGCAGGTGGACTTCCATGCCAGGGTTATACAGTTCCACTCTGCTCAGACTGTGACTCAGGTGAGAAGTCATTTAACTAAAAGTTTTCAGTTGACACTTTAATAAGAATGGAGAAATCCATGCGTGAATGAAGTTCTGCGGCACCATGAGCAGCTCTCATGGCCATGGCCACATCAAGAACACTGGCATCAGACCCAGACAGAAATGACAAAGCCATCCTTCCTGGTTGAGGATCAGAAGGAAGTGGCAAAGCTTTCCTCGGGGGTCTAAGTGTGGATATTGATGGTGTGTGCAGAAAATGACCATCCTAGCTTTCTCCTTACCCCACCCCAAACACCATGTTTCTATTCTGAAGACCAATCCTTCCAGAAACTGTTCCTGCCAAGATTGGTAAAATCTATCTCCTGATCCAGTTGTATGCTGTAAACTCTGCCTCCCTTTTCATCTGTATATATTAACCGCAGCTCCTTATTCAGCTATATGCAATAACGCTGCCTCTTTGTTCAATTCTATATAATAAATACCTTGAGCTTCTGTGGTACTGCGGTCTCTCAGTCAGCAATCCCAGTCCACTGGACTCCAACTACTTTTGTGTGTCTGAGTGTTTGCTTTTCTTTGTTCTCTCACAGTGCCCAGTTAGGTCTGTCCCTGGAACCATGCAAGGTCATGACAATATTAAACATATCTTTGATACATAACCTATAATTCAACAAGCAGTCCACTCCCTCAAGCATGTGTGTTGGTGTGGTTGACCATAGTGTCTTAAGAATCTATCATGAAACTGAAACCCTTCCTTTAAACAAACCAACACATTAAACTGCCACCTGGTTACAGTTTATTGCAATCAGAAGGCTGTTATCCCCAGGGCATAGTACTTGAATACTCAGAGACTAAAAATCTATAAGGGTGTTCTATAAATGTTTGCTTAAATATATCTCATCAAATTCCTCATGAATACTGGAAAGGTTTCAACAAGAGAGGTTTCGACAAGAGAGCCCCTTACCTTAATACATCCCACCCAGAATCCTCCAAAGAGGCAACTACAACATGCCGTGGTGGTGCTTTATTGCCCAATAAAGTACAAGGTTATAGATTAGTCAATCTGATAAATCCACTGATGGTTTTGTAGTTCTATGATCGGTGTGCAAGAATTTTTATAGCTCAGTAAAACACAAGACAGCTTTACAACCCAAGACTAGGCCTGTGATAAAGGGGGAGGGGAACACATGCATACTAAAAGAAAATCTTCAAAAGTCACAGAAAGATGTCTCTGCACATTGAAATCACAGAGAGAGAGAGAGAAAGAGAGAGAGAGAGAGAGAGAGAGAGAGAGAGAGAGAGAGAGAATCAAAACCACTGCTCAATGCAGGTAGCAAGAATTTCTTTTCAAAATATGAAATATACAAAGCTGACATTCATGATAATGAACCCAAGATAGTGTCTGAGCCTAAATATCATCAGAGAGCAAATTATGACCTAAATCATAGAGTAATATTGTGATGTTAATTGTATCTTATTATATTCTGACTCCTTTACAATTTAAAGTCATGTCTTATAATGGTTAATTAAGATTAAGTTAAACAGTAAGCCTTATTTCCTTGTATCAATCAGAATTTATTTCATTGAGAAATGTGAAAGGCTTTGAGGACTTTTAAGATGTTTCCTAGGTGGATAGAGAGAAGAAAGAACAAAAAGAAGGAACAGATGAATAACTGGCTACAGCCTCCTTCTAAAATATCCCTTAAATTTTAGGGTAATAGTTTTAACTTTAATGCCCATTAACTTTCAAATGTATGTGTAAATTTAAACTATATTGATATATTTATATGAGGGCTCTCAGTGAGCTATACTAAATACAAGGAAGTTTAAAGTATTGTGTTTTTATTTCCAGTTTTGTCTTCTCTCTCTCTCTCTCTCTCTCTCTCTCTCTCTCTCTCTCTCTCTCT
>JANHMN010000017.1:34450212-34464175 GCA_030674055.1 Rhabdomys pumilio
CTCTCTCTCTCTCTCTCTCTCTCTCTCTCTCTCTCTCTCTCTCTCTCACACACACACACACACACACACACACACACACCCTCTTTCCTCTTTCTGAGACAGGGTATTGCTGCATAGAGCAACCAGGCCTTGAACTCATTATACATCCCTTGCAATGTTTGAACTCATGATCTGCCTCCCTCAATCTCCTGCCTACTGGAATACAGGTGTGTAGCACCGTGCCCCACTGAAAGATGGCATTTTTAAAAGCCATTCTTTGCAAAATTTGAATTTTAACAAAAGGATCAGTAAACTAGTCATCTGTCTATGTCAGTGAAAAGAAAAAACTGATAAGATTTTTTTTTTAGCATCACTTGTGGTGAACCTGAGGCTAAAAAAAAAGTGTTGTGTTTACACATTACTTAGATGACGAAATTTATCTTTATAACTCTCTAGTAAAATAAGCGACTTTGAAGAGAGAGCGCCTCCAGGAAAGTTATTACATTAAACAATAGAAGTTCCCTCAAATTCTTTTGAGTAAAATGTCCATTACATCTTGGGTTATTAATGATAATCTTATATTCCCCCAAAATAATGCCTTCTAATGCTCTGTAATCTTGATAAATTGATTACTCAAAGCACTACAGGCATCGATCTTACCAAATAAAACTAAATTGCCAATGGGAGCCAAGAACTCACCACCTAGAGGAAGAATTGTTCATGAATTTTCATTACTAATAGAAAGTTCAATTGTTAAATTAAGTCAGGGGAATTTTTTTTCTTTATTACTTATGTGAGCTTATGTGTATTTGGATTTTACTTTAAATTCAGCTTTTGGAAATATCATAAATTAATTTGCCTAAAATTGTTCAAACCCTAAATATATGACATTGCTTATAGAATTGTTTTTATACGTCAGTTTTTTGAACATATGTACATTAGACAAAACATATCAGCTATACGGCAAAGCATTCAACACCGTGGTAATGGGGGGGGAGGTGCTACACCTATAACTACTTTCTCTTTTTCCTCTCTAGACATGAAATTAATTCTCCTCAATTTGGCCACAAGGAGTAAGTCTCTTTTTTTTCTGCCTATTAGTGGAAGAATTTAATATTTCTGAAAAAAGTCTCATTCATTTATCAACAAAATGGATAACTCTGATCTGTGCAAGCTTTCATGCCAGGACTGTGTCGATCCATAACAAAAAACTCTGGATATTTGTCAGTTTTCTCAGCTGGTTGCATTGTTTTAAAAAAAAAAATAAGAAATAGAAGCATTGATTTTTAACTCTGATGCCTTGCAAACAAGCATTTCCCAATCACAATAACTAATGCAGTTAGTTCTCAAAACAGCAAACTCATAAGGTGCCATTTCTTTATGTCTCATGCTTCAAGATGATAAATCAACTTCCACAATTCTCTACAAAGGATGAAAATGTGTGGTTCATCAGTGTTCTGCCTAATTTCTCTATTAAATCAATACTGTACTTTATAATATGGCCATCATATCAATTTACAAAGTAATTTTCAGATTTCTACATCAAAAATTTATTATGTTATTATATAGTAGCCTTCAATACTAATTTTCACTATCTTGAAAAATCCTCAGTTGAAAAACAGAATTAAATAGGAATATACAAATTACTGAAAACCAATGGCAATACTTTCATATCTAATTAGATTTTAATTATATATTAAATAGCAATAATTGTTATGTTGTTGTTTCTTACAAATAATTAAATAGGGATTAAAGAGGTGGCTTAGTGTAAGAGCAATGTTGCTCTTGTAGAGGACCTAGATTCAGTTCTCAGAACCCACATGGATGCCCACAATCATCTGTAATTCCAACTCCAAAGAATATGATTTGTCTTCTTTGTCTTCTGTGGCCACCATATATGCATACGATGCATGCACATACATTCACACAAATATACACAGAGACTAAAAATAAATAAAATAAATATATCTTAAGAAAAACAGATATTAATTACTATCTTTGTTTTCCTCCCTCTCTAGATGGAAGATAGATAGATAGATAGATAGATAGATAGATAGATAGATAGATAGATAGATAGATAGAATAAATAAGATATGATAATCTTTCAATATACTCATATATAAATATATGTCATGGCAGTATTTGGAAAGATGATTCATGAAATTAGAATGTCACTCTAAAATACATTTACATTTTATAATTCTACATTTCCTGGATTGATTCTTTTACTTGAATGTCATAATGGAAAAGAAGCTAAGAAAAAGTAACAAGTTTCATAGCACCCCAGAGTTAAGATTCAGTTGTATAACTGAATCTCGGTTGTATAGTCTCACACAAACTTATTTGGATTTTAGTTCGGTTTTAATTGTGTAACTTCAGTTATATTACAGATATATAGCCTACTTTCTTATCAATAAAATGAAACGTGTGTTGTTGTTCTTTGCTGATTAAAAGGGGGCTAGCATGGAGGCACATGCTTGCAACCTCAGCGCCTGAGGAGTAGAGGCAGGAAGAACAGAAACTCAAGTCCAGCTTCAGCTATATAGAGAATTCAAGGCCAGCCTGGGCTACAAGAGGCCTTACCTCAAAACAACCAAACAAAAAACATAAATAGAGATGCAATGAAGCAGAATTTATTGTTTTAAATAGGGTACAAATACTAGGAAAAAGAGACCTCCCCTCCTCTTCCTTCTCCCTCAACCTCTCTCTCCTCCTCCTCCCTTTTGTGTTCTTCGACTCTACAGTACCTTCAAAATGAAAGAAATTGCTAAAGAGACACAGGAATCTGCAGAGCCTATTCTTCTGTGGCATATGGACTAGGTTAAGTGCTGAGGGTGAGATGACAGGAAACATGCAGCTGACACATCAGCTCACAGGTACAATTGGTAAGGCTGTTGTTGCAGCCAAGCTTTGAGGATGAAGAAAGACTACAACAGACACCCCACGGAGCTGTTTCCCATAATCCAGCAATTCTCTACCCGTGAGTCTTGACCCATTGGGCAAATCTGTATCTCCCAAATTATTTACTTTATGATTCATAACGCTAACAAAATTACAGTTGTGACATAGCAAGGAGAATAATGTTATAGTTGGGGGATTCATCACAACATGGAGAACAGTATTAAAGGGTTTCGGCATCAGGAAGGGTGAAAACCACTGTCTGACCCTTAAAGAGAATGAAGTGAAAGTACCAAGACTGGAAATTCGAGGAAAGTCAGAGTCAACACGCAGAACACTGATACTCAGGTCTCATATAGGTAATTGTCAACTGGCTTCAGAGTACACACTGACCATTGGGTCCAGAAAAGCATGAAGACAATAACTCTGGCCAATGGGGCTAGCTAGCAGGGGGCTGGGAAAAGAGAGAATATCTACAGTCTTCTTTATATTCAAAAGTGTGGAGCCCCATGGGTTCCTAATTTGAATAATATGATCCTAATTTGAATATAATTCGAAAATAGAAAGTTTTGTAGATATTGGTTGGTGAAACCTAAGCCACATGAACTCTAGACTTTGTTTCTCTTTTTCTCATATATATATATATGAGAAATATATATATATATATATATGAGAAAAAAATATATATATAAATATATATAAATACGTATATATAAATATATATATACGTATTTATATATATATCTTTAGTTCATTTTTTTCTTTTTATTGAAAATAGATTATTTTTCTTATATAACATATCCTGCTTAAGGTTTTCCCTCCCTTTATTCACCCCAACTTGCTCCCAGCTCCTCTCCCATTTGGACCCATTCCTTTTCTATATCTCACTAAGGACCAAACAGACTTCTAAGAGAATACAATATAATATAATACAATATAATATATAATAAAATCAAATTTTTAATATTGAAGATTAAAACTGAACAAAACAGATGGAAAAGAACCCAAGAAAAGGCATAACATGCAGAGAACCACTCATTCCCACACTCAGGAATCCCAGAAAAATACTAAACCCAAAGTCCCATACTGGGCTATGAGAGGCAGCTGGGTACCTGGTTGAACAGGCTTTGAATCCCAAAGACCCTCAGAGCCAATGCTTGGCCCATAGGGAGTGACATTATTAGGAGGTGTGGCCTAGTTGGAATAGGTGTGGAATTATTGGAGAATGTGTGTTACTGAGGGCCAAGCATTCAAACACATGAGTCTATAGGGGCCATTCTTATTCAAACTACCACAATCATGTTGATTTATAGGTCCATGTTTTCTTGACATTTTCTATTCCCTCTGGCTCTAACACTTATCTTTTTCTGGTTATTTTATTTATTTACATTTCAAATGTTATCTCTCTTCCAGGTTTCCCTTTCACAAAACTTTTTTCTCATCTTCCCTGCTTCTATGAAGGTGCTCCCCCATCTACATACTCACTTCTGCCTCACCACATTATCATTCCCCTATGCTGGAGCATCAAGCCTTCACAGGACCAAGGGCCTCCCCTCCCACTGATGCCAGATAAGGCAATCCTCTGCTACATAAGCAGCTGGAGTCATGAGTTCCTCCATGTGTACTCTTTGGTTGGTGGTTTAGTTCCTGGGAGCTTTTCGGAGTCTGGTTGGTTAATATTGTTGTTCTTCCTATAGGGTTGCAAACCCCTACAGCTCCTTCAGTCTTTGCCCTAACTCCTCCATTGGGGTCCCCATGCTCAGTCTAACTGTTGGCTGCTAGCATTTGCCTCTGTATTTGTCAGGCTCTACCAGAGGCTCTCATGTGACAGTTATATCAGACTCCTGTCAGGAAGCACTTCTTGGCATCAGCAACAGTGTCTGGGTTTGGTGGCTGCATGTGGGATAGATCCCCAGGTGGAGAGGTTTCTGGATGGCCTTTCCTTCAGTCTCTGCTCTACTCTTTGTCCCTGTATTTCCTCTAGACAGGAGAAATTCTGGGTTAAAAGTTTTGAGATGTGTGGGTGGCTTCATCCCTCACCAGCAGCTGTGCCTAACCTCTGGATGTAGTTTCTATAGGTTCTCTCTCCCCTTTGTTGTGTGTTTCAGCTAATCTCATCCCTGTTAGGTGCTAGGAGCCTCTTGCTTTTCTGGTATTTGGGACTTTCTGGTGGCTATCTCCAGTTCTCCATCCCCTACCGCTACACACCTCTGTTCAATTTCCTGATTCTCTACATCTCCTCTGTCTCCTCCCACACTTGACCCTGCTCCTCTTTTTCCCTCTCCCTCCTCTCTCCCTTCCAAGTCCCTCTCTCCCTTTACCTCCTGTGATTATTTTGTTTCTCCTTCTAAGTAGGACTGAAGCATCCACAATTTGGTCTTCCTTCTTCTTGAAATTCTACTGCTTCTTCTATAAGGTTTCCTGAGCCCTGGCAGGAGGGATTTGATGTAAAAATCTCATTTAGAGCTGAGTGTTCTACTCTTTCTTTTCCACATTTATCTCCAAAATTTTGGGGAGCTGACAGAAGGCGGCTATCATTCTGCAGCCATCTTGACCCATATACCCTGACAAGAGACTTGATTACAATAGCCTACAACAGCTGAGCACACTCTGATAACATCTTGTTTTAGATACCCAGGATCTTCCCTTGGGTGTGTGAGACTTAAAGGTGTGATTTAGAGATAAGACCTAAGGGCATGACTTAAGGGCGTGACTTAGAGGTGTGGCTTAGAAATGAGACATATAAAAAGTGAAAGGCAGAGAGAAGAAATTATTAGGTATTAGGCATTTGGCACTTGGAGGAAGAACTTGGAAAGGCAACTAGGATTAGACACTTGTAGTTGGATGAGACTCGAGACAGGCACTTGGAAGAGAACTTGGAACTAGGAAGAGAGACTGAAGAATAAATGGGATTGAATCACACTCTGTCTGGTCTTCATTCCTTGTGTCCGACCTTACTCTCTCTCTCTTGCTGAACCCCGACCCACAGACCGGAGCAGCCTGGGGCAGTGCGAGCTCTAACAATTTAGCCCCCAAGGCTTTTGGCAGTGCAGGTTCTAACGTTGATAGAGTGGTCCATGACATTTTTAGCCCCCAAATGTGGGGCACCTTGGGCTGCAACACAAAATGGTAGAAGTTATTGAGACTACATCATACCACTCTCAACTAAGGGATAAGAGTATTTCACAAGGTGTTTGTGTTCTCCCATTGTATCTGGGTAAGAAAAAAAAATCACAATTCCACAAATTGTTGTGTTCCAAACTCTGTGCTATGAACCTAGTAGACACTCATTTTCTTGAAGAAAATATCATTGTGTTCTAATTAACTAAAGAGAACTGCAAACTTAGGCAGACATGTTATTCCACTAGACAATTTGATAGTTCCAATATTTCAAATCTAAGTTTTCAGCTTTGTAAAAAAAAATTCCACATAGAATAGGACATTCAGTGACATATTTTAAAATACACACCTTGCCATTAACAACATTAAGAAGTTCA
Organism: Rhabdomys pumilio; assembly: GCA_030674055.1. NCBI lineage: Eukaryota > Metazoa > Chordata > Mammalia > Rodentia > Muridae > Rhabdomys > Rhabdomys pumilio. The sequence continues at coordinate 34,456,587 of JANHMN010000017.1, forward strand.
AAACAATTTAGCAACAAGCCCTACATAGGGGGTATTTTTTTCAACAGTTTTTTCAGTGTGAATCCATTACCCTCAGTTATTTAAGGCATTACACTTGAGCTTACTCCCATTCTAACAACTCATTCAAATTTGAGCAAGGAATCTTCAGGAATAAAATGAATATATACAATTTTATCAAGATACCAGCACTCATAAAGTAAGGATAAATTTCAGAAACAGCAATCTTGTCTCATGGTAATTGTGAGTTCCCTCAACCTCCCATCATGCCTAGCCTGTAAATCTTAAAATTCATGAAACATAAGCTGCTGTCATTCTGATAAAACTGGCTTCTTGCTCCATTTTCTTAGCATACTTATGCATGTGCCAAATTCTGAAAAATAGTGTCATTGCTACTCAGGCATTTTTTGTGATGTGCCCAGAATCTCACTGTGACACATTCTTGTGTTCCTGCATGGCAGAAACAAGGTTACACTAGGAAATGGATTGAATATTTGTTTCCTCCCCAGATTTTTGTATTGACATTCTAAACCATAGGGTGGCTGGTTTAGGAGGTGTGATTTTAGAAGGTGATTAACTCATAAAGGCAGAGCCATCATGACTAGAATTAGTGCCCTTATAAAAGAGACCTTAAATCTGCATGTAGCATAACCTTGGACTTCTCAGCCCCTGTACTGTGAGAAATAAATTTCTGCTCTTTGTAAGTCTCTAAGTCTATACTGCTTTGTTACAGGAATCTAAATGAAATGAAACCTGTTGTATTTGTCCTTGGATTTTTAGTGCTTGGGGGAAATGTCCAAAATAATTCATTCTCTCTTTTACTAAATTCTACAAAAAAAAAAAAAAAAAAAAAAAAAAAAAAAAAAAAAAAAAAAAAAAACTAAATAAAAAGGCATACCTAATACCTAACAGCCTAACATTATAAGACTCTTACTGCACTACAAATAGGTGACAACATTGAAATCAGAAAAACGAGTATGTGTCTCTAAAACTCTGTGTAATAATGATTAAACATAACCACTAGGTAAAGAAGAGAGGATTTGAAGTAAGAGCTGTTATGTTCTCAATTCCATTATACTTACAATATTCATTCTAGAGACACTGCATGAATAAAACCACACTGGCACCTGTGCAAAGGGGCCATTGTGATGAAGGACAATTTCTCCTGATTTACTTGAATGGATAATTGTGCTAAGAATCTTGTGTGATTCTCTGATAGCTATTGGATGGGAGCTTTTGATCTTCCAGAGAACAGCCTTGAAGCTGCATTATGATTCTCTTTTCTATTTTCCATCACATGTCCCTTCTCCTCTACTGTTGCCTCCTAGAACATCACTTCCAGCAACCTACCTGAAGCCAGAGCCCAATCTCAGATTTGGCTTTTAAGAAAATGCAGGCAGTTATAGCCATGAGTGTATTGCCAGGGCCTGCTGCTTCCTGGGCAGGCTGATCCCAGAAAAATTATATTGACATAATGATATGTTTGATGTTCAGACTCCTGAAAGTTGTTGGGTTATTTATGACAGAAATACAACATTTTGTAGCTGAAATCAGTTTCAATAGAGGGAAGGTGGAGTTGGCAGAGTAGTGGCCTGTAAATGTCCTGAGTGGCTTTTAACCTTTCCATCACACGTTTTGGTCCTAGGCTCCTCTTCTACAAGGATTGTAGAAGACAGTCTCCCAACTTCTTCATCCTTGGAACAAAAATTCTACACAATCTCTTCCCTAAGGAGTCGTTGTTTAATAAGGTCATCCGGATGACCTCAGCTAATCCAAATTGGAATGTTAAAGGGATTAGGTTAGTCCTTTGAGATTAGTTAAAGACTCATTTTCCACATGCCAGTGACAATAGGACCTTTAACTAATTAGTAAACACTTAAGGGAACTTTTCTTCATCATCCACTGTATTGTATTCCCACTGACATCAACTAAGAGAATTTCTTTCCAGAGTTATAAAGGTACATGATATACTAAAGTTAAGCATAAGAAAAAAAAAATCTAAATTTAGTAGGCAGTGTAGTTTGCCCAGACAGGAAATTTTTGCTGGTTATTGAAATGACAAGATGGTTGCTGACAGAAAGCATTCTTCCTGGATCCTCAAATTTTAAGCACTGCTTCCTCTGGGAGTTCTAAACCAGCTCTTCTTTGGATAGAGAGAAAGTAGGTGGGGAATCGTTAACCTCATTGTCTTTATCCCCCAGCATCTCTCCAGGGTTCCATAAGCAAGCAGGAAGTTCCATTTGCCTTGAATGAGCCTTGTTACTAGAGGTGACAATGAGGATGGACTAGACACACTACAGTGGTTTCCTTTACCCTAAGCTTCCAAAATAAACCTGACAAATACTTTAAACCTATTGAATGTTAGAAATGATATATTTTATTTTCATTTTGAAAGTCAGTCCTCTCCCATTATTTCTTTAGCCAACGTACTTTTTTCATTGTGAATTAAACTCCTGAAATGATCACATTTATTAAAAAGAGCTCTCCCCTGTTTCAAACTCATGTAGCTAACAAAGTATCAAACATTCTTCAAATACCCAGACACCCCCATTGCACTTATCTCTTGTCCTCAAGAGATGAACTGTGGCTCTGCACCTCACCTCTCTTTTCTTTCTCATTTTTATCTTGCATCAAGTCCTCCACTAAAAAAGGGATATTTCCACAGCTGGATCCCTTTAAAGCTTCAGAATATCTATCTTCCTTCTCATTACATGCCTTAATTTGCCTGAGCTGTTAAAACAAAAGAACAAATATTATTCAACTTTGGAAGATGAGAGGACTGTAAATCTAATTTCAGAGTGTAGACAATTCATGTCTTATTTGGGGCTTTCTTTAGCTTACCAATGTCATCTTAGTACTGTGTCCTCAACTTCTAGAAAGAGAAAATCCTATTGTGTCTTCCTCTTCTCTTAAAGGCAATAATCTAACTGTGATCTTTCCCTAAGTTTAGCTGCATTGCTGTGAAAAACAGCTGACAAGAAGCAAATCAGGGGAAAAGCATTTATTTTAGCTCAAAATTTCAGATTGTAGTCCATGTTTGTGGAAAAGTCGAGGTGGGAATTTGAAGCAACTACTTACATCACATCCATAGCTGACAGCAGAGGAAATTAATAAATGCATGTCTGCTTGTCGTTCAAGTAGCTTTTCCTACTCTTATATAAAATAGGGCTCTAAGCCAGGGAATGGTGTCACCCACTTTCCAGCTATGTTTACCTACATCACCTACATCAAATGGGCAGTCTAAAAAATCCCACACATATACATATCCACAAGTTACTCTGTATAGACATTCCCTCATGGAGACTCTCTTTCCAGATGATTGTAGATTGTGTCTAATTGATAATATAACTAACTATCATAAGAGGACTGTGCCCATAATGTCATTCACTTCAGTCTAACCAAGAGTCCCCACTCCAGAAAGCATAACATTAAAAATAAGAACTTGAACCTTTGACATAAAGGTAAAACTTTCATTCTGTAACATTCTAGCCCTGAGCCCTGAACATTTATATTCTTTTTTTGTGTGTGTGAAATACAACACATATCCTCTCGATCTAAAACTTTACTCAATTGAGCATCAACTCAAAAATTAAAGATCTTGTCTAATGTAATTCAAATCGAATCTGTGTAAAATATGAAGTAAAAGTTCACCGGGGGTGAATCTCTTTCCTAGCTGTGAACCTGACAAACGATACTTAAACACAATGCTAGGATAGACTTACAACACACAATCCCTTCCTAAAAGGAAGAGGTTGTAAGAAAATAAAGGACAATGGGCCCTGACCAAGTACAAAACCTAGCAAGAACAGTACAATTTCATTTAAAGTTCAAAAATAATTCTTTTAGTTTGATTCTCTGTCATCTACTAGGATGAAAGCTCACCTTCACAACTTTAAGAAGTATCTTCAAGCCTTTGTCAAATCTCTTTACCTGCTGGTAGGGATAACACACCCCAGGCTATGAACAGCTGTCATCATGCCTGTTGAATTCCAGCCACTGCCTACCATCCAGGAACAGCTGTCGTGATCACAGAATGACCCAAAGACAATTGCTGTCTCGATAGTTTGCAAGTTCGTATCCAGATATTTCTATGATCTGGCCTTATAGGATCTAAATGTCTGACATCCTTTCTCTTTCATCCCCCCATGATCCATTCTGTTCAACCTGGCAATGCTTCAGCTACAGTAGCATTGAAGTGCCATTCAACTAAACATTTAGTGGTTGCTTAGCCACACCCATGTTGTTATCCTCAGAACAAGCCTTTGGTTTTATGATCGGGATACATGAGACCTGTCCAAAAATGTAAGTATTACATTTTGTTTGGTTCTGTGTTTTGTTTGAGTTTGGTTTTATTGTTTGTATGTTCAGCTTTATGGGGCCGGCTTTTACTTAGCAATTCCTTCTTCTATTCCATTCTCTCCTCTCATTTTGTACTACTCTTATCATCTCATGTGCATTCCAAAGAAAGCAAGCTACTCTTTCAACACTTTATTTAGAAGAGCCTTCAGCTAAATATCGAGTTCTACCTTTTACAGAGTCCACAAAATGATAGAAAACCCTTTAGAACTCTAATAATTAATGTCTTATGTTATGGTTTGTATATGATCAACCCAGGGAGTAGCACTATTAGAAGGTATGGTCTTGTTGGAGTAGGTCTGTAACTGTGGTTGTGGGCTATAAGACCCTCATCCTAGCTGCCTGGATATCAGTTTTCTGCTAGCAGCCTTCGGAAGAAGATGTAGAACTCTAAGTTACTCCTGTACCATGTCTGCCTGGATGCTGCCATGTTCCCACCTTGATGGTGACGGACTAAACCTTTGAACCTGTAAGCCAACCCCAATTAAATATTGTCCTTTATAGGACTTGCCTTGGTCATGGTGTCTCTTCACAGTAGTAAAACCCTAACTAAGACACTTTGTCTCCATTCTCTAATAATCTACTCATTTCTAAGTCATCACCAGAATTTTCTCTTCTTCCATAATTCTATCAGCATCCAAGTCATGCTTAATGCTATGTTTTCTAACAAGAGAGCCATTTTCTCTACAAAGCCTGCATTATCTCCCATCATAATACCTTCATGGTGACTTTGGCTTTTGCTTCAATGCACTTGAAATTTCTTGAGTCTCTACTTCTTACCAAGCTCCAGAGTGACTTCCACATTTTTAGGTAGTTGTCAACAAAGCACCCTACTTCTTGCAAAATTTGGATTATTCAGAATTCCAAACATAAATTGAATTAACTGGTTATATAGAGGTTTGCTAGATGATAGAGTTAGAAGTCGATTATAAGGACTTTGTTGATAAAATGTCCATGCCTGGGGAGATAAAAAGAACTCTAGTCTGAGTCTAAAGGTTAAAAAAAAAAAAAGAAAAAAAGCCAATAACATAAATTTCATTCCATGGCAGAGAAGCCAGTATGACAGTCTAAAGATAGCTATTCTTGAAAAGAAATTTCTTTCTTTTTCTTTCTTCTTAGACTTTCAGATATTGGATGAGGGCTAACTACCCACACTGGCCAATTGGCTTCCATACCTACTAACTGAAATGTTAATGTCATTCAAAAGCATCCTCATGAATCCACGTACACACACAGACAGATACACACACACACACACACACACAATTAATTTTAATGAAATAAGTGGGGACTAAAATTAACTACCAACATTATCTGTCAAAAGAAGAAACATTAAGTTCAATTTTTCATAATTTGTTGCCTAAACAAAAACGTTACATTTGGCCTCATACCCACACTTATGACTTTGACAAACATCTGTTTAACAAAAAACTGATTCCTATAGCCTCCTAATATAAAATCTATATAGCTTAATGTTCAATAAAGCAACTATTTTTCCATCTCCTCTTTGATTAACTGAATTATTAGCATTCAACTTGTTTCATGTATTCTCTTATCTATTTTAAATAGATTACTTATAAAATTCAGTCATTCACTTATTCTTTCATCTAAGTAAATCCTAAATTTATTTTAAACTAACCATATAAAATTATAATCAAAACACCATTGAAATAGAATGATGAAACGTAAAAGGACTCATATATTCTGATTGTTGCATTCTGATCTTAAGCTCTGTAGACACATGCCTTTTAAGAAGGCATCTTCTGTGATCACATACTCAGCAGATGGCAATGAATACTTTGAAGGTTTTCCTTGAGGAGTCTAGTCTTTCAGTTAAGATACAATATTTTTCAACAACTCTTATTAGCTGAAATAAAGTTTGAGACTTTAGCTTGCCTTTGAAATTAAGGTCACAAAAAAAAATGAAAACGTTCTCATCTACAAAGTTTGCTATCTTTAGTATGCATTTTCTGAGTTGGATGATTACTTTTCAGTGAGTACCCCGGGAGAGAGAAAATGTAGAAACAGATCAATGAGAAGATATGCTATCCTTACAGGTGTCCCTAAGGATAGGAATTCACACCTTCTATACCTACTCCTGTTAAGTAGAAAACACCATGAGACTCTATTGTGCAAACTTCAGACGGCAGAATAGTAAATCATCTCATGTTTATGATAAATAATTCTGTCAGCTACACAATGGTATAAAGTATACATACATGTATGTTTAAAGGGCCTTGAAGTCTCTGTAACATCCATGATAGTAGTCACCACAAAATTCTACTCTATCTTGACTGTTCTTGCTTATCTGACCCTATGGCAGGTGTCTAGAGGGACCAAGCTGAAGTAAATTGAGGTTTGTCATAAAGCAAAGAGCAGAAGACCCTTGTAAAGATGGAAGGCTGCTAGATCTAAAAGACTTTCGTATCTCAAGCCAGTGCTACCTGATAGTCCAGCTCCCCAGGAAATGCTAGATACTTTTCAATCCTCAACTATTTTAACAAGAAAAGTTCATTAAAATATCAGAAAAAAACACTAAAACTTGTTATAAGAATCTTAAAGCCATAACAATTTGAGTCATAAACAATTCTGAAATCCATTAGAATCAATTATTTGTTATTAATAATAGAGGCCCAGATTTGTCTGATTTACTTAAAATTACTGTTTTAAACTATACTGAATGTGTGGTTGCTGATCTTGCAAAAACTAGACAGAAAAAAAAAGGCAAACTTTAAAATATCATATTATTTTAAGAAAACTTCAAAGAATAGTCGATGTGAAGTAAAAAGTTTAAATAAACTAACTTCCAGGGAGAAATAAAATATACCTCAGTAGAAATTACTCAATTTCTCAGTGCAACATATTTACTGACTCTGAGCACAGGCTGGCAAAGAACAATTCTAATCTGGGGTAAAGGAAAGTTGGTGAGTTTTAACTCTGCTTACATGTTTATTAGAATCTGTAAAAAAAGACCACGTTGTAGAGTCAGTTTTCTACACTCTGGGCCTGTGCCATGGGAACATGACATATTTTCTGGTTGAATTGTTAGAATTTGGCTGAAAAGTAGAGAACATGGTTTGGTTTGGTTTGGTTTGGTTTGGCTTGGTTTGGTTTGCTGCTTTGCTTTGCTTTGCTTTGCTTTGCTTTGCTTTGCTTTGCTTTGCTTTGCTTTGCTTTGCTTTGCTTTGCTTTGCTTTGCTTTGCTTTGCTTTGCTTTGCTTTGCTTTGCTTTGCTT
>JANHMN010000017.1:34464185-34488130 GCA_030674055.1 Rhabdomys pumilio
TTTGCTTTGCTTTGCTTTGCTTTGCTTTGCTTTGCTTTGCTTTGCTTCTAGTCTTGGTGTTTTGATGGGAAGCCCTATAATAGCTAGCTGTGGTGGTACATATTTATATCCCAGAACTGAGGAATCAGAAACAATAGTATCACAAGGGCACAACATAACCAACCCAGTTTTCATTGCTACACAGCATCTTGAAGAAAGTAAAAAGAGGAGGCAGGAAAAGGAGAGAGAAGGAAGAGAAAGGAAAGGAGAGAGGAGGGGGAGGGAAGAGGAACAGACAGGAGACAGAAGTCTAGCAGGAGGGGGAGTGGGGACAGATTCAGAATAAACCCAGAGAAAAACTAATTCTTAATTCATTGAAAAGCAGTCTGGCAAAGTAACTAAAGCCACATTCCAGTCCTAACATGGCTCAATATCCAATTGGATCCAACTTATAAGCCCCATTTCCAAAGAATTCTCTTTGAGAAAAAAAAATGGTGAATGCTGAGAGCTTTTGGTGCCGCTTCTAAGAATTCGGCATTTGTTACTGGGCTTGGACAAGGAAGTAGGTTCAGATAAGAATATTAGAAACAGTGACCGTGGGGCTTTGTTTACTGCTTTACTTAATTACTACCTTATGTGATCTCTTTTCTCACTCTACTCTATTACTATAGTGTGTGATGTCCTTGTTTGCTACTTCGCTTGATTAATGTGTCTTTGATCTGAGAACTGACCATGTTTTTTGGATGTCTCTGGAATGATTTAAAAGCAGGCTGGAGAGAAAGAAAGCTGCTTCAGCCTCAGTACCCTGGCTGGAGTCATGTTATCATTTTGTCTAATAGTTTTCCTTCTTTTTCTACCCTCACTCCTTCGCTTGAGACCCGGTTGACTGACTGAGCTGGCTTGGTCAGCTGAATGCTTCTATTTCAGTAGTTCTTCTGTATAAAATGTCCAGCAAGTAGTAATTAGGAAATATCATCAAGGAACAAAAGAAGGGAATCAATAAACATACATGAATGTACATTGCAGATATCAGAATTACAAGAAAATGTCTCCAAATTAACTACTATAAAAACATTTCTAAGATGGAGAAAATGGAGAACGGAATGTAAGAAAAGGTGAAAATGTTCAATAAACAAGTAGAATCTTTTCCCAAAAGCTCAACGGTAGGAATTAAAATATCTGAAATGTATATTCTTGTAGTTGACAAAAAGTAAAATAGACATGAAGAAAGTGACCAGGGAATGTAAAAGCAGATGATGTGAACATAGAGGAGTGACCTAAAGTCAATCATCTGCAACAAAGGAAGCATCCATTTCTATCTGGATACACTTTATTGACTCCACAGAAAGAAAAGCTGCATTTCTTATCCTGTGGCATTATGCATTATGATCAGGTCAAACTAATTTATGCTACACGATAAGTGGTGACAATATCCACCATTATTATAACCACAAACTAAAATGTGTGGGTACTTCTGCTATGAATCAGTCCATATACAGTAATTATAGACGTGATACAAACTCTGTCATTTAGGGTTTCAGTTCTTCAAACTGGTCCAGACCTCCGGAAGACCAACTGAATCAATATTTGCAGTGGTGGGGAAACAATTTGTAGGTTTCACAAAGGTTTATGTGGGGATAGTTCTAAATGGACTCTTTATTAAATGGAGACCTGCCTGAGAAAATGTAATTCTGATATAAGCCACACAGAATGTCCATCTTCATTCCCTCTGCCCCATCCGTTCACAGAACAGTGAATGACAGGAATAGAAATGTTGAAAATCACCAAAATATGAATAAAAGGGAAAATTCAAAAGGTTGATAACTGAGCTCTCAAACTGGGAAACAAATCTGCTTGTTACTTGGATCATGATTCATTTACACAGTCAAGTTAAGGTGACACCACAGAAGCTGCCTGCTGATTGTTGTTTAATGAATCCTTCAAACAAACCATGGTGGTGTGGACGTATCTCATACAGTAGAGTTTGTGTGGTGACTCTCATTCACATCTCTTCTGCAAATTCATGAAGTACATAATCTATCCGTGATGAAAAAGCAGGATTAGAAGTGATCCTGAGCAAACCCTTTAGAATGAGAAGTAATCATGGTTATGCAAAGAACTGCCTTTAAATTCTGAAGGTTGCTATGAGATAGTATTTTTACCAAATTTTCAACATCTTTAGACTGTTTTAGTTAGTGTTAGACTAACAAATAATAATCAGAAGAAAAAAATAGGAATTTTTTTCTTTTTTTATTGGATATTATGTTTACATTTCAGATGTTATCCCCTCACCCCATTCCCCCACCACCACCCAGGAACCCCCTATTCCATCCCCCCTCCTGGCTCCACAAAGGTGTGCCCCCACGTACCCCACAAGACCCCCTCCCCTCCCCACCCTCAAATTCCTCCCTGCTCGGTGTTCAGCCTTCATGGAACCAAGGATCGCCTCTCCTACCCATGCCTGACAAGGTCATCCTCCTCTAAGTATACAGATGAAGACATGAGTGCCTCCCTTTGTGCTCCCAGGCTGGTGGTTTAGACCCTAGAAAGCTCTGGTTGGTTGGCACTGTTGCTCTCCTCTTGGGGCCACCAACCCTTTCAGCTCCTTCAGTCCTCTAACTTCTCCATTGAGAACCCTTGATCAGATCAATGGGTAGCTTCGAGCATCCACCTCTGGATATGTCAGGTTCTGGCAGACCTCCGAGGAGACAGCTACATCAGGCTCCTGACCACATGCACTTCCTGACACCCATATCGGCGTCTATCTTTGGTGACTGCACATGGAACAGATACCAAGGTAGAGTGGTCTCCAGATGGCCCCTCCTTGACTTTCTGTCCCACACTTTGTCGCCATATTTGCTCCTTAGAGCATTCTGTCACTCCTTCCAAGAAGGACTGAGGCATCCACACTTGGTCTTCCTTCTTCATGAGCTTCATGTGGTCTGTTAGTTGAATCTTGGCTATTTCAAGCTTTTGGGCTAATATCCGCATATCAGTGAGTAAATATCATGTGTGTTCTTTTGTGATTGGGTTAATTCACTCAAGATGATATTTTCTAGTTCCATCCATTTACCTAAGAATTTCTTGAATTCATTATTTTTAATAGCTGAGTAGTATTCCATTGTGTAAATGTACCATATTTATTTATCCATTCCTCTGTTGAAGGATATTTAGGTTCTTTCCAGTTTATGGCTATTACAAATAAAGCTGCTATGAACATAGTGGAGCATATGTCCTTGTTATCTGTTGGAGCATCTTCTGGGTATATGCCCAGGAGTGGTATAGCTCGGTCCTCAGGTAGTGCTATGTCCAATTTTCTGAGGAACTGCCAGACTGATTTCCAGAGTGGTTGTACCAGCTTGCAATCCCATCAACAATGGAGAAATGTTCCTCTTTCTCCACATCCTCGCCAGCATCTACCATCACCTGAATTTTTTATCTTAGCCATTCTGACTGGAGTGAGGTAGTATCTCAGGGTTGTTTGGATTTGTATTTCCCTGATGACTAAAGATGTTGAGCATTTCTTAAGGTGCTTCTCAGCCTTTCGAATTTTCTCAGTTGAGAATTCTTTGTTCAGCTCTGTACCCTATTTTTTAATAGGGTTAATTGGTTGTATGAAGTCAAATGTCTTGAGTTCTTTGTATATATTGGATATTAGCCCTCTATCAGATCTAGGATTGGTAATGATCTTTTGCCAATCTGTTAGTTGCTGTTTTGTCTTATTGACAGTGTCTTTTGCCTTACAGAAGCTTTGCAATTTGATGAGGTCCCATTTGTCAATTCTTGATCTTAGAGCATAAGCCATTGGTGTTCTGTTCAGGAACTTTTCCCCTGTGCCTAAGTATTCGAGGGTCTTCCCCACCTTCTCTTCTATTAGTTTCAGTGTATCTGGTTTCATGTGAAGGTCCTTTATCCACTTGGACTTGAGCTTTGTACAAGGGGATAAGAATGGATTGATTTGCATTCTTCTACATGCTGGTCTCCAGTTGATCCAGCACCATTTGTTGAAAATGCTGTCCTTTTTCCACTGGAAAGTTTTAGCTCCTTTGTCAAAGATCAAGTGACCATAGGTGTGTGGGTTCATTTCTGGACCTTTAATTCTATTCCATTGATTTTTCTGCCAGTCTCTGTACCAATACCATGCAGTTTTTATCACTACTGTTCTATAGTAGAGTTTGAGGTCAGGGACAGTGATTCCCCCAGAAGTTCTTTTATTGTTGAGAATGGTTCTCACTATCCTGGGTTTTTTGTTATTCCAAATGAATTTCCAAATTGCTCTTGAAGAATTGATTTGGAATTTTGATGGGGGTTGCATTGAATCTGTAGATTGCTTTTGGCAAGATGGCCATTTTACTAAGTTAATCCTGCCGATCCAGGAGCATAGGAGATCTTTCCATTTTCTGAGATCTTCTTCTATTTCTTTCTTCAGAGACTTGAAGTTCTTGTCATGCAGATCTTTCACTTGCTTGGTTAGATTCACTCCAAGATATTTTATATTATTTGTAACTATTGTGAAGGGTGTCATTTTTTTAATTTCTTTTTCTTTTAATAGAGGAAGGCTACTGATTAGTTTGAGTTGATTTTATATCCAGCAACTTTGCTGAAGTTGTTTATCAGGTTTAGGAGTTCTCTGGTGGAAGTTTTAGGGTCACTTAAGTATACTATCATATTATCTGCAAATAGTGAAAGTTTTACTTCTTCTTTTCCTATTTGTATCCCTTTGACTTCCTTTTGTTATCTAATTGCTCTGGCTAGGACTTCCAGTACTATATTGAAAAGGTTGGATGAGAGTGGACAGCCTTGTCTAGTCCCTGATCTTAGTGGGATTGTTTCAAGGTTCTCTCCATTTAGTTTGATGTTGGCTACTGGCTTGCTGTATATTGTTTTTACTATGTTTAGGTATGTGCCTTGAATTCCTGATCTTTCCAAGACTTTTGACATGAAGAAGTGTTGGATTTTGTCAAATGCTTTCTCAGCATCTAATGAGATGATCATGTGGTTTTTTTTCTTTGAGTTTATTTATGTAGTGGATTACATTGATGGATTTTTGAATATTGAACCATCCCTGCATTCCTGGGATAAAGCCAACTTGATTATGATGGATGATTGCTTTGATGTGTTCTTGGATTCTGTTTGCAAGAATTTTATTGAGTATTTTTGCATTGATATTCATAAGTGAGATTGATCTGTAGTTCTCTTCCGTCGTTGGGTCTTTGTGAGGGTTAGGTATGAGCGTAATTGTAGCTTCATAGAACGAATTGGGTAGTGTTTCTTCTGTTTCTATTTTGTGGAATAGTTTGAAGAGAATTGGTATTAGGTCTTCCTTGAAGGTCTGATAGAATTCTGCACTAAAACCATCTGGTCCCAGACTTTTTTTGGTGGGAAGACTTTTAATGACTGTTTCTATTTCTTTAGGGTTTATGGGGCTATTTAGATGGTTTATCTGCTCCTCATTTAACTTTGGTACCTGGTATCTGTCTAGAAAATTGTCCATTTCATCCAGATCATCCAATTTTGTTTAATATAGGCCTTTGTAGTAGGATCTGATGATGTTTTTAATTTCTTCAGTTTCTGTTGTTATGTCTCCCTTTTCAGTTCTGATTTTATTAATTTGTATACTGTTTCTGTGCCCTTTGATTAGTCTGGCTAAGGGTTTGTCTATCTTGTTGATTTTCTCAAAGAACAAGCTCCTGGTTTTGTTGATATTTTGTATAGTTCTTTCTGTTTCTACTTGGTTGATTTCAGCTCTGAGTTGATTATTTCCTGCCATCTACTCCTCTTGGGTATATTTGTTTCTTTTTGTTCAGGTGTGCTGTCAAGTTGTTAGTGTATGCTCTCTCCAGTTTTTTTTTTTTTTTTTGTAAGCACTTAGAGCTATGAGTTTTTCTCTTAGTACTGCTTTCCTGGAGTCCCACAAGTTTTGGTATGATGTGTCCTCCTTTTTCATTAAATTCTAAAAAGTCTTTAATTTCTTTCTTTACTTCTTCCTTGACCAAGTCATCATTGAGTAGAGCATTGTTTAGTTTCCATGTGTATGTGGATTTTCATTGTTTTTGTCATTATTAAAGATTAGCTATAGTCCATGGTGGTCTGATAGGATACAAGGGATTATTTCAATTTTTTTGTATCTGTTGAGGCCTGTTTTGTGACCAATTATATGGTCTACCATGAGGTGCTGAGAAAAAGGTATATTCTTTTGTTTTAGGATGAAATGTTCTATAGATGTCAGTTAAGTCCAATTGGTTCATAACTTCTGTTAATTTCATTGTGTCTCGATTTAGTTTCTGTTTCCATGATCTGTCCATTGCTGAGAGTGGGGTGTTGAAGTCTCCCACTATTATTGTGTGAGGTACAATGTATGCTTTGAGCTTTAGTAAAGTTTCTTTTATGTATGTAGATGCCCTTGCATTTGGGGCATAGATGTTCAGATTTGAGAGTTCTTCTTGGTACATTTTTCCTTTGATGAGTATGTAGTGTCCTTTCTTATCTTTTTTGATTACTTTTGGTTGAAAATCAATTTTATTTGATATTAGAATTGCTACTCCTGCTTGTTTCTTGGGACCATTTTCTTAGAAGTTTGTTTTCCATCCTTTCACTCTGAGGTAGTGTCTGTCTTCATCACAGAGGTGCAGCAAAATTCTGGGTCCTGTTTATGTATCCAGTCTGATTGTCCATGTCTTTTTATTGAAGAATTGAGTGCATTGATATTAAGAGATATTAAAAATTGATTGTTACTTCCTGTAATTTTTGTTATTAGTGGTAGAATTATGTTTGTGTAACTATCTTCTTTTGGGGTTGTTGGAAGACTACTTTCTTGCTTTTTCTTGGTTGTAGTTTCCCTCTTTGTGTTGTTGTTTCCCATCCATTATCCTTTGAAGTGCTGGATTTGTGGAAGATACTGTGTAAATTTGGTTTTGTCATGGAATATCTTGGTTTCTCCATCAATAGTGATTGAGAGTTTTTCTGGGTATAGTAATCTGGGCTAGCATTTGTGATCTCTTAGGGTCTGTATAATATCAGTCCAGGATCTTCTGGCTTTTATAGTCTCTGGTGAGAGTCTGGTGTAATTCTTATACTTCTGCCTTTATATGTTACTTTGCCTTTTTCCTTTACTGCTTTTAGTATCTTTTCTTTGTTTTGTATATTTGATGTTTTGATTATTATGTGACGGGAGGCATTTCTTTTTTGGTCTAGTCTGTTTGGGGTTCTGTAGGCTTCTTGTATATTTAAGGACATCTCTTTGTTTAGGTTAGGAAAGTTTTCCTCTATAATTTCGTTGAAGATATTCACTGGCCCTTTAAGTTGGGAGTCTTCCCCCTCATCTATACCTATTATGCTTAGGTTTGGTCTTCTCATTGTGTCCTGTATTTCCTGGATGTTTTGTGTTAGGAGCTTTTTGCATTTTGCATTTTCTTTGACCGTTGTGTCAATGTTTTTCATGGTATCTTCTGCGCATGAGATTCTCTCTTCTATCTCTTGTATTCTGTTGGTGATGCTTTCGTCTATGACTCCTGATCTTTTTCCTAGGTTTTCTACCTTCAGGGTAGTCTCCCTTTGAGAATTCTTTAGTGTTTCTACTTCCATTTTTTAGATCCTGGATGGTTTTGTGTAATTCCTTCACCTGTTTTTTGTGTTTTCTTGCATTTCTTTAAGGGCTTCTACCTGTTTACCTCTGTTCTCAAATTCTTTGAGAGTGTTGTTTATGTCCTTTTTAAAGTCCTCCATCATCATCATGAGAAGTGATTTTAATTCTGAATCCTGCTTTTCCAGTGTGATGTGGTGTTCAGGACTTGCTATGGTGGGGGAACTGGGTTCTGGTGATGCCAAGTAACTTTGGTTTCTGTTGTTTACATTCTTACGCTTGCCTTTTGCTATTTGGTTAGCTGTATTGCTACTCGCACTCACTGGTTCTGACTGGAGTCTGCCTTTCCAGTTATCTTGGTTGTGTCAGAACTCCTCGGGGTCCAGATGTCTCTGTGATCCTCAGCTCCAGCTGTTCTGGGTACAGTGGCTCCTGTAGGATGTCTCAGAATATGGTGTCTCCATGGTAGTAGGCCAGCTAGGTGTTTGTTGCTCTGAGTGTAGTTGCTCCTTTAGGATGTCTCAGGATATGGTGTCTGCTGCTCTGAGTTCAGTGGCTCCTCTATGCTGCAGCTCTGAGGACAGTGGCCTGTCTGCAGTTATGTGGGCAGTAGCCTGTCTAGGATGTTTCGGGATATGTTTTCCACAGGTGAGCAGACCAGCTGGGTGTCTGCAGTTCTGAGGGCAGTGGCCTGTCTAGGATGTCTCGGGACGCATTTTCCACAGGGGAGCAGACTGCTGGGTGTCTGCTCTGGCCACCAGGATCACGGCGAGGGGCAGAACAAGAGTGGTTTTCCACAGGGGCAGGGCTTGGATGCCAGGTGTGCCTTGGGGGCTCCCTGCTTCCAGTTGTGCCTCTAGGGAAAGTGTAGGACAGTGGTCTAGTTATTCTACCTGCAGTTCTGAGGGCAGTGGCCTGTTTAGGATGTTTCTGGTATGCATTTTCCACAGGGGAGCAGACTAGTTGGGTGTCTCTCTGGCCACCAGCATCCAGGCAAGGGGCCCGCTTAGAACTTTTGATTATACTCATAAGTATGGGAAGAAAATAATAATTGATCTTAGAACTTTGTTGGGAAAAAAAATTCATAGAATGACCGACAGGAATTTCAAGTGTTACAGATCATTAGTTTTCTCTTAAACGATTATGTGTGTCCACATGTGATGCCTGTCTCTGCACATGTGTGTGTGTCATGTGATTGTAATGACCATGGAGTCCAAAAGAGGTCATCAGATCTCCTTGACCTAGAGTTGCAGGTGCTGGGTTGCAGTTAGGGGTGCTGGAAATTGAATGCTAGTCCTCTGAAAAAGCAGCAAGCCCTCTTAACCACCAAGCTATTGTTCCACCCTGATTGTTATTTAATATAAAAGTTGCTGTGAGGAATGATTAGTAACACAAATCCAAGAAGATGAAAAAAAATGAGTTAGTGAGTAGTTATTTTCACTTAATAAGCTTTAGAAGTTTAGTGTCAGATTAAAGATGTTTAAAGAAGAACACTGTTTCTCAAAAATTTCAGTTCAAAATGAATCAAAACCTTTGAAAATCACTAAATGTTGTCAAGAATTAGTTTTGGGCTGTGATTCTATGAACTATGACAATTATATTGAATGATGTTGTTCCTTATGCTTAATTGTTGTTTTCAGCTAATTAGAGCCTATACTTCAAGGACATGGTAGTAACTATGCATAAAGAACCATGAGAATACAAGGCTCCAAAGGCAATGCATGACCTGAAACATGTGGCCTTGTTATAAAACCAGAATCATACTGAGAATAGAGAAAGCTCCATGCTTTCACTGTTTCTCTCATGAATAAGTTCTGTGAGTTTTAAAGAAAACCTGATGTTTTTAAGATTTAGTTGCTTCAGGTCCCCCTCTTTGCTTTCTCTCCTTCCTGACATACACCCCCAAAAAATCTGAAAAAAATAAAAAATTCCAGTGAATACTGTCACTCATTGTCATCAGTTAGTACACTCATTTTTATTGAATTCCCGGGTATGAGAGAGGTTTGAAAAACATCTGGCTATGTTATGGTTGATTTTAATATCAACTTACCACAAATTAGAATTACTCAAGTAGGGACTCTCACCTTAAGAACCGCCCTGATTGCTTTGATTAAGGAGCCTCACATCTATGGATGTTGGCACCTTCCGGCAGCAGTCTGCTTAAAATGTTCTGGAAGAGAAAATTTACTCACGTTACATTCTTAGCTAGGAGTTGATACGTCCTGCTGCTGTTATAACTGCTCATTTCTTCACTGATACCAGAACTGGCACTTCATTTCTTTTTGGACCAAGGACCAGTGGCTCTCCCAAAACATTTCAGGTTTTCGGTGCCAGAATGAGACTGCAAAAGCACCCAGCCTTGTAGACTGAGCAACTGCTGGGTTGTCAGTCTCCACAGTGAGAGGTAGACACTGTGAGATGATCCTAACTGATGAGGCACCCAGCCTCAAGAACTGAGCAGCTACTGGGTTCCCAGCCTCAAACTAGTGACCGGGCCATTAGTTCTATTCCCCTAGAAAGCCCTGAATAATACAGGCTACATCTGCCAAATATTTCCAATTCCAATTCAAAATTTTTAAATGGAATGAACTTGCAACAGAAAAGAAATTCTGCAGCACTCAGATTTCCAATGCTGTAACAAACACATGAGCTAAATCAGCTTGGAAGAGACTAGTGGTTTCCCAGTTTCCAGCGGAGCTGCTTGTTCCTGTTGCTGTAGGTCTATGGTAGCACAGTATATGATAGAAGAAACATGTGACACAGGAGGCCTGTCTCATGATGAATGAAAGCAAAGGAAGAAAATGTAAAACCTGTTCTCCATACATTCTGCAAGGTTATAACTCCCTTGCACTGGGGTCTATTACAAGACTGTGGGGTGGTGGGCTGTGAGAAGCAGCTGGGTACTTGGTTGAGCATGAGTTTCGAACCCTGGAACCTTAATTGGATGGCAGGAGTTCAGCTCTGCTCCGGGGCCCTGGTTCCTTTCATTTAGCTTTAGCCCTTCAACAACCCCTTTCACAGAGAGGTTGCTGACCATCAGTCACGAGGAACAGTCCCTCAGGCTCTCTCATATGCAGATGAGGTATCTCCAAGCTCTCAGACCAAGCCAATAGGCATTATCTGCTGCCAGACCCTAACCCACCCCGAAACTGTATATAAGGGCTCTATATAGGGGAAGTAAAGCACGCTCAAATATCATCCTGGTGTCCAAGAGTTTCTGTCACAAGAGCAGTAACACTTGGGGAGAGATCTGCTCTCCCAGAACCTGCCTGGGACACCAAGCTGCCTTCTTGTCAGCTAGCCGACTTCTTATCAGCCCAGCCCCGGCCTGGACCGGCTCAGTGCGGAGAGACAGGTGCAACACCTGGGAGAGACCAGCTGGCAGCAGCAAGGGAGCAGAGGCAGCAGTGGAGGCAGGCAATCTCCCCCTGTTCGCACTGTGTCCTTTGGCCTCTCTACCTCCCGCATCAGGCCTACGGACAGTGGAGATGCAGTCTGGAGGCAGCACAGAGACAGTAGCGAGCCCTCCCTGCTCTCACCCTGTCCCCAGCCGGGAGATCGTCATGGGACAACCTCCAGAACAAGGGACCTACACAAGACCCCTTTTATCTTCCTATCACACTATGAAGGGCAGAGGAGAGTGGGAGAAGCTCTGCCTTTATACCTGAGCCTTTGGGAAACATTAAACTACAAAGCGTGGCATCTGCCAAAATAAATGCCGTTTCTCATTATTTTGCTCAATGAACTATAATACCACATTAAAGTGTTTTGCTTAAGAACATAAAATATTCATGAATAATAAGTTTCTGCAAAAGGACAGTTTCACAAGTTAGATAAAATAAACGTATATGGGTTTAACATAAATTATAATTTACTTTCTTAATTGATTACTACAGGGCTAATAATTTAGACTTAATCATGTGTACTGCATTTTAATTGTGTATGTTTCATTTAGAATTTGGGCTTTGGATGTTGTCAGTGGTTACATTGGAAACCCACTGGGGAGATTCCTTGCATGTTAACCATTTCTGGTCACATACATGTACATGTACACACATACATATATATCCATACATCCATCTATACAAGCATACACAGCTTCTTCAATTGAAAAACACATACAACTCTCATTTCAGCTCTGATATTTCACTGTAGAGATGCTAACATTAAAAAGTCTCCAGTTATTGTTGAGTAGTTGACAGAAGGCAGACAGTAGAAGCAGAGACAGGCATATTCCAAAAATTAAGTCTCTAGCCAGTGCAAACATACTATCAAGCTTCATGGAGAGAGACTCTGACTCAGAACAACAGGAAAAAGAGTCATAGAGAAGACCCTGGAAGTCCAACTCTGGCATGCTTACAAGCATGCACCTCACACACATGTACACAGTACAGGATACATATGGAAACCACACCATACACACATACACCACACACACACACACACACACACACACACACACACACACACACACCAAACCATACACATACACCAAAAGAATGGAGGGAGGAAACAAGAGAGGGAAGTATAAAGACAGGGAGGTGAAAGACAATACTTTTTATATAGAATTGTATTTTTACAAAAAAATTACAATTGTTATCCTATCAAAAACTTTGTATTTACTGTAGGAGTAATGCTTATTTTCAGATTTTTACACCTACTATTTTAATTCTCTTCAGCAACAAATATTATATTTTAACCAACTAAACATTATATTTTGACAAATATTTTAAAAACTCAATTACCTTGGCATAATGTCTTTTTAGTTCCTTATAGTATAATAAATATAAACACCTCTTCAAAGAATACGTAAGAATGGAGGCAAATTTTCAAAGACTTTTATTCATTTGTGTTCATCATGTAAAGCATATGCATACAAGCCTTTTATAAAAAATATTGAGAACAGAACTGAAACCTCTTAGAAAAGTTGACTTTTTTCTAGTGTTTAAGTGATATTTTTTAAAACATGAAACAAGTTTTAAGTGGATTTTTTCAATTTATTTTTTTTCTATCTGAATGAAAAAAAAACTCATAGAACAAAGAACTGAGTGTCTGTCTGATAAGACAAATTTAATCTAATGTGGTAAATATATCATCTCAAAGGAAAATAGACTATTTCAACTATACATATCTTTAAAAAAGAAAAAAGCCCCACTGTTGTTTTCCTGGATAGACTCTGTCTCAATTAGAACTTCTATTACTATGGAGAACCACCATGACTACAGCAACTTTTATAAAGGAAATCACGTAATTGAGGCTGGCTAACTGTCTCAGAGGATTAGTTCATTATCATCATGGCAGGAAGCATGTCAGCACACAGGTAGACATGGTGTTGGGGAAGGAGCTGAGAGTTCTACATCTAGGCCGCAGGAAGAGAGAGAGATACTGAGCCTGGCTTTAGCATTTTAAGCCCTAAGCCCCATTCCCCAGTGACACACTTCCTCCAACAAGGTCATACCTTCTAACCCCTGAGAAGGATCAACCCTCCCTAATGCCCAAGCATTTAAATCTATGAGCCCATAGGAGCCATTTTTATTCAAACCACCACAGCCTCAAATTCCTGAACTGATGAAACACTGCCAAGCACCTCAGCCTCTCAGGAAGATCTGCCGCAGTGTGTGCCTTGCTCTTAACAGCATGTTGTAAACCCATCACATATCTTCTGCCAAACACATACAATTAATGAAAATGTTTACTAAATTCCATCATTAATGAATGTAAAGAAGTCTGAACCTTCAAAAGGAAATTAGTTATACTTCTTCCCCAGAACATTCAAAGCACTAATACATCACCCTAACGTCTAAGTAGATGTTATATTTTCCTTCCCTACAATTTCAAATTTTTCATTCTTTACATTAAACAAAACAGACAGCAATATCTACACGGTGGTGCTGAAGATTTGCTTTCGTTGACGGCAATAAAGTTGTGAAAAACATAAATTCAGAGTATATACCTGAATGTTGTATGTATGCATTTAAAACTGTGTTCAGCACATGAAGTTGCTTGGCTGTAAGTTAAAGACTGCCGGTTTAACTACTTAATAGATACAATTTGAAAATAGGTGAGATGAGTCCACCGCCTGCTTTGCTTACTTTTCTTTAGAATTGCTGGGGAGAGTTACCTTTAAAAAGCTCCTTATAGAGAGAGGATGCTTTTGGCTTGAGTATAGTCCACCAAGGTGAAGAAGACATTGTGGCAGCAGCATAAGATGACGGGTCACACTGTGCTCACAGTCAGGAAGCAGGAGAGTGTTGAAGGCTAGTGTTCAACTTGCTTTACTCTTTTTTCCCTTCTTTTTCAGTCAGAGACTCTTTTCCACAGCATGGTGCTTCCCACACTCAGGGTTAATTCTCTTTAGAATTGCCTTCACAGACTGACCCAGAAGTTTATGTCTCACGTGACTCAAAATCCAGTCAAATCTATGACAAAGATTAACTATTGCACTATGCCAAGGAAAAAAATAAAATTAATCAGAATTATCATGTGAGGAAACTGTATGAACTTCTTATTAAGTGGAGCCATGTGTCCTCCTCTCCCAGGCCAAACGGCAGGCTCACACTCCTCAAATGAAGCACAAAACTAAAAGCAACTTTTAATTGTTTAAATATATAATACTAAGCAAAAACATTCTAGAACTAACATCCCTACTCCTTTGCACTTAGTCCAGAGTTCTCAGAATTTCTACTGTGGAAATGCATAATAGAACACACTAAGCAACTGAGCACATGAAAGAATCAGAGTTTTAATGTTTATTTGTATTTATTTATTTTTATTTATGGTGTGTGTGTGTGTGTGAGAGAGAGAGAGAGAGAGAGAGAGAGAGAGAGAGAGAGAGAGAAAGAGATGACAACCTCCCAGAGTTTCTTCTCTCCTTCTATGTTGTAGGTTCTGGGGGTTACATTTAGGAAGTAGGCTTAGTATCAGGTACCTTTACTAAATTAGCCTTTTCAGCATCCATGGAAGATGTATTTTCAGAGAAGTATAATACTTGGTGTCCTGAAAAGAACATAACAATAGGCAATGGGTGTCATTATTGGTATGCCAGCAACTCAGCATTCCTCTGGATTCCTACTTATACATCATCAAAGAGGAAATTGAATAAATTGTGCTATTTGGCAACATGTCCAAATCTTTCTAAGGCTCTCCAAAGTGTTGCTGTGTAAAGAAATTTTAATTCAGCAACATAGCTTTTCTGACAAGGGATCACATACCAAGCAAGACCTTCTGGGTCTATATGATATGGACAGAAAGCAAACACACCCTGTATTATAGTATGATTTGGCTGGAGTACAGGTATGCACTTAGTACACACCTTTAATCCCTAACAATAAAAGATAAAGCTAGTTTATAGATAGAAGCAGCCATGTTTGAAAATGACATCTAATTCAGTGGCAGACAAAGTGATGAATCTGAGAAAGATTTGACAGAATAGGATATGCCTAACTCACATGAAAATAGCAGACGAAGAGACGCTACTTAAGAGCAGGGAGTGAGAAAAAAGGCAGTGTGGTGTGTGATGTTGTCATAGGCAGTGTGGTGTGTGATGTGGTGATAGGCAGTGTGGTGTGTGATGTGGTGATAGGCTGTGTGGTGTGTGATGTGGTGATGGTATACGGTGTGGTGTATGATGTGGTATGTGATGTGGTAGTGGTATGCATACGGCAGTTTCACTGGGACAGTTTTACAGAGAGACAAGTTGGAGATAGAACAAGCTAGACAGAGGTGAGGACAGAACAAACCAGAGAATGAGGAGCCAGAAGGTCAGAACGTATTGCCAGAACTATGAGTCAAGGCAGAGCAATTCATTCAAAAGCTAAGAGAAACAGGATTGAATCAGTAAGCTTGGATGATTGGATTGTATGAATGGAAGCTAAAAGCATCCAAGGCCATGCCTAGAAATAGTTAGAACAGAGAAAGAAATGCTCTGGGCATTTTGATCATGTTGTTTTATCACAATTGCAAAAATTCTAACAGCAAGACAGAAAATAAGGGAATATGATAGCCTCTGGATAAAAGAAGGGTACAATATAAACGTGTAATATACATGTGCAGACTATCACAGAGAATTTAAGAGTCTTTCAAAGCTACGATGTTGTTGTTGTGGTCTGAATTAGAATGTTCTCCATAGGCCTGAGTATGTGAACATTTGATATCCATTTGGTGAAGTTCTTTGGAGAAATAGTGCATTGTCCCTAAAGGAGCTGTATCACTGGGGTCAGACTTTGAAAATTCAACCCCCACTCTACTTTTCCAAGTGCAGTACCATATATCCTTTTTGAGCATGAAAGCAGTGTAAGTGATAAATGAGAGGATTTTCTTATGGGTCTCAGTGTTTGAACTAGGACATGATGTTGGTTCTGACGTAATTAAGAAGATAAGTCCTGGGTCATCCTCTTCTTCATCCTCCTCCTTTCCTCTTCCTTCCAAATCCTCCCTGTCCCTCTGCTTCTTACTCTCCTCCTCCCCATTCTCTTCTCATTCCTCATCCTCCTCTCCATCCTCCCATTCTTCTACCTCCCCCTCTCTATCCTCTTCTACTCTTTTCCTTAATGTTTGTAGTAATGATGTGATCTCTTCCTGTTCTCATTGCTTGCTGCCTTGCCTCCCTGTCAAGATGAACTCTTATACTGGGAACGGGAAACTAAAATAAACTCATTTGTTCATAAGTTACTTGGGGTTTGGGTAATTTATCATATCCACAAAAAATAATAATACACTAACAAAAGTCTTATTAAATTTCAAAAAATACAAGTTTCAATGGTCACTCCAAATTTTTATAATTAGTATTTCTTCATGAAGCTGGAGAGATGACTTGGTGGTTCCAAGATGGGTAGACTCAGGGAGGGGATATTGGGCAAGAGGATCAAGTGAAGCATTGAGATGTATTTGAGGAAGAGAACTCAAGGAGAGTCAGGTAGAATTGAGCAGCTTTAAAGGGGTGGTATGGGAGTGCAGTGGAAATTTACTAAAATATAAGAAGTCAATATCTTAAGTCTCTGAATATTGAGGGAGGACAGATTCCCAAATAGCCATCTCTTATAACCCAAAATAACTTTTATTATTGAGATTGGTTTACATCCAATTGAGTTGTTAGCCAAAGGATTTCCTCAAAAATCCCTAAACAAACCAGGCATTGCCAAGATAATCAGCTACTCTCCATAAACCAACAGCAAGACCCTAATGCAGAGAGAAGATACAACTCATTGAGTATGAAGAGGTCAAGCTAATGCCGACATAAAACCTTCACCTCTGTGTTCTAGTGTATTTGAAACAGGAAGGTACTCTCCATGCTACCAAAGAGAAACCTAGTCACAAAATCTTTGATCTACAGTCTGTCCTGACTGCAATTATGCTAGCACAAAGCTTGTGGGAATAACCAACCAAGGTCTGATTTGACACAGGGCCCACTCTACGAGATGAAATTTCCACCCAACCCTGATTGAGTGACCAAGAACCAGAGACAAGATAGTCCAAATACCTAGGATAAAACCAAATACTACTGGTCTAAAAACGTAAGAATAAAGTGACTCCTGAAGATATTCTGCTGTGCTCATAGACTGATGCTGTATTCAGTAATCATCAAATCATCAAAGAGGCTTCGTTCTGTAGTAGATGAGGAAAAAAAATACAGAGACCTACGGCCAGACATTACACATGGGGGAGGGAAGAGAGTGGGACAGCTCTAAACGAAATGCTGCTACCCACCCCCATTCTACCCACCAGCTCAGGGAACTCCAGAAAAAAAGGAGACAGATGAAGGATGGAGGATGGAGGGCACCAAGAGACAAGGTTCTCTTAATTAATAAAGCAAATTTCACATGAACTCACAGGGACTGAAGCTGCAGGCTCAGAGCCTACTTGGGTCCACACCAAGTCCTGTGCTTGTATAGTGTAGGTTCCAGTTTAGTATTTTATAGGACTCCTGATCATGTGACTAAGTGAGTCCCTGATTCTTATTCCTTCTCCTTGGGATCTCTTCTGTGTGTTAGTTTGCCTTGTACAACTTCGAAGTAATGATCCTGTTATCTTATTATATTTTGTTTGTTTCTTTAAAGTTTGTTTAAAAAAAATTTTCAGACGATAACTTCCACTAGATGGTGCAAAATACAACTACTGTAAGACATTGGCGCATGCTCAACTCAGAACTCAAGGTTTCTTAGACTCTTGGTCATTCAGATGGATTCATCTCATCGATCTTACAAGATGCTTGATGATTGATGGGTATAGCATCAATTTACTTAGGGACACAAGTTCTTTCATGTAGTTGATGTTTTGAAAGACAACACAAAAGAATTGGCGGAATGGAAGCGGCTCTAGAGGGGCCGTCTGGAGACCATTCCATCTGGGTATCCATCCCATGTGCAGTCACCAAAGTTAGACGCTGATGTGGATGTCAGGAAGTGCATGCTGACAAGAACCTAATATAGCTGTCTCCTTAGAGGTCTGCCAGAGTCTGATACATTCAGAGGATGATGCTCACAGCTAGCCACTTATCTGATCAAGGGTTTCACAATGGAGAAGTTAGAGAGAAGACTGAAGGAGCTGAAAGGGTTGGTGGCCCCATGAGGAGAGCAACAATACCAACCAACCAGAGCTCCCCAGGGTCTAAACCACCAGCCTGGGAGCACATAGGGAGGGTCCCATGACTCCATCTCTATATGTTGGGGAGGATG
The DNA here is from genome assembly GCA_030674055.1 of Rhabdomys pumilio. Lineage (NCBI taxonomy): Eukaryota > Metazoa > Chordata > Mammalia > Rodentia > Muridae > Rhabdomys > Rhabdomys pumilio. The sequence goes on from JANHMN010000017.1 coordinate 34,482,420, forward strand.
GCCTTGTCGGGCATAGGTGGGAGAGGAGATTCTTGGTCCCATGAAGGCTGAACACCGAGTAGGGGGGAATTCGAGGGTGGGGAGGTGGGAGTGGGGTGGTAGGTGGAGGTACATTCTCATAGAAGCAGGAGGAGGGGGATGGGATAGGAGGTTTCTGGGTTGTGGGGGGAATGGGGTAAGGGGATAAAATCTGAAATGTAAACATAATATCCAATATTTGAAAAAAGGAAAAAAAAAAAAAAAAGAAGAAAGAAAGCTTTCCTCCAAAGTGTGACGCAGAATGAAATCGAGAAGGGTCTCATGCCATGCATTCTGTATTCCTTGCTCCAAAATTGACGTTCAGAAATAATATAGCTGAAAGCTTTGACAGTTCTTAGAGAAAAGAACACTAATTGCTTTAAGCCATGTATTTTTAACATTCCCATAGAGAAAATTTCCAGGTGAGTGTTAATATAATAATCAAAAGACACGAGAATTTAGAGACAAAAAACCAGGAAAGGCCTGGGAGAGTCTAGCATCCTGGACCTCCAATGTCTCTTTAAATCTCTTAAACAAGAAATCACATTTGCTGAAAAAAAAAATTGATCAGGAAGACATTTTAAAATAACAATTTATTGATTTTGGTCATGAGAGGGTTAGAGGGTAGTATTCTTGTTGTGTATTTATACAAGATAAAAATAAACTCACTGTTACTCTTTACACTTTCAATCCCCCCATTTAACCTCTTCTTCTAGCCTAGCTATCTAATTTCTTCTTTTTCTCTTCCCATACTAAGATTCCAAGAAACACCTGCTTTCTATTGAACGTTCAGTGCTTCTTAATCTTGCTTGCCCCAGTCTATAAAAGGTTACTAGGGCCTTAAACAACACAGAGGTCAGCTGTTCTCCATCTGGGCCCTGAAATGCTTTGTCCCCATTAAAATGTAGTTTGTCAGAATATTTCCTTTAAGCCTCTCATAGCTGTAAAATCTATAACTAAGAAATCTATACTAGATAAGAATCATAACTAGAAAATCTATAACTAAGAAAAAATGATAATATAATATGCATTTCATTCATTTGCTTGATATATTTATATATATGCCTGAAATGTATACATTAAGTATATACTAAACATATTGCACATTATAAATCACATACACTTATTTAACAGATAAATATGCATTATCAAGCAAGTATAATAATACCTGCTTTATTATGTATATATAATATATGCTGAAAAAACTTTTGTGTATATATGAATTCTCTGACATTTTAACTTGGAGGAAAAATAATGACCCTGGGCCTTTTTGAAATACTAGGAAGAAATTGAAAGACACAATTTGCCTGACTGTTTAACACAGATAAAGCTTGTTGTGCCAAATCTTGCATCTGAACATCTGTAAGCATTAACTTATTTGAATCAGAGGCTCAAACATCTCACCTTCAATTCCAAAAACCAGAGCTGGGCCCTCTCACCTGCCTGTTTTATCATTTGGTGTGGTAATCCAGAGTCTTCTCACTAAGTCCAGGGGCAATGCTCTTCCCTTCCCATGCCCTTACTTTACCTACTGCGCTGTAGACTCCTGAACTCTGCTCATCCATCTCCACTTTTCCTTGGAGTCCCATGATCTAAGCACTGTGGTATCCAAGAGCTCAGCCCTTTGGCCCAATTTCTTCTCTAGTCACACCCACTCTCTTAGAAATCTCCTTGTGTTCACTTAAACGCATATGACCTTCAACTTACATCCAAAGACTAAAGTTTCCCTTTGAACCACAGCCTCATTTAGTATCCTCCTCGACATCTCAGATGAGATTGATGGGTAACAAAGACTTTAATAATAATGGATCCAAAACTGAGCTTTTCACCTTTCCCCTTCTTCTGAGTCTTCCCCAGTTTCAGCAAAGCTACCTTTGTTCTCTAGGTTACCTCTCCTGACAACATTGTAATTATCCTGGCTGTCTCCTTTTCACATGTCTCATCTCATCAGAAAATTCTATGGCTGTAGTTTCAAGGTATTCAGATCCCAACCCCTTCATGTTTTTTCTATCCACCTCTGTACTGGCTGGTTTTGTGTGTCAACTTGACACAAGCTAGAGTTCTCACAGAGAAAGAGTTTCAATTGAGTGAATGCCTCCATGAGATCCAGCTGTAAGGCATTTTTTTCAATTAGTGATTGAGGGTGGGAGGGCTCATTGTGGGTGGTGCCATCCCTGGGCTGATAGTCCTGGGTTCTATAAGAAAACAAACTGAGCAAGCCAGGGGAAGCAAGCCAGTAAGCAGCATCCTGCACGGCTTCTGCATTCACTCCTGCCTCCAGGTTCCTACCCTGTCTGAGTTCCTGTCCTCACTTCCTTTGGTAATGAGCAGCAATGTGGAAGTGTAAGCTGAATAAACCCTTTCCTCCCCAACTTGCTTCTTGGTCATGATGTTTTGTGCAGGAATAGAAACTCTGACTAAGACAACCTGTCATCTAGATTATTATGATAGTTCGCTCACTGGAATTTGTTCTTTCTTTATGTTTCTATTTCACTCTGTCATGGTCCTCTTTTTAAAAGATGAGGTACAGTTCCCATTTCCAGAGATGAAAACCAAAGTCTATGTTACCAGCCTAAGCCCCTAGTCTCTTTTTCTCAAGCCACGGTGATGCTCATCTTGTAAACACAGGTCTTTCTGCATCTGGACCTGGTCATTAGAAGATCCCTTACACTGAACTGTACTCCCTCAGGTGTCAGTGATCATTGTCTGTCCTTCAGTGTCCTGTTATCTGTCAGTTTCTTGATGGGCATTAACTCCTGGGCACACCTCTCTTACCTGCTTTTGTTTACCGAAGCATATATATCTTCCCACTTTTTACCATTTCGTTAAGTTTTGTCTCCACTCTGGTAGGATACAAGCTTGTTGTAAGCAATGATTTTTAGTTCAGCAAACACCCTCTGAAGTTGGAATAATAATTTAAAATGTTGATTTTTTTTCTGTTGTCTATTATTTTATGACCATCTTCAAGAAGTCCACAGTCAAAAACTCCGACCCATAATTGTTCTTGTCTGAAAGAACTGCAGGTACGAAAATGGAAAAGAGCCTGAGGAAAAGGAGGTCCAGTGACAGGCCCAAATTGGGATCCAGCTCAAGGGGAGGCCCCAAGGCCTAACACTATTACTGAGGCTATGGAGTGCTCACAAAAAGGGGCCTATCATGACTGCCCTCCTAAAGACGCAACAAGCAGCTCAAAGAGTCAGTTGCAGATACTTACATCCAACTAATGGAGAGAAGCTGCAGACCTCTATGGTTGAATTAGGGAAAAGCTGGAAGAAGCTGAGGAGGAAGGTGACCCTGTAGGAGGATCAGCAGTCTCAATTAGTCTTGACCCCCAAGATCTCTCAGACACTGGACCACCAACCAGGCAGCATGCACCAGCTGATATGAGGCACCCAACACATATACAACAGAGGACTGAAGTCCAGGTTTGGGTTCAGTCAGAAAATTCGCCTAACCATCAAGAGATTGGAGGCTTCGGGGAGTTTAGAGGTCTGGTGGAGTGGGGTTAGGGGTGGGGACATCCTCGTGGAAATGGGAAAAGGAGGTATGGGATGTTGAACAGTCAGAGGGTGGACCAGGAGAAGGATAAAATCTGGACTGTAAAAAAAGATTAAATAAAAAAAAAGAACTAAAGAAAAAATAGAGAAAAAAGAAAAAAAGGAACAGAAGCGAACACTTTCAAGTCTGAACATGAGATAGTCATCTATATGGTAATATGCTTTTTATGAGGGAAACAAATATTCTTGAAAAGATTCACTTCTAAGCCTTCTTTACAAACAACTTTTCTCCTACTGCTCCTTCACTTGCTCTTCCTCTTTCTCTCCTCTCACATTCCCTTCATTCCTCCCTCATTCAGTTCCTTCTTCTAAAAAGTCAGCCCTATATACAAGAAAGAAAACATTGTGTTTGGGGCACAATCCACTACTTATTTTGACTGCTTTCACGGTGGCTGTGAAGTTTTAATTTAGTAGACTCAAATGTGTGGTTATGTAGATTTACAATACCATGACAGTTTTAGTCACGTGAGTCGTCCATCTGAATTTTAAACTCTCTTTACGGAAAGGAACACAGCTTACTTCTGAAATATCCCAAGCCTGAAAAGTTGATTTCCGAGTCAATATACTAGTCATTAAGTAATGCCATCCCTGTTGAAGTCTGAAATTTGAAAGTCAACCAGCAGTATTGAGAACGGTTGAGAAAGCACACAATTTGCTCTGTGACAGTCCAACTGAGAGTGTGCAGTAGCTAAGCCCAGTCATGCAAGCACTCAATATGCAGCAGAGACAATGTGCCCAAATTAAACTTATTTTAATCAATACAAAGAGATAGTCTTAAATATTCAAAAGTCGGTTCCTCTGAAAAATCATTAAAGCGTAATAGAAACACCACTTTGTCATTAAAGAACAATATGAAAAATATGCATGAGGTTTTTTGAAGATATATTTCATAAGATGTGACCCCACCCAAAGCCTTATAAAATAAAATGAGAAAAATAATTTAATAATATAATGGATAATCATATAAATTATGTAAAAGAGTATAAATGTCAGTACACAATGAATAAATTCAAGTCATTCACACGCCAAAATCAATTATGAAAGAAAGTAATTAAAGAAAGAGGATGGAGAGGGGAAGATCTTTTTTAGTTAGACTTGAAAATGCAGCCTGGATCCTGGCTATTTACTTTGAGAGAAAAGATTTGAGTGGATGGTTTTCAGCTGACATTCATTCTAAAGCCAAGAAAAAAAAAAATCCAGGTTCAGAACTAAGTGTTTTAGTTAGGAGAGATGACAGAGGTTCTGGTTAGTCAACAAAATAATGGACTGGGTATTAGGACTATCTTGTACCTCACTGGTACAAATCGGCATAATTATGCTTTAATTGTATTTTAAGAGAAAAGTTTTATTTTAACAGGAAGGGTGATATGTAGGAGGAGCTAAGGTGGGAGGAGTACGGAGAAGAAGAGAAGGAGTAAGGAGAGGAGGAGAAGAAGGACAGGAGAAGCTAGGTGATGAGAGAGAGAAAGGAGGGGGGACATGGAGGCAGATGTTGACGTGTCTCCACCAGTCAAAGATAGGTGATATATCTAGGTTGGGTATTGGGTTACACTTCTGATTGAGCATTACCAAACTTATAAAGCCTTTGATTAACATTTTAAAAAATTGTATAAAAGGAAAAAGGAAAAGGGAGCGTGGGATAGGGGTTTTCTAGGGAGGGGAAATGGGGAAAGGGGATGACATCTGAAATGTAAATAAAATATCCAATAAAAAAAAAGAAAAAGAAAAAGATAATGCAGCCTGGAAAGTTGACAAGATTTGCTTAAAGCTTAAAGCCTTCCCATACAGTATAGAGCTCCTTCTGTATCTCCACGATCCTGTAGATGGCAGAGTCTAGACAGGGTACAAAGCTAACGGTGAGCATTTTCAGATCCTAGGAGCACATGAGATCTAATAAGGTCAGTAACCTTTGACTTCACTTTGGCCTTTTGCTTTTGTCTCAGTATTTTTCCCCCTAAAAGAATATTCCTTCAGTCTCCTTGTAGAGTAAAACTTTTAGTATCTCAGTGTCTTGCTTTCAAATAACTCCTTTTTCTTCTGTTCTCTATTTTTAATCTTTTTCCAATTTGAAGTTCTTCCTCCAAGCTGCATATATATATATATATATATATATATATATATATATATATATATATA
>JANHMN010000017.1:34488140-34503299 GCA_030674055.1 Rhabdomys pumilio
ATATATATATATATATATATATATATATATATATATATATATATATAATCAAGAAGTGTAAAAGTCTTTCTACATTTTAGCACTAGTCCTTATTTCTTGACAAAATTACATCAAATGATACTGTATCATTAGTCAATTAATTTAATTAGATCATTGCCAACTTCTGATAGCCATAGATGAAACCACTCTCAATACCATGAATTTCTTTTCACTATTCCCTGAAAATAGCCAGTGGCCTAAAAATAATACATATTAGGGATTATGTTGTTTTAATGCCAGATTAGGACCACTGGCATGATTAATAAATAGTTCAAGTGAAGTTTCCACTAGCTATGCATGACTTTATTCTCAAGAGAGCTAGGCTTTTTATTCTTACAAGAAACCTGAGTAGGACAAAGGTTGTATAACAGAAACATAATCCAGTTAAGGTTTAAGTCTGCAAAGATTTAATGCAAAATTAAATATTCAATATTTCTAAGTCTATAGTATGAAAATGTCGATAGTGCTTTTATGGTGTATGAAGGCATTTTTTTAAAATGAAAAAGCAGAAGAATCTTAGAGAATTTAACCAGATAAATTTGCACGTTATAAGTCTTAAAACTAGAAACCATATTATTAACTGTGAAACTATGTAATTAGTTTCCTTATGAGTCTTCAATTTTTTGCTAGATAAAATTAAAACTGCCAGTGAAAATTGAGGCCATTATGAACATGACAGGTCATTTGTTGAGAAAAAGGTTATGTAGAAATAGCATCTGATAATTTGTTGGAAATATTAGCATATAGATGGCAATAGAATGCAAAGCATTATCAGAAGAATTTTAATCAGAATTATTTTGCTACACAAGTCAAATATGTTTCTTTTCCGAATGTAGTTAGGCTCTTAGCAGTAACAGTAGACATAACCCTCGTTAAATATATTTGTCTAAAACCAAGTTTATGTAATATTTGCAATTCTAATGCTTTCAAAATCACAGAATTACAAAACGCATAGAATCTGCAACAAAGAATGAATAATAACTCACTCACCTCACAAGAGGCTAAGACACTAGGACTTTAATTGAAACATTCTTAATGATGTAGAGCTTTCTAAATTATAGATGCTATGCAAATTGTTAAGTATGGCTATTTAGTCCATATCTTAGTCCATATGAATGGGAATGGGGCTCCAGTCATCAGCCCTCCAAGCTGGCACAGTGAATGACAGACCCCATAGGAAGAAGAGAATAAGTCTGCATTATAGGAAGGCATACACTCCTGGATGTATGTGTCCTGCCTCTCTCTTTAGTGGTCCAATGCCACCTCTGTCTTCTGTAACTTCTCTGGCAGAAACACAAAGATGGTAGTTAAAGAACTGCCATAGTTCAGAACACTGTTTATATGAACAACAGCTGATATGTTTATGCAAAAGTTCTAGAAGTTTGAAATAGATCTTGATCCAAGAATAAAAATGGTGTTATCTATGAAATGACAACATTTCCAAAAGAGGAAGGGGGAGAACATATCTTAGGTGAGAGCTCAAAAAATTCTCTCAGAAGGCACTGGTAACTTCTAGTTATTTAGTATAGTTTTCCATATACTTAGTATAAAAACATATTAATATTGCCACTGTGAAAATCTTATTATGAAAAGTAATGTGCCTTTCTTATACACACTGAAAGTAGCTTTGATGAACTACTGACTCCTGCCATTTAGATTTCAAATACCAAGCAGTCACATCTTAACATATCTAAGCACTTACATCTAAAATGTAGATAAACTTATTTTGTTGGTATTTCAGCTATTCATGATTGGTTTGATCTGACTAGAGTCTGCCCACACTTGTCAACTGAATCTTAACATTGTAAATCACTGGAGGGGCATTTGAAAATCTATTGCTTTCCATGAGCATTTTGCTGTTTCCTTCACTGTAGTATCTAATTTAGGCACATAATCATACAGATAGAACTACATTTCCCAGCCTCCATCTGGAATACGATCGCCTGTTTCCCAGTTTCTATCAATGTACTGTCAAAGGAAAGAAAGCAAGCACTTCCTCCATCCTTCTCCCATAAGAAAATGCTGTTTTTCTTCTTTTCTTCCCTTTTCCTCCCTACACAAAGACACCCTCAGTAATGGTAAGGCCTACGGTTTGGGAACAGGGGAGGAATCCTGTCATCCAAAGGCCTGACTTCAAGTCTTGGGACCCATCAGGTTTCTCTGCATAACTAACTGAAAAAGGAGTCAAGAAACCTTCACTGTCACCATTTGCTCCAGGTAACCTGTGCTCTCTACTGTGATGCTCAATTCAATTATTCCAATGCTGAGTTGCTATTAGCAAAAGAAACTCCACTATTAGTTGTCATTTTCTTTAGAGGCTACATATTTATATTCCACTCCCTGCTCATATTGTACAAAGTTTCTTAACAAGGCTTGTTTTAGCCCCTCAAAATTATGAGATTTTTCAAAAGGAAACAGACGAGATTGTGTTTAAAACCCAAATACCCATGAATCCGCGGCTGTTAGCCGTTGCTTGCAATGTTTAGTACATCATAGAAAGAATCCTGCATGAATTATGCATAAGGAGACAAAAAGAAAGAAAAGGTGAGCTACAATTGCCTTTGGGTTTAAGGACTGTTAGGAAGTGCTGCTGAACTGAATGGATCAAGCGCTTTGGTGTAAAGCCCTTGAGCCTTATTGATGCCTCACATCAAATGCATCTTAAGGAAAAAGAGACATCTGGTGTCAAAGGCAAGGGACCTGAGCAGCTCCCTGGAGGACGGTATGCTTCTTCCTGACTGAGATTCCCATCGTTTCTTACCCACATGGTACCTTGATCTGTGAACACTTGGAGGATATCAAGCTAATGATTAAGGTATATGTGTTAAAGCAATATTATTTCTTTCAGAATGACAAGTCTCTCTTTTTTTTTTAATTTTAAGAACTAACGTATGCAAATATAAGAAGCAGAGGAAAATTCATTTCTATAATGTGTTCTCTGCAGAGGAGATGGCCTTATTCCTTCAATATCAGTAGTTTATTAAATTACAGAAACATTCCTGAACAGCTGCTAACACAGCCCAGAAATCACATACTGGACTCTGAAGTTAATTCAAGAAAAGGGCTTTGATCACGTAGATAATTTAGAGAAAATGACCAATGTCTAGCATGCTGTGAACAGTTGTAGTTTTTTAAGAACTTTGTCTAAGTCCAAGTATATAGTACACACCATGGCTATTTTCTGAAGATGAAACATCCCCTCAGGAAACTCACAAGAAAGTGGTCAGAGTCAGAACCCCATCCCTGTGGTTACATAAGAAGTAAACAAATGCTAGAGATAGGTGGGCTCTTTAGTGGAATGTTCTGTAAAATTATGCAAAGAATTTTAGTGCTATGGCTTTTATGAGCCATCGCTCAAGGTTGGGTGGGACTTCTCAGTGTCTGGGAGTTGCCAATGCTTCTATAAGTTAGCTCAATAAACTCATTAGCTCTCCAAGTTGGTAGAATCATCTCTTTACCTTAGTAGAAATAACTCAGTTGTTGATGCCATATCTGAGATTTATAGTCACTTTTCCATTTGCAACCAATTGGCAACCCAAAAACTCCACAGAACCTATAATGAGATTTGAAGGACTAGTTGCCTAGCCCCTTCTGTGGCTGATAAGGTATGAAACTGAGGATGATCTGTTTAGGGGTAAACCACTGGCAGGAGCATACCAATGTAGCTATACATATGCACTGTGAGTTGGTATCTCTCTTTGCTTGTAATGGCAGGTATGTGTCCCCTACTGTGGGAAGTCAGACAGTGAAACATCTTTGAGACAATTTTCAGGCTGGCTATCTTCCCTATGTGATGTGGATAATACACCTCCTTAATGAGTAGATACCGGACATGAATACAGAGATGATTCTGAATATGGCTGCTGGACTATAGAATATCTATATAGTGTCTATAACAGAATGCAGCCTATGGACATAGCTGTAAGCAGTGGGACAGTGCTGTTGGGAGGCTGCTGGAGTTATCAAGTTTCTACGGTCTTCTTACTAGAAGACCACAACTGAGACTGAACTCCCATCCCACCCCAACCCTAAACAGCCCAGTTGCTTAAGGAAAGAATTACAGAGGGAAAGAGACTTATAAATCTTGTTCTCGGCATCAATTTCTGGTTTTGCAGAGAAAGATTAAAAAGACAAGTTTGTCATTTCTTATAAGTGGCAGGACAAATGGGAAAGAGAGTAAAATCAGATCTATTCTAAGTAGCCTTTTTAGGACCCAGACTTGGAATGCATGTGAAGCATCTGACAGTAAGGAAGGAAAGAGTAAGAGAAAAAGAATAGAAAGAAGATATCCTCATTTACAAACTTTAATCCAGAGGCAGGCAAAGCCATGAGACACCATGCATATGAGGGTTCCTGTAATGACCCCAGAGAGGAAACTATAAAGTCATGCACCCTAAATTGGAAATTACATAAATGAAAACTAAAATTCCTTTCACAGTCTTTCCTGGGAGGCTGTGTGATAATCAGGTAGAGAAGATCGATTTATGCTCTGGAAAAACTGAGTATAATCTAATTACACCTTCACCTTGAGACCAAGGTTGTATTATCTGAGATGATGCAAGGGAAATCCATTTCTAGTGGAGCCTCAGTGGTCTTTTCTGGATACTTGGCTAGTGATGAGTGAGGTCCCATGAATATCAAGCCCTGGAAGAAAATAGAAAAAAAAGTAGAAATTTCCATAAATTTAGCATAAAAGAGATAGTGTTTGATTTCCAATTTACCAGACCAATTATGACTGTGTTCCTAAGAGTTAATGAATACATTCATTCATCAGAGTCCTCTACTCCTATGAGACTTTAATGTCTCTGTGAGACCCATGATACGCCATAACCTTTCCTAGGTAGGTGAGCCTCTGGTGGGTCTGAATAAGCTTGACTGGCATGTGGTCGGATTCATAAGGTACACAAGAATGGATGAAAACCAGGAAAGCAGATGGTGTGGCTCACCAATGCCTATTGAAAGCAAATGAGGCAAGACTGATGTCAAACTAGAGTTGTAGGGTGTAGAAAGATGAATGCTGTCTGTGTACATGAGTCTCTGGAAGGGTCAAAGCCTGAGAGACAGTTTACCAGAGGGATGAAAGAATGAGTGAATGGCAGAACAGTCCAGGTCAAGACTACAGTTATCAGAGTGGCAGTTCCTTAAGGGCACTCAGGCTACATAGTACATATCTCCCTTAAAGGAAGCTTTTTTGTTTATTTATTTAATTGTTTGTTTATTGAATGTTTTATTTATTTACTTTTCAGATTTATTCCCTTCCCCATTCTCCCCCCAGACACTCCCTATCCCATCTCCCCTCCTCCTGCTTCCATGAGGATGTGCCCCAACCCATCCACCCACTCCCACCTCCTTCCCTCAAATTTCCCCACAGTGTGGCATCTAGTCTTCACAGGGCCAAGGACTTCCTCTCCCACCTATGCCCAACAAGGCCATCCTCCCTTACATATACAGCTAGAGACATGGGTCCCTCCCTGCGTGCTCCCAGGCTGGTAGTTTAGACCCTGAGAGATCTGGTTGGTTCGTATTGTTGTTCTCCCCATGGGGCCACAAACCCTTTCAGCTCCTTCAGTCTTCTCTCTAACTCCTCCATTGGGAACCCCTTGATCAGTGCAATGGTTATCTGTGAGCATTCGCCTCTGTGTATGTCAGGTTCTGGCAGAGCCTCTAAGGAAACAGCCATATCAGGCTCCTGTCAGCATGCACTTCCTGGCATCCACAACAGCATTTGCTGTTGGTGACTGTAAACTGGATACCCAGGTGGAGCAGTCTCTTGATGGCCCCTCTGTCAGTTTCTGTTCCACAGTTTGTCTCCATATTTGCTCCCATGAGTGTTTTGTTACTCCTTCTAAGAAGGACTGAAGCACCCACACTTTGCTCTTCCTTCTTCATGAGCTTCATGTGATCTGAGAGTTGTATCTTGGGTACTGTAAGCATTTGGGCTAATATCCACTTATCGGTGAGTGAATAATACCATGTGTGTTCTTTGGTGATTGAGTTGCCTCACTCAGGATGATATTTTCTAATTCCATCCATTTACCTAAGAATTTCACAAATTCATTGTTTTTAATAGCTGAGTAATACTCCATTGTGTAAAGGTACCACATCTTTTGTATCATTCCTCTGCTGAAGGACATCTGGGTTCTTTCCAGCTTCTGGCTATTATAAATAAGGCTGCTATGAACATAGTAGAGCATGTGTCCTTGTTATATGTTGGAGCATCTTTTCGGTATATGCCCAGGAGTGGTATAGCTGGGTCCTCAGTTAATACTATGTCCAATTTTCTGAGAAACCACCAGACTAATTTCCAAAGTGGTTTTAGCAGCTTGTAATCCCATGAACAATGGAAGAGTGTTCCTCTTTCTCCACATCCTTGCCAGCATCTGATATCACCTGAGTTTTTGTTCTTAGCCATTCTGACTGGTATCAGGTGGAATTTCATGTTTGTTTTGATTTGCATTTCCCTGATGACTAAGAATGTTGAACATTTCTTAAGGTGCTTCTTGGCAATTTGAGTTCCCTCAGTTGAGAATTCTTTGTTTAGCTCTGTACCCCATTTTTAATAGGGTTATTTGGTTGTCTGGAGTCTCATTTCTTGAGTTCTTTGTACATATTGGATATTAACCCTCTATCAGATGTAGGATTGATAAAGATTTTTTCCCAATCTGTTGTTTGCTGTTTTGTCCTGGAAGCTTTATAGAACATCTGATCAACCCACAGCCTTGGGAGCAGCCAAATGTGGTCAATGGAGAGGCAACAGCACTGACACCAGCCCAGGAGCCTGTCAGACATAGGAAGTACAAGCTCAAGTAGTGAGTGCAGCAGCAGGTGAGAGTTCAGCCTTACTTCCCGTTGTTCTAAGGGTGGGTAGAATGGTGAAACCAGCCCGACTCCCAAAGAGGTAGAGAGATGTGTAGTGGCCCCACAGAGGTGCCCTAGTATATAAGGTCAGATGGATCACAGAGAACAAGGGTGGATTATTGAGAACTAGAATAGATACTGTTCTCTCTGTCAATGCCACTGAAGTTAAATTGTCTTTTGATAGATCAAAGTAATGGGATCTTAACACACTGTCTTGGATACCACTAAAACTTTTTAAATGCCAGGTATACTGGCGTATACCTTTATTTCAAGCACTCAGGAAGCAATGGTAGGCAGATCTCTGAATTTGAGGCCAGCCTGATCTACAAACCAAGTGCTGGGACAGCCAGAGCTACACAGAGAAACCTTATCAAAAACAAAACAAAAAAAAAAAAAAAAAAAAGAAAGAAAGAAAAAACACACACAGAAAAATCAAAAAACAACAACAAACAACACTTTTTTAAAGTAGTCCCTTAAAAGTTGGACTCACGGTCCACTTGTCACTTGCTTGGAACAGATATGGTGGGCAGTAGCAGATGGCTAACAGAAAAGTAACTCGATGGCCTCTTCAGATGTTTCTTATCTCATAACATCATGTCAAGGCATTGACTTTTTTTTACCTTTCAAAAATTTCTATCTTATGTCTGTGTTTATTTTTAGTTTATTTATATATTTTTCTCTCCTTTTTCTCTTTGTCCTGAAGTCCTTTTGCATATATAGTATGACTTTTAGTTTAGTGTTTTTATGGGATTCCTTAGTGTGAGAACAAGCAGGTCTCTACATCTGTATTTTGCTTTTATGCCTTTTCTTTGGTGTTTTTTTCTTGTTTGTTTTGTCTTATTCCAATGCATTAGATTTTGGTCTATGCATTATATTATTATCCCATAGAAGCCTGTATTTTTTTTTCTAATGAGAGGCAGAAAGGGTTGGATCCAGATGGGAGGGACAAAAGAAGGGGAAACTGTAACCAGGATATACTATGTGAAAAAAAAAAACTATTTTCAATTAAATAAATAAATAAACAAAAATTAAACCTTTGCTATTTGTCTTTAAAATGTGCTATCTTGCTGTGAAGTATCTTCTTTAATTTTATTCAAACCTATTTATGTCTTTCCCTTCTAATGCATATTTAAGTTTTACAACTTTCTCATTTATATATTTTGTCAAGATTATTTTATTAAAATATTCTTATGATCTTTATCTAACAAAGTGGTTTTCTATTTACAAATTTCTGACTTACCCACCATCCAGGACCAGAAAGTATGATTCCTATATTACTAATTGATACATCTGCTTAAATGTTCAAATGGATGTGTGCAGATACACATATCTAACCATTTGGTTTTCTTTAGTCCATTATAGGAGAAGCACATTAATGTGAACCACAGTTACTCCTCATGGTTCTGAAAATAAAAGCTCAAGAACGTGGTGCCAACCTGTTCTGGGTCTGATGAGAAGCCCTGTCTGCCTCATGGCTCTTCTCTGGGCTATCACATGACCAAAAAGAAACAAGGAAGCTCTCGGCTCTTCTATAATGGCACTGATGCACCTCGTACAAGTTTCACTCTCAGAGCTGAATCACCTCCCAACATTCCCTAAACTCCCACAACAATCGCATTTGAGGTTAAAACTTCAGCATAAAGATTTGTGGAGAACATAGTTTAGTCTATGTATATAATCAGAACAAAAGTATTTTTACTAATAAGCAAAATATACTAAAAAATTATTTCTAGTTAATTGGATGTCATATCTTAAAGCTACAGTCCTATATATAGTCATTAGATAGATAGATAGATAGATAGATAGATAGATAGATAGATAGATGATAGATAGATAGATAGATAGATAGATAGATAGATAGATTAATGAAAAGAAAGTTTTCTAGATTAAATTATAAAACTCAGAGCACTCTTCCTAACATTGTAAAATATTCCACAAGGAGGCTGCCTGGATCGAACAGGGTTAAGTGTTTCTCAAATATTCCTATAAGGACTTTACTCCTCATTCATAAGCAAGTGATACCCCGGTTAAACACAGGCAATATAATTTAATTCATTACAAGAAACAGATGCTCAAGGCAGCAGAAATTAAAATCAAATGCTTCAAACAGCTAAAATTTTATGGCCAAACTTATTATTTATACTTCCCCAAAGTAACAATAAAACTGCTCTGTTTCAGATCTCTTTGGGAAAAATGCAAATAGTTTGCTCAGATAAATCTCTATAAAATCCATTAACGCAGTACTAATACAATGTAAAGTACCATTAGTTCCCAGAAAAAAAAAAAAGAATAGACAAAATCATTACAGCATTTATACTGCATAGCATAAAAATATAAAGTATATCAACGTGTGTACATTGATGAACAAAAGAAACTTTGTGTAGCAACAGCGGGTGAGTTTTTAATCAGTGTGAAGCTCTGTTATTTAGGGGGACCCTTCAGTGTGGACTTCAGCACACCCTGAAGCTGAGCGTGACTTCACTTGAGGTTCACTTGAGTTAGAAACAGCATTTGCATCCTATTCTGGCTGTTTCCAAACACATTTCTCTCCAGTGTCATAAAGATGGCTGAATTCACATATTCCTTTCTGCTTCCTCTTTTACTTTCCCTAGTGGAAATTCCTGCTTTTTCAGTAATACGTAACAGTGTGAGCCTCAGCTAGTGTGTGAGTTCCAAAGACACCGAGGCTGTGGTTGTGAACTTTCTCACTCTAGGTTGTCTCAAGCAGTCACTAGCCAGCAGCTACCTACAGGCATCAAGAACTAGGGAAATACAGTAACTGATGGTAACTTGAAGCCATTCTATCACTGCCAATAAGAAGCAAGAAGAGATATTCAACCAGAGAATAAATAGGTGTAGGAGAGAGGTATTTGCATGATCATGGCAAACAGATTCACAAAGGGCCAGGGTAGGAGGAGCTGCAGTGAAAATAAATAACAGGGGCTACTATTTTTATGCCTTTACAGATCAGCAGAGGTGTGCCAGCCTATCCAGTTTCCCAAACTGCATTGTTAATGGCTGAAGATATTCAGCTGAATCTTTACATTGGATAATGGTAAATACACCCTGTCTTATGTAATCATTCATTTGATGGTGATCGTATTGCCTACCATGTAACCGGTGTCCTTTTTTCCTATCAGTTTACATGTTCTGATTTCCCTGAATGGACAAAGAAAAAGGAAATTCCCATTGCCCAAATTTTGTGATTGTTTTGACTTGATTTGTTTTGACAGAATCTCATGTACCACCAATTAGCCTCCCAAACACTTACGTTGCCGAGACTGGCCTCGCACGCTCTGATATTTCAGTGTTTTTAGACAGATTTTTCCTTCTAATACTATGCCACTCTAATTTTTTTTTTCACAAAAGTGTCAAATTTTTACAAAGGTGTCAAAAATAACCAGTCAGTCTGTTCCATCAATGGTGCTAGCGAAATTGAATACTCACCTATAGAAGACTAAAATTAGATCCATATCACTCACCTGCACAAAAAAAAAAAAAAATCAATTCAAAGTGTATTAAAGACCTGACTTTAAAACACTGAACCTGTCAGAGGAAATCCAGATGAAGACAGAGGTATAGGCCAGAACTTTCCCAACAAGACTTCAATAATACACAAACTAGCCCCAGGAATTAATAACAGGACTATGGTAAATTAAAATAGTTCTGCAAAGCAAGAATGTCTATCAGTGAAACAAGCTGAGAGCCTACAGAGTGGAAGAAGAGCTTTGTGAACTTAAATTTCGGTCAGGGCTTTAATATCTAGAAGGCATAAAGAATTGTAGAGATGGAGAGACAGCTCAGTCATTAATGGCTAGGCTCACAACCGAAAGGACAAAAGAACTTTTTAAAACTGCATACCAAAAGAATAAAATTACCCATCAACAAATGGGCTAATCAAACAGATACTTCTCAAAAAGAAGGAACACAAATTGTCAACAAGCATTTAAAAGAGCATTTAACACCCTGAGTTATCAAGAAAATGCAAATTAAAACCACTTGGGGATCCCATTTCATCCCAGTCAGGATGGCTATCAACAAGAAAAGAGAAAGCAACAAATGCTGTCCAGAATGAAGAGAAAGGTGAATGTTTATTCACTGCTGATGGAAGAGAGCAGTCTCGTGACAATCAGTATGGAGGTTTCTTCAGAAATGTGAAAATGTAGCTTTCACAAGATCCAGCTAAGCCACATCTGGGCATAGATCTGTACGGGTAGGCCTCTATAAGCCACATCTGGGCATATCTCTGTATGAATAGGCCTCTATTGCTATAGGTTTATTGCTGCATTATTCACAACAGCAAGAAATAGAACCATCCTAGGTATCCATCATCAGATCAATAGATAATGAAAATGTGTATATAGAGAGAGTTGTGTTCAGCTGCAAGCATAAATGAGAGCATGAAATCTCCAATAAAAAATAGATGGATCTGGGCAATATTATATTAAGCAAGGTCACTCCAGCTCAGAAAGATTAAAGATATATGTCTTCTCTCATGTGCAGGTTACAACTTACAATGGCAATACCTGTGTAAAACAGCAATGGAATGTGGGTGTTGAAGGGACTGTGGCCAACTCTAGCATGGCTCTGGTAGGCCTTAACCTTGTCCTCCATTCCCTCTGCCTTGCTAATGAAACCTTTAGATTACATTCCTAAAGCCAGCCACCCAGGTCTATTCCCTTATTTGGCCAATTTCTCCTCCTGAGACTGACTGCCAAGGTCCAACTCTCCTGCAATCAAAAGTCCTCTTTGCTTCACCTAATTAACATGCCCAATCAAAATACACCACCACACCCTAGCTGATCCTAAGACAGCCCTCCCCTTTTTCTCTTCTATAAAGTTACACCTACAGGGTCATTTGCTGCTGTTTTTCTGCCTGAGTCAGAAAGCAGACACTTTAACTTTTCTTTCCTGCTTAATAATTTCCCTGTGAAAAAAAACAGATCAGAAAGAGAATCCCCTATGTGCTAGGTCTTCTAACAAGTGTAGATTGTGAATCAAGTGAGGGGACCACAGGAGTGGAAAAAAGTCCTGAGGAAGGGGAGAGGGCCCTAGGACATCAGGAACATAAGAGTGGAACAGAGGTTATGTGGGCTGCAATTGTAAAGGAGGAATCAGGGAGATGGGAAAAAGGTGGGGAAGAAGAACCAAAAAATAGATGAATCCTGTTTGTAATATGATTTACTAGCATAAGTCTATAATCTGCTATTTCTAAAGCTAACATTTAACAGTCTCTCCAGGTTAAAATCTCCAGCTCTTTATAGGGTATATTATTTTTAAATTTCTCTGGTTTGGGCAGTATGGCAATACCACAAAAATTCATTTCCATGCAAATTCTAATAAACTCATAGATTTTTGACAATTCTTTCTATTTTCGTGTACAATTCTTTTGACAAATGTTACCATTATGAAGTGTTATAACTGCAGTATATATTTTGCCTTAGATAAGCCGCAAATTTTGTAATCTTTTATTGTAAAAGATATTAAGCCAGGAATGATGTCACATGCATTTAATCTGGGTACCTAGGAGGCAGAGGTAGTTGAATCTCTGTGAGTTGAGAGCTATCTTGTTCTATATAGTGAGTTCCAGGCCAACAAGGGCTATATAACAAGTAACATTGTCTAAAAAATACATGTGGTGTGTGTGTGTGTGTGTGTGTGTGTGTGTGTGTGTGTGCGTGCGTGTGTGTGTGTGTGTGTGTGTGTGTGTGTGTGTGAACTGTCTTATTAATCCATCAACTGAACATCAGCTAAAAAAAACTTTGCATTTAATTTGGTAAATAACTTACCTAAAGGACATATGTTTTGACTGAATGACTAAAATATGACTGCACCCACACTAAATTCATAAAAGCAGTAAAATTAATTGAGAAACAAGGAATGGTGTCTAAAGCCACGGGTAATTTGCAGTGCACGCTACAGTAACTCTCTGCCTTCTTAGAACCATTTGTTTTCATAGCAGAGTCACTGGGCTTTTTTACTGACATTTTAATAAAACAATTTCTTAAGTAATTAATTTTATATAACATTATATTTAGTCTCTTTAATTCTTCGTCTCAGTACGTCTTGGTGGTTAACTGGCTGCATCAGTTTTCCACAGCTACTTACGATCAATGAGCCAAACTTCTCTCATTTATGACTAGGAAGCTAAAGAGCTTGGATTTGTTTTCCTCTAACTGGCTTTGATCTCTTGTCACTCAAGACACTAGCATATTCTTTCTTTCAAAGGGGCTATATTTTCAAAAGTTTGGTTACTGTTTTATAGTTTTAAAACCTGTCTTCTTTTGAGTCATGTTTTTCTTTCAAAATTATTTTAGAAAAAGAAATTTCATCATTTTCTATGATTTAAAATATGTAAGTACAGTGAACACCTACAACAGGATAAAATTGTACAACATCGCTTCCTCTAAGCTGCTGCTGCTGCTGCTGCTGCTGCTGCTGCTGCTGCTGCTGCTGCTGCTGCTGCTGCTGCTGCTGCTGCTGTCCCTTTTAACATAAGGTTAAATCTAATTAGGGGCCAAAAACTAGATCTATAAAACTTCAGGCTCCTCTAATATCCAAAAACCAATAAACTATTTAATTTTAAAAATGTCTTCCCAGAATGCAATTGCTTGCTTTTCCATAATTCCCAGCTGGAACTGAAACAGGAACATAAGTATGGCAGAGAGAAAACTAAACCCAGGACTGGTGGATAGCTCACCAGGTAATAGTGATTGCTATCAAGCCTAACAAGCTAAATTTGATCGCCAGAACCCACTGCATAGAAAGAGAGTACTAGATCCCAGAAACTGTCTTCTAACCAGCTAGGACATGTGTGTAATAGTATGTGTATGTGCACACAAACAAACAAACAAATAGATAAATAGAACTTACTCCTCAAACAGTAAATATGTAGAGAATCTTGAAACTATATCTCAGAACACAATATTTCATGCAGTTAAATCTCTGAATTACTTTTTAAAACCTAGCTCATTTACTCTGTATTCACAATTATTTTTTTGTTTCAGCTATTCAACTAAAGTTCAATTTTGGGATCGAACCAGAAATGTAGTCAATATTTTATCCCAAATTGGTCAATTGCTATAATACTGAAAGCTGACAGAAACACACATCAAACAGAGAATGCATCTCGGTGTTTTAATGGAGAATACAATATTATTTATAAGACTACCATGGGCACTTTCTTGGATTATTTGATATAAGTTGAATCATCTTTAAAGGAAAGCACTTACTTGGTTTTATTAAATCACATTTCACTTATTGAGGGGAAATTGTTGTGATATGAAGGGAATAAATCATATCCCATCCCAGGCCCTGCACTGTCTTGTCATGTGACCTGTACCAGGCCCTGCACTGTCCTGTCATGTGACTAACAGAAGACTTCTCCATCCTATGTGGATCTGGATCTCTGCTAATCCTGCAGTTACATTTGGTATTATTTCCAAATTATTATTTCCAATTGACTCAATTTGGGCTTCAGGATAAAACTGGGAGATTAAAAACTCTCAGTGCAAAATCCTCACCTGGAAAAGATCTAGACTCACCAGGCAGATAAGATTCTAAGTAATCCTGCAGTAGATTCTCTGAAGTTAGTTGAAGTAGGAAGACCTCGTGGTGGGCGGCATCATTCCCTAGGCTGGAATCTTGAACAGGTAAGCTGAGCACAAGTCAGCATTCCCTGCTTCTTGTCTGCAAGTGTAACATCACCATCTGCCAGGACATTTTGGTCAAAGTATACTTTACCCTTGAGCCATGAGCCAAACACATTTTTCTCCCTTCAGTTGTTTTTGTCTGAGTATTTTTGTCATAGCAACAGGAAAAGGAACTGAGACTAAGTCAGAACACTTTAGACGAGATAATAGCTGGAATGAATGAAACACTTACATGCCAGGCCTAACCTAAACACTTAAACACCTCCATTCTCTCTCTTGTTTCTGACAGGGTAGGTAGACACTTGGTGTCCCTGCCATACAGGTGAGGAAACTGATGAAGTTTACACTGCTACAAAGAGAAAGATATAACTGGAGCGATGCCTGGAGCAACAGCTAAGGACTCTTGCTGCTTTACTAGGAGACCATGTGCAGTTCCTAACACCCATAACAAGTGTCTGATGGCTCACAGATGCTTTTAGCTCTAGGTCCAAGTGATTCAATGCCACTTTCTAGCATCCATACACACTGGCGCACACAGACACACAGACACACAGACACACACATCTCTCTCTCTCTCTCTCTCTCTCTCTCTCTCTCTCTCTCTCTCTCT
>JANHMN010000017.1:34503309-34516808 GCA_030674055.1 Rhabdomys pumilio
CTCTCTCTCTCTCTCTCTCTCTCTCTCTCTCTCTCTCTCTCTCTCTCACACACACACACACACACACAAACACACACGTCTCTCTCTCTGTCTCTCTCTCTCTCTCACACACACACACACACATCTCTCTCTGTCTTTCACACACACACACACCTCACACACACACACACCTCACACACACACACACACACACACACACACATTTTAATGCATATTTTTAAGGATAGGGGCTCAGATACGATGTTGCACTAAACTTTATAAAGATCCTAAATGTTGCTCTTTAACTTTATTATTTATAGCTTATGAATGGTATTTAAAATTAACCACATTAAATAATTAAGTTATCTTATTAGCTATGTTTTCCTTTAGATTTGCTTCCAGTCCATTGCACTGACACTTGTTAAAGGAGCTATTTTGGTCTTACTATTAATAGCTCCTGCTATCTCTCATTTTCTTGACAACTCAACACTAATTTATTTTGTAAAAGAACCTTCTGCTTACCCAAGAAAGGAGCAAAGAACAAAGTGTCTATTCCAGGTTAAACATAACTTATGAATACAAGTATAATTTCATTGTGGGGGAGGGAGAAAGATGATATTATCATCCAGTGTAAAATCAGTATGACTCACTCTGGTCTGTGTATGAGACAGTTAAGAAAGAACAATCATGTGCTCTGGAAGCCAGACTTCATGTGTTCAAAACCCAGCTTCACCATTACATTCTCCACAACTTATCTATTATAGTGCAGCATTGTTTTGATGTTGTTTTGAGGTTTAAGTGAAAAAATAGCAGGGAGAAAGACTGAAAATTGATCCCCACCAAGTATAATATGAAACCTAACATAACATATGCTTGGAAGTGGGCGCTGTGTGAGTGACCCAAAGTTTTCAATCATTTGTCCATTAATTGCCATTGAGTCTCTGCCATTTGTCATCTTTCTGACTCATGTCATTCTTTGGAAATATTCACTTTCATAATAAAATTTACCTTCTACCACTAAAAGAAGACAGCACAGTAAAGTAATAAGATAGGTGTTATGGTTTATAGTCAAGTAACATTGACAGTATATTAAGATATTTACTTATCTACCACTCTTGGTTATTAGGACAAACGGTAATAATTCAACAGCTCTCTGATGTTGTTTGAGGGGTGATTTTCATAGTTTTACTTCTCTGACTACTGAACTACTGCATCGTGATGTGTAGACTACAAGTTCCCATCACACAATTATTGCCTAACACACAAAAACCTCACAAGGCCTCCTCTTACTGGCTCCTTCAGGGTTTTGATAAGCAAGGGAGAGGCAGAAGTTACTATCTCAGTCTGGTTCTGTTCTGAAGGTCAGTTTCATCACCTTTCTCAGAAACTCCCAATCATGTGTCACCTTGGCAAACTCAGCATTGTCAGCCTCTTTCGGAGAGGAGATGAATCTTGGGGGCTGAGGTAAGTTTGGTGCCAACTTTTCCATCAGTGTATAACTTTGACCTTATTGGGCCAAAGTTAGGTTGTATGGTGGAGGTGAACAGTGTCAGAAAAACCTAGTTTGGGAATGACCAAAGTTGCTTGCTAGCCTCTTTAGGGCATGCAGGACCTTGTTACCAAACAGCCATAAGAACTGGTAAGGTTTGAGTAATCTCAGACCCAGGAAATCCCAGAGACTTGAGATCCCCATGAGTAGAGCCACTTCCTATCTAATCAGTTTCTGTACCTGCTCTGGAACAGTTGACCATGACAATCCACTGAGAAGACCATGGTAATAAGTCAGGTAGCATAAACACCTGGAGTTCTCCATTCTCGTCCGTTATCTAGATACCTTCTCCCAAGACCAAAGCCCTGAAAATAAATCTTAAGGAGTAAATTTAATAAAGATAATATTAAAGGTGGGGGAATATGTGTAACTTTCATATGGCCAAGGAGATCACTGGCATCTCTCTAATGGATGGTTTTGGTGGGATGCTTGTCTTCAGTTTTCTTCCTATTGCTGTGATAAAATATTGAGACAATGGTAACTGAGGGGGAAATGGGTCTTCTTTAGCTCACAGTTCAAGGCAGAGTCTGTCATTATGGGGAAAGGCACAAGCAAGAGGAGCTTAAAGCTGCTGGTCACATGAAGTTCACAGTTGAAAGATGACAACAAGCAAAGGCATAGGTGCCAGCAAAGCAGCCTCATTTCTCCCATTTTATACAGTTCAGAGCACCAGTCCTGGGAACAGTGCCACCAACAGAAGGTGGGTGTTCCCACTTCAATTTATGTTATCAAGACAACCCCACACAGACATGCCCAGAAGTTCTTCTCCCACAGAATTGTAGATCCCATCAACTTGGCAGTTAACAATCACCATCATAAGTGTCATGGAAGAAAAACTCTAGGAGAGTCTGTGAGGATTATCTAGATTAGGTTCACTGTTATGGGATGATTGACCCCCTAAGCATGAGTGGAACCATCCCAAGAGCAGTATATTACACTGCGTAAAGAAGAGAAAGCAAGCTGAGCACAAGCGTCCATTATTTTCTGCTTCCTTGGTGCAGACACGATGTGACTTCACTCACACTCCCATATCCTATCTTCTCAGCCCTGGTGGACTGTAACTTCAACTTTGAGCCAAAACAAGCACTGGTTTTATTAAATTGCTCTTTAAAGTAACGTATTTTGTTACAGCAGTGAGGACAATAACTGAAGCAACTATGCATTAATATCTTTACTAGATTGTTCAATTCAGTAGAGACAGGAGATAGCCTTCAGGAGGGTAAGGCGTTGCCACAGTGGCTCACATTATGTTAATGACGATAAATTCACTGATATACAAATCTTCGTAAATCTACTTCTGATCTACTGTAATTGCAGAATGTTCCCAGTGTGCTTATTACTTGAAGGATAAAATAAAATAATTCGTATGTATTTTTAAGATTTATATGAGAAGCCTAATTTTATTATTTTGGAAAATATCCTTTTAGCCCCAGATACAAAATTAAAGTGGTTGACTAAATGTCTGCATTTGCTGCAGTGAGAAGAAATGTCCAAAAAAGATTTTAGGCAGCTACTAATAGAAAGAATATTAATGAAAATAATAAAAGGTGTCCTGACTGATGAGAAGAAAGCAGTTGTAGGGAGACGGAATCGCACACATAAAAGCTCATGGACGTGAAGTAGTGTTTCGTTGTTCAACAATTAGAGAAACAGAAGTAAGAAAGCTAAGATACAGCTAAGATGTCCACAACTTTGAGCAGAAGACAAATAACTGAAAAAAAAAAAAAACCATTAAGTGTGATTCTGGATTATGAAAGGACAAATGGGGAGAATGCGGTGACAGCACAGAGGAACCGCATAAAATTTAGGAAGAGAAGTTAGCTAAGACAGTTTGAAGGAGTTGGAGTTGGGATGCATCTTTGAAAATGACTAAGAATCATGAGTTTGGAGAGATGGCAGTGTTCAAGGAGCTCTTGTGGAGTCCCAACGCCCACATCTTCCCAACGCCCACATCAGGAGCACATACTACCTATAACTCCAACTCTAAGGAATCCAGTGCCCTCCTCTGGTCCCATGGGCACCTGCATACACATGTACAAGCCCACATACAGACACACGCATACAAAGTTAATTATAAATAACGTATTTTAATTGCTGTAGATGGAAAAGACAGAATGTGCAACCAAAGCAGAGGAGAATATGTATGTGGGAGCATGTAACTTAACTTTGCAGTGGGTTAAAATTACGTCTTCGTCACCAGATTGCAAATGCTACTCAGCTTTTAACTAGGAGGAAAATGTTGAAAATAATTAAGTAGTATTATCCTTACTTTATGCAAATAGCATCCTAGACTTGAGCACAAGCCATAGCTCCCTTCAAACATATCAGAAGTAGTACAAACAACTTACTTTCTTCTCCTATCAATGGAGGCACAGTAGATAGAGACTCTATATTAGCATATGCAAATTTTTCTTCTGTTCATTCTCCCCTCCCTCCATTATCTGGATTCTTGGTTTTCTAGACTTTTTCTTCTCTTCCAGTTCCTTACTGTAGGCATGGGATTTATTCCTGGAGTATACCTCTGGTGGGAAGTCAAGGTCTTCAGGTTGAGGAATCCACATAACAAAATAAATCTTCCTCTTGCCACTCCTATGGTCATGCAACATATCATTTTGATTTATCTTTCTTTAAAAAAAAAAAAATCTATCCATATGAAATGGAAAAAAAAACAAATAAAATGGAAAGGCATTTCTCTCAATGTACTCACTAAAAGCTTCTGTTTCATTTGTTCAATCTAAATTGCAATTATTTACTCAATTTAGTCTGTATACTTACTCAGAATCCATAATTGTACTAAAATGCTTTCTTTTTTGGAACATTGGCAATAGTCATTAATATGATTTTAATATCTTTCCGGACCAATTAAGAAGTGTGAACCCCACATCATCATTTTCTTCTTAATATCTTCTTCAAGAAAATCCATATATCAGAGAACTAGACAAGATCACGTTATAAAGGTTATTTGTTATTAGAGTCTAGAGACAGCCTCTACAATTTCCACTTTCTTATGTCCTAGAACCAAAAGCACTGACAGAGACTGACGTAGAAATAAAACCAGACATTCCATAAATAGCGTAGAGTTCCAAAGGATAAAAGGTGGGAGATGAGGAAAGCATAGAAGTTCAATAGTGCTATGCTTCTGTTGAGGTCTTTGTCCCTTAAGAGCTCTGAGCCTGCACCAACTTTCTCACACATTTTCATGCAGTAATTGCTCTACATTCATTGCATTGGTCAGGAAGGTTTCTGGTCTTCCTCACTGCCACCTGGCTTCTTCCATATGCCATTCTGACACCCTCACTGTCCTCCCCTGTCCTGTCAAGAATATTTTCCAAGGAGGTCATTCAGTCAAATCCTTCAGAGCCAGGACCATAATCCTTGCTATTAGCCTTCTGAGCTATTATCTTCCTATCAATTTCTATATGCTAGGAGTAAAAACATCTGAAGTTTAGCACCTGTAACTGAAAACTAATAAAAACATGAGCAGTGCATGTCCTTGCACTGAGAGATATAATTTCAGGTGTGTCCTTGTTTTATATTAAGTCACACTAATTTTGTAATCACTGTGTTCACACTAAACACAGCTCCAAACTTCCTGACCTAAAGAAACTGAACAACTGTGTGGCTGTATAATCTTGCTTCTATAACTGGGTGATTATACCGTAGCAAGATCAGCTGCACTCAATCCAAATAAATAGGATTGTTGTCCATTCAGATCTCTCTCTCTCTCTCTCTCTCTCTCTCTCTCTCTCTCTCTCTCTCTCCAAGAAGCTTGAAAGCTGTGAGTTCCAGGTTTTATGGAAAAATTACACTCATTCTACACAGGCAAAATGAGTGTAATGACCCACAGACCCATACTCGAGTAATTTGAAACACCAAAATAGAAAGAAATTCAATGTAGTTAAGTGAGAAAAAAGGATGACCCAGGAAAGCAAGAATTCTATAATTTTCATGAGAATTTTGAAATATATGAATGCTGACGTGATGAAATTTTACAATTAGTATATATAATGAACACTTTAGTTTGGTAACCACAAGGGTTGCACTTACTCTTTTCTAGTAAAGCATCTCAAACTTCTGATAGAAAGTAGACACAGAAAAGGCGTGGCCAGAGGATTGTGTTTACATGGGGCTCAGGGACCTCTGAAAGCGCTTGTAATTCTACATGTGGATTAAATAAGGCTTTGTTCTATCTGGAATTCAGATAGCGTCTTTCTTTTTTTAACAATTGGGTTGTTTTAAATTGTTTGTCAATTAAGTTTCACTCAACACACTAATATAAATTAACACATTATGTGCAATGTTTTCCAAAACAATATCAAGTGATCTAAAACAAAGCACAGCACAGCTTATGTTTACTTTTGTTTAAGAACAAAAAGAAAAGGGGGCTGTCAAGATGGCTCAGCAGTTTAGAGCCCTGGCTGCTCTTTCAAAGGACCCAGGTTCAATTCCCAGCACCCACATGGCAGCTCACAATTGTCTGTCACTCCTGCTACAGGAATCCAACACCCCCATATAGACATGCACTCAGGCAAAATACCAATGTATACAAAATAACCATAAATAAATTATTTTTAAAAGGAATTAAAAATACATGAAAATGTGTCTTCCCTATAAAAAACAAACTACATTGTTACCTGCTAATGGTGGGTGGGAAAGAATTATGCAGCAGATATGGCTGAAGTGACAGACTCTGTAAAGACCTCTGTATACAATTGTTACTTTTAGAAGCATGCCGATCTTCTCTATATAAAATAAAGCAAGCTTAACAAGGATAGAAATATCAAGATAAGAAATAGGAATGAACTAAAACAGAAAAATGTAAAACTAAAATAAGCAAACGAATACAGCTGTGTTTCTAATCGGTAAAATAACCACAAAGAATATAGGCAGAAGCACACAATAGAGAAAGAGCAAGAATTTTTTCCAGAAGGGGGAGGGGATATCTGGCTTCATTTTTCCACAGGCTATTAGTTACAAAAGAAGAAAAACTACACAGTTGAGAAATGATGCAGTACTGAGCCCACATGAACAGTTTGAGAATCAGAAGTGAGGGACACACAAGCCAGTGTACCCTAGGACTCATTGCCCCAGATAGATACACCAACACCCATGTGACATGGTTTCACAGAGCATACAGCCTGACGCTATTTGTGAAGAAGTGTGAGTGCCGCCCAAATCATGAGAGGTTCAGTTTTGAAATGTGAGACAATGTGGAGAAAATCTCATTCGTCAAGAATCTTAGGCTTAGAAAAAAGATCCAACAGCCATGACAACTAACTTCAATACCTGATATGTCTAAGCTTTGGGAATAAAGGCCCATAAATGGCCCTGATAGGTCAGTTGATGAAACTAGGATATATCAGTAAGTTAGCAAAAATTACCCTTGTTAAACTTATTGATGATTATAGCAATAATTTGGCCATTGAGAATATTGTTCTTAAGGTGTGAAAACCTAATATTAGGCATAAACAGGTGTGGTTTCCAGAACTTGCTTTTCAATTACAAAGATAAAAATGAGATGACTACATGTGCGCATAGACACAGGATGGATCTAACTGCATGTTCTCCCTGTCACTAACGTAGTCACTTTCACTGCTGACTGACCCACTAGCATCAGAGACTCTGGTAAGCCTCAGCATGGGGCTGTGGTTGAGGAGACCTGCCAGGTGTTTCACATAGAATTAAACTCAAATTAAAACTTACACTGGACAAGGTTAAACAGGTAAGGTAGGCTTTACCTAAGCCTACTCCAAACATTCCGACCTCATCTTGCCTAAAATAAAAGTCAGGAGGGTGTGTTGTGTTTTATAAAAAGAAAAAAAAGAACCAGGATATGTTTGGTAGAGTTCGGGGGAGGGGGAGATGCCTCTGTGGGTCTATGCTGAGGCATCCCTTCCCCCTGAGGTACCAGCCACAGGATGGTATAGTATAGAATAGAGTTTATTTAGGGCATGGGAGGGGAGTTGAAGTGTTAGACAGAGAAAAGCAAAGGGGGGGGAGAAAGAGGAGGAGAAGGAAAAGGAGGGAGAAGAGGAGGAGGAGAAGCTGGCCAGGAGGTGAGAGGGGGAGAGGAATGGGGAGAAAAAGGACTGAGAGGGAAGAGAATAAGAAGAATGGGCAAGCAGACCCTTTTATACTGAGTCAGGTACATGTCATTATTGCCAAGAAACTGAGGGGCGGAGCCTAGAAGGATGCTAACAGGGTGTGTCCTAAAATGAGCTGGTACAAAAATAATACTAGGGAGATATGACCAGTCAGTCAGTCCTGAGTTAGTGTTTTCCTTTGACAGAACTATCTACATTTGATATTTGGTGCCCTAATGAAGCCAGACCTTCAGTTCTTTCTCTTAGCTAAAGCCACTTCCAGGGCCCACACCCTAGCTACCCATATTCCCTCATTAAAGGAGGACACCGGATACTCTGTCATCTACCTCACATGTTTGGAATGCTGTTCAGAATATTCAAGCAGTATCTTTGACAGTTTGGTGTCTGTAGAGTCTAGACAAGTCTACTGAGATCCCAAGCCCTCAGATCCCCCAGGAAATGACTTAGATTAAGGAGACTCTAGACAACCTGTGATTACCTGTGCTGCTTTAAGAGCACAATCTTCCCAGGGCCAGTGCCTGCAGCAGTCTTACAAGATGTACAAGCACCTGAGTTGGGAAGTGCCAGAGTCAAAAACAGACATCGCTGTTCTCCAGGGCCTGATCCATGCTTGTGAGGGGTTTCTGAGAAATTCTAAAAGCCAATATGTGTTTAGTTTAATTTTGGTTATCTTGCCTTACAAATTATGCCTCTAAACAACCAATCTATTTTTAAATAAATGTTAAGAAACATGCTTACTGCTGTCAGTATGTGGTGACCTAGAGATTTGTCAATTGACAAAAGGACCAAAAATATGGCTTTAGACTTTTTGGTTAATTCAGTCTTTGTTACACGTAAATTATTTATTACAAATTTGGCACGTCTGATGGCTTTTGCTGTACATCTGTTAGTTGAATGTATGGAATGAAATGTACAAATTTTATAAATATTCTGTTTATAGGGTTAATTTGAAAACAAAAAAAACTTTATAAAATGAATCATTTACTATAGACAAGGCAGTCACTGTTTCTGGGAATATAATTTTTTTTAATTGGAAATCATTTCCTTTGGGTGAATACGACTTAGAATTAAATTGTCTCTTTACATAGCCTGACAGTATAAAATACACTTCTGTATAATCTTGGAGTCTGGTGTAAATAAACAGCTAGGTACAGTTACCTTATCCTTCTACAGAGCTCTGGTACATGACCCAGCCAGTTGTACAAGTACATTTAACCTTCTGTTAACCTTATACTTAACCATGTATTGATTCATATTAATCTTGATATAAAAATGCTCCTCACAATCTTTTGTCTCTGAATGTCCCCCACAAACTTGTAGAGTTATTACCTCCTGACTTAAGTTCTGGAACTTTGCCAACCATTCAACTTTATCATGGCACTTTGGATGGATCCTCTTCTGAGGTACTCTTAACTGCTGCTCCCTCATCAGCCTTCTGTCAGGCTTGAAACAGTTACCAAGAGATCGACACCCCAAACCCCTAAAAACAATTCAGGTGCCTTCTAAAGAGCCATAGCCATCCAACTCATGCCTCATCTTGCCACTGTGGAGATTTGAGGGTAGAGGGATGGATTATAACTAAAACAAGTGGGCTGAAGCCTTCTAGAAAGCATTTAACTTCTCTGCCTCAATAGCTCACAAAAACTAAAACATATAAATAAATAAATAAATAAATAAATAAATAAATAAATAAATAAATAAATAACTTTGAAAACGCTCAGATCAGCCTCGACTCCTTGGCTCCTACCATACAGAATGTGTGCTCTCCTCCACAGACAATGCTGCTTCCACAACAAATCTGAACCAGTTTGACGTGTTATCTAGAAATAGGAACCGGAAAGAATTCAAACCCGCTTCCTCCTGTGTATAGGCTTCAGATTCCCTCCCTCTCTGGCTCCTTCCCTGGCTCAATGCTGTCTTCCCTGTTATCATCTTGCCTATGCTTTTACCCTGTCTTTTAAATGCTCTACTTAAATGTCTCCTCACACCCAAACAAACGGTTCTGGTTCCAAATATGTTCTCCCTTCGCTCCTGATACTACAGCAAAAAGACCGTTTAGAATCTGAGCAAGAACTCTAGAGAAAAATGAACTTTATCCCTGTCTCCTATGGACAGATACAGTTCTGTACATCGGTACTCTATTTTCTCCTGCCCCCTTTCTCTGAAGCTCTGTAGCTCCCTGCTTCCTCTGCTAGATCTTTTGGGCAAAGATGTCCTAATGATGGGACTAGTCACCGACGCAGCGAATCAGCTCTCCACCCACTTCCTCTCACCAGCCCACTCCATTTCTCCCACCTTTGTTCTTCCCTATTCCTCAGCTTTCCCAGAAAATCATCTCCTAACAACCCTTTAATAATTATTTCTCAAGTCTTTGCAGAAATTCAGGACGAAAGGTCGCACAGTCCATCCATAACTTGCAACCAATCAAGTTAAGACTCTCCCCATATCAGAGGACCTCCTATTCAACGGACCTAGATCTACCGTTTTGACAAAGACACTCCTCAAAATAAAAGCAGCTATAACCACCTTGTCCTGTTTTGTTTTGTTTTTTAATATCCTTTCAGAATTATGAATGACAGCTCCCTGCAACAAGACTACACTTCCCAGCTTCCCTTTTGGCCATGCCAAACAGTTCCTGAAGGAAGGGACTATATGGTATGGTAGTTGTTTCCATCCCTATAAGGGGCCACATCTCATATTCTGTAGGTATTTGGGTCATCCACGGAGGTATTTTGTTGCTGACAAAAGGAACCCCTCACCATGAATAAGCATGGTCCTCAAAGTCAAATCAAGTCTCTCTTCTTTCCTCCTTCTATCCCTCTTTAAAACTGCCTTCCTAAAAAGAAATTTAATAACCAGAACATCCACAATTGAAGATAAGGATTTCCCCTCTCCTGGAATCTATCTGTATCCAATAGCTCAGCAGAGAGGGGCATGACCCCAAAAGGCCCTCCCACGTCTATACTAAACTATTGAGACATCCACTCTTATGCAAACTAGTACATGCAACTGCAGTTGCAATGACTGCATCATTGCAGAAGATGACGTTTTGCCACCCTTCTGAGTATCTTCTGGCTCTTATATTGTTTCTGTCCCTTCTCTCAATGCTCCTTTAGCCGGGACAGCACCAATACATTCTTTAGCTGAGCCCGAAGCCATTTCTTAGTCTCAGCATGTTTAGCAGCCTTCCGTCTCTGCTCCTACTGCCCTTCACTGCAAACAGAAGCTTCTTCCATTAAGGCTGAGCATAGCCTGTTTTGTCTATGCATGTAAACTCAGAGATTTAGAAGGCAATTTGATGCAATGTTAGCTTGACTAAACAACAGTTGTGAGCATGCCCTTGGGCCTATGACTCTCACAGCCACGTGTTAATGAACAGGTTTACAGTACTAGGCATGGATTCTCTCCTGCTGAATGGGCCTCAAATCCATAAGTGACCACTTTGTTATTCTTAAAAGAGTCTTGTAAGCCTATCTCGCCTAAGGGGTTGATATTACAGTTCATTACAGTTCAGTTCACATCTGGATAAGATCAGCGATGCCTTTTCTCCCTTATGATCCTCAGTAGCACCTACTGGAAAGCACCACGAAAGCTTAGCCAGACATTGAAGCTGCCAGCTCAGCTCCAGTTTAGTTTCTCTGTATCTCATGAACAAGATGTGTAGTGGCTTCTGAAAGAGGGCCTTATCACACAGTTCTAGCTGGAAACCAAATGGAACTGAAAGAAACTATATTGTTGGGGGGGGTGCTACTGGGGCCTCCCTCACTACCAAACCATCTCAGGATCTCACACCTGGCACTGGATTTTTGTTTAATAACACATGGATTCTGTGATGTTATCCAACGAGGAAGAATACTGCACTTTAACCCATTTATTAAAATTATGGGTTGTTTTTTTTTTTACCTGCCTAGAGACATCACCGGTGTGACTCCTGTGTAACATGTGTGTCAGTTGGTGGCAGAAAAGAGAAAGGCTATGTCTGTGCTCAGTGTTCTGACCTCTCAACATCTGAGTGATTAGTAGCCTAACATGGTGAGGTTCTGGCCTGTGCTGCCACCGGGGGCTACATCTGGGTCCATGATCCTGCAGCAGCAGGAGTCTGTTACCATTAATGGCCAGACAAATGTCCCTGGTCTGGGCTGCCATTTGGATACATATTAATGTTTGAGGGCTATACAGAGCAAGCTCCACCCCTCTCCTGGGCATCATGAGAGGATGGTCTGTGGGGGCATGAGAGCAGAAGGGCTTACCCCCACCCCTAGCTAGTTTCAGTACTGTGAAGAGCAGGGCCCCACACATTTTGGGAGTTGTGGGTGAGGTCACCTGAAAGGTTCAAGTGTAGGAGTGCTGGCTACTCATCACCCATGCAACAGTATGAAGGAAGGATAGACACCCTCCTCCCTGTTCTCCCTTTGTCACCTGCAGCAGTAGGAGAGCTGGCCCTGGGGTCATGAGAGCAGGAAACCTGGCCCTGCCCCTCACCTGCCGCAGCACACTTGAGCTGGCCCTAAGGGTATGAGTGCAGGAGAGCTGCCCTGCCTTTTGTCTGCTATGTGGTGACACAGAAATGGAAGAGATGCCCTCCTCCCTTCCCTCATTCCTTGTCACCTTTGGCAGGTGGGAGAGCTGGTCCCAGGGTCATGAGACTGAGAGAACTGTTCCTGTCCCACACCAGATGCAACACTCAGGAGATCAGGCCCTGCACCTCATCGGGCAAGAGGACAGAGTTGGTCCCAGTTGCAGGAGCTGCGGGTGAGCCACCCCAGAGAACTGGAGAGTGGGAGAGCTAGCAGTTGTCATCAGCTCAGATACCTCTCAGGCTCAGATCAAGGGCTTTGAGTTAGTCCACCCAAACATCTACCCCATCAATGAACTACTGGAGTGCGAGAAGGGGCTGATCCTACAGATCCAAGACTACAGGATCTCCTCGATACAGAGCAACAACAGGATATCCCAGAGGACTTCCAATAAGGTTCCAGTATTGACAGTGTAGCAGAAGCCAGAGGACTCATACCAGACCAATGAACATTTACACGCAAAGAAGTGTGGACAAAGGGTATACTGGGGGATACATCGTGACACACTAATTTCCACCGTTTTTTTTTCTCTGTCTAGGATAAGGTTGCAAGAATGGAGAGTGAGTCTAAAGGGAGGGAGAGATGAATGGGATTGGAGTGCATGATGTCAAAGTCAAAAGAATCAATAAAAAGTTGAAAAATATATGCTCTTCATTGAATTACAAGGTTTCCAAATGACTTTTTATATACCTCTTTTTCTTGCAAGGATTCATGGGCAGACGCGACAATGGTGAAGGAATTAAAAAAAGACGAACATGTTCACACAAACAAAAAAAAAAATGCTGGGTCACATGGGCAGGGCTCCCTAGTGGAGAGATGTTGTGGGTTTTGTTTATTGCTTGTATTATATTAATTGGGTTCCTGAAATTACACCGGAATTCACACATCTGCATGTGGGACACTGAGGATCCCTGCCCCCATTGACTTTGATTAGGAAATAAAGTTGACAGAGGCTAATAGGTGGTCAGAGACAGAGGCGGGACTTTTAATACTCCCTAGCAAGAAACGCAGGAGAGAGAGAAAGCAAAGTCGCCATGCCAGGAAAGGAATAAGATACGGGCTTGAGAGAGGCAGGAAGAGAGGCATACTAATCATGTAAGAACCAGGCACCCTGTTTGGGTCTAGGGAAGCAAAGGTAGGCTATAGATTTTAGTAAGTAGTACTGGAGAAGAGACATTAGCAATGTGAAAGTTTAAGAAAAGCCCAACCATTGAGCTGTTTAAGGCATATTACATATAGGAGCGTGTGTGTGTGTGTGTGTGTGTGTGTGTGTGTGTGTGTGTGTGTGTG
>JANHMN010000017.1:34516818-34572648 GCA_030674055.1 Rhabdomys pumilio
GTGTGTGTGTGTGTGTGTGTGTGTGTGTGTGTGTGTGTGTGTGTGTGGGTGTTTAATTCAACAATACAAAGCATTGAGGCTGGTAGGGAGGAACTCGTGCCATCTCCACAGGGTGATCAGAGTAAATTAATCAACTACTGCCACAGAGAGACCCTGCTCCAAGAGGCTCATCGTCTTTATCATACACAGTAAAATAGGATGGCAAGGTGTCTACACTCAGATAAACAACGGGGTATGCACGTGGGTCAAGATGACAAACAGGTTTAGCTAATATCTGTATATGTGTCCATAGAGGAGCAATTTACAGTCTGTAAATTCCCATGCACAGTATCAACATCCACACATGGAATGGAGTAAGGCTTTGTCATCCTGTGAGCCCCAGCCAGTGAAGGAAAATGGGAGGTGAGGGTCCTTTTGAGCCTGAGGCTAGCTTCTCTGAAATAACCACACCCCTCTTGACAGGACACATTCATCAGGACCCTGCTCACTCATGGCTACCTCTCCTCCCCAGATACTCCCTTCATTTTGATTAATGTTTCTCCTGCATCTCTATTTGACTCCTTCCTGCTTCAGGCTTTCCAACCCCAGTATTCCCATCTTTACCCTATTTTTCTTACGTTCTTTGTCCTGCATTCCCTTAAGACACTGTTCCTGTCTCCCAATGTTCCCTTTCTGATCTCCTGGCATCCAAGCGTACTGCCAATCAAGCCTACATAACTCAGGATTCAAGCTAAAATCCACATACGATAGAGAACATGTGCCATTTGTCTCTCTGGACCCAGGCTACCTCAACTCAATATGTATTTTCCATTGACCTGCAAATTATTATATTTTCCTTTATAGCTGAAGTAATATCACAGAGCATGTGTGTGCCACGTTCTCATTATGCATTCATTAGCTAATGGGCACCAAGAATAATTCTATTTTCTAGCTCTTGTGAATGGAACAACAGTGAGTATGAATGCACACAGGTCTTTATGGTAAGGTAGGGAGTCCTTTGTGTTGATGCTCAGCAGTGGTTATTGTTGGACAATATGGTTCTGGTTATAATTTTTGAGAAATCTCAAGTCTGCTTTGCAAATGGCTATGTTTATTTACACTCCCACCAGCAAGGCATGATGTTTTCCCTTTTCCCATAGCCACACCACCATTTTTAGTCATTTGCTTGCTTTATTTATAGCAATTCTGACATATCAGAGAAGAAATAACAAGGTAGCTTTAATGTGTATTACCCTGTTGACTAATGCTGTTGAACAGTCTTCAAAGTGTTTGTTGGTCATTTGTATTTCTTCTTTTGAGAACACTCATTTGTTTGTTTGGTTTTTTGTTTGTTATTTGATATTTGATGTTTTAATTGCCTGTTCTACATATCAAACCTCCTCCAAGTGTATGCCTGGCAAAGACTTTCCCCCTGTCTGTATGCTACATGTTGACTTAATTGGAATTTTTTTTTTTTACTATATGGAGACTTTTTTCATTTCACAAGGTCTGATTTGGCTTTTGCTGGCCATATTTCCTGACTTAATAGCTGCCCACTTTAAAAGTTCTTCTCTATGCTTATATCTTGTAATATGGATTCCTACATTTGCTTTCAGCAGTTCCAGAGTTTTGGAATTTATATTGAAATCTTTTATCCACTAGGGTTTGATTTTTTTTTTTTTTTTTTTTTTTGGAAGATGACAGATAAGGATCTGGTTTCATTTCTCTATAGATAGAGTTGAAAACATTGTCTTTTCTACAGTGTCTAATTATGGCATTTGTGAAAAATCAAGTTACTATAATTGCCTGGACTTAATTTTGGTCTTCAGTTCTAAACTATTTATTTGTATGTCTTTTTTTTTTAATCTGGAGCCATGCTGATTTTATTACTATGGTTCTGTAGTAGGGCATGAGAGTTTGTATAATAATGCTTGCACCATTAACTATTTTTTTCAAAATTGCTTTAGCTATCCAGGGTCTTTTGTGTCTTCATATCAATTTTAATATTGTTTATTTTTGTATTTCTGTGAAGAATGGTATAATGGTTTGAATATGCTTGACGCAGTGAGTGGCACTATTAGGAGTTGGAGGAAGTGTATCACTGTGGAGGTAAACAATGAGACTCTCCTCCTAACCACGTGGGAGCCAGTCTTCTTCTAGTGGCCTTCAGATGAAGATGTCGAATGCTCAGTTTCTCCTGCACCATGCCTGCCTAGACACTGCCATGCTCCCACCTTGATGATTGTGGACCAAATTTCTGAACCTGTAAGCTAGCCCCAATTAAATGTTGTCCTTATAAGAGTTGTCTTAGTCATGGTGGCTCTTCACAGCAATGCAAACCCTAACTAGACAAATGGCCCTGAAATTTGAACTAAAATTGTATTAAATCCTGTAAATTGCTTTTGATGAGTGGCAATTTTCACATTATTAGTTATTCTGATATATAATCATGAGATGTCTTTCCATTTTCTGGTGCTATCCTTGATTTATTTCTTCAGAGTTTTAAATTTTTATTGTGTAAGTCTTCTATAGACTTGGTTTGGATTTTTCTAAAGTATTGTTTGTTTTTGTTTGTCAGGCCATCCTATCAACTGCAGAGATATTCTGACTTCTTTTTTTCCTATTTGTATCTCTCTCTCTCTCTCTCTCTCTCTCTCTCTCTCTCTCTCTCTTTCTTGTCTTATTGCTTTAGCTAAGACCTTAAGTACCATTTTGAATAGATGAAGAACTTTTAAAGTAGGCAGCTATTAAATCAGGAAATATGGCCAGCAAAAGCCAAATCAGACCTTGTGAAATGAAAAAAGTCTCCATATAGTAAAAAAAAAAAAAAAAAAAAAAAAAAAAAATTCCAATTAAGTCAACATGTAGCATACAAAGAGGGGGAAAGTCTTTGCCAGGCATACAGTTGGAAGAGATTTAATATGTAGAACAGGCAATTAAAACATCAAAGGTGTACTGCCTTGTTTTACCTCTGACTTTAAGTTTTTCTCTGTTCAGCACAATGTTAGCTATGGATATGTTAGACATAGTCTTTATTATGTTGAGGTAGATTCCCACCAACACTGTTCTCTCTAGGACTTTTATCATGAAGGGACACTGGATTTTGTTAGAGGCCTCTTTTGAATTTATTAAGATGATCATATGATTTGTTTCTGTCTTTAAGTCTATTTATATAATTCATTACATGTATCAATTTATATATGTTGAACTATTACTGCCTGAGATTAAATACAACTCATTCATGGTAAATGCTGATGTGTTGCTATATTTGGTTTGCTAGTATTTTTTGATACTATTTACATCTGTATTTATAAGGAATATTGCCCTATAGATATGTTTTTGTTGTGTTTTTATCTAATGTGAATTGTGTAAAAGGAGTCAGAAAGTGTTTCTTCTACATCTGTTTTATAGAATAATTTGAAATGCATTTGTTTTAGTTCTTCCTTAAAGATATAGTAGAATTTTGTTGTGAATTCATCTGGACCTTGATGGTGGGAGAAATGAGAAAGCAGAGGTTTGATATATTTCTATTTCATCCTTTTGCTTCTTATAACCGGTTTAAATTATTTAATTCATCTTGATTTAACCTTAGTGGATCATATGCAATGAAAATTTCACCCATTTCTTTCAGGTTTTCTAACTTAATGAAACGTAGGTTTTTTTTTTTTTAAAGAATCCATTATTATTCTCTTAATTTCATTGATGTCTGTTATGATGTCTCCCTATTAATTATTAATTTGAGTCTTCTGTTTCTTTTTGTTAATTTGAGTAAGGGGTTGTCAGTCTTCTGCATGTTTTCAAATAAATGATTCTTCACTTTATTGATTTTTGTATTGTTTATATTGATAGTAGTAGGGTTTTTCCCTATTTCTATTTCATTTATTTTAGCCCTAGTGTTTATTATTTCTCCGTGTTTCTTTGATGTTTGCTTTGTGTAAATGATGCTTTTGTTTGTCAGATGTAATTGCTGCCTTGAAGGGTTACTGCTGATTGAACTCACCCATTCTACCTCTTTCTGAACTCTGAGGGCTGGTTCAACTCAGCTGTTCTGTTCCAAACTCCTCTCCAAGCTGACTGATTCAAATTGGCTTTCTAGGCTTCTGACAGCATTTTTCTGCTTGGCCTCAAACTAACTCTGGAAACTTGTTCTAATCTTCTAGCTTTTTTTTTTTTTTTCATTATTAGGTTCATTCTGTCCTCACTTGCAATCTGTCTCTGTAATACTGTTCTGGAAAAATAAAACTCAATAAAAAATAAATTTATTTTATTTATCAAAAAATAAAACTCTCTCTCTCTCTCTCTCTCTCTCTCTCTCTCTCTCTCTCTGTGTGTGTGTGTGTGTGTGTGTGTGTGTGTGTGTGTGTACTGTTCTCTTAAGTAGCCTCTCTTTTCTGTACTGTTCTCATGAGAGTTGGGCTGTTCTCATGAGAGTTGGGCATATCTTATTTCTGACTCATTCTGTCAAATCTTTCTCTGATTCACCACTTTGTCTGACCTTCAATTATGGCTGCTTTTTTTCTACAAACTAGCCTTACCTACACTGTTTGGGATTAAAGGTGTGTACTAAGGACACATCTATATTCCAGCCAGAGGGAACAGAAGTATGTGGCATGTCTGCATTCCAGCTATATCACCTAGGTCTTTGGATGTGATCCCTTGCCATAACAGCCATGTTGCTAAATTGAAATTCCTCTACAGATTTGGTCTTATTTTTCCAAACACTTAGGTATATCATAAAGTTATCTGTTCGAATTTTTACTGATTTTTTTTAAATATAAGCACTTAAAACTATAGAACATCTTTCATGATAGCCCAGTGTTTTTAATATAAAGTGTTTTTATTTTCATTTAACTATATATTTTTAAATTTCTTTTATTTCTTTAATGATCCATTTATTTTTCAATAGTGTGCTGTATAATTACCATTAGTTTATGTATTTCATGACATTTCTATTACTATTGATTTCAAGCTTTATTCCATTGTGGTCAAATGGAACACATGGAGTTATTCAAACTTTTCTCAGTTTTTGAGATTTATTTTATGTCACATGTGACCTATTTTACAGAAACACCCATGGGCTGCTGAGAATATTATATATTAAATAGAGCTAGGATGGACTAGTCAAAAGATGTCTGCTAAATCAATATGGTCTGTGATATAATTTAGTTCTGATTGTTTCCTATTCATTTCTTGTCTAAATGACCTGATTACTTTTAGGTATTGCAGATAACCTGTAGTTTAATGTCTAGTTGTAATTAATTTATGAAATTGGGTACACTCAAGTTTGGTGCAAGTTTTGTTTAGAATTGTAAGGACCTCTTGGTTGATTGTTTCCTTATCAAAATGGTGTGGCCTTCTTTATCTCTTCTGATTAGCTTTTGCTTAAATTCTATTTTGTCATGTATTGGAACAGCAATTCTTGTTTGTTTTCTGTTCTCATTTACTTGAAATACTTTTTCCACCCCTTCACTCTATGGAAGAGAAGAGAAATGTGTTTCTTATAAATAACAAAAAGTTGGATCTTATTTTCTAATGAAAATAGAAAACCTAATCGTTTGATGGGGGAATTGGTATCATGCAACACTAATTTATTCTCATTATTTTGGCCAATAATGTGTCTCTTGATTAAATATTGCTGATTAAATATTGCTGACAAAAGGAGCTTCTCTGACCAAGGCTGAGACCCCCACTGATCTATGACTACAAAAATGAGTGTTTA
This sequence comes from Rhabdomys pumilio, assembly GCA_030674055.1. Lineage (NCBI taxonomy): Eukaryota > Metazoa > Chordata > Mammalia > Rodentia > Muridae > Rhabdomys > Rhabdomys pumilio. The sequence continues at coordinate 34,522,517 of JANHMN010000017.1, forward strand.
GAAAGAAGATAGACTAAACATACATTTAGCAAAATATCAGAAATAGATTCCCCTCCAGGGTCTGCAACCTCCCCAGCTGAATCAGTTATATTTCCTGCTGCTGTAACAAAATGCCCTGACAAGAAACAATTTAAGGGTAGGGAATTATATTACAGCTTATATTTTAAGAATCAATATCATTCTGCATTGATTATTTTTCTATTCCTATGATAAAACACCATGCTCAAAGGAACTTAGAGAACCAAGTGTTTATTTTAGATTATGGTTTCAGAAAAAAAGAAGGATACTGAATGGGAGTTCAGAGATACTGGAACACACATATGAAAAGAAAAAAAAGGAAAAAAAGTGGCAAGAACAGGGGACCAGTAAGTCACATTCTATCTACAGTCATGATCAGAGAGTAAATAAGAATCAAAGTCAATCTATAAAGTCTCAAAATTTGTCTCTAGTGAGCCACTTTCTCCAGTGAAGCTTCACCTCCTAAAGACCCAGAATTTTCCCAAACAGCACCAGTAGTGGGGAGGCATTTTAGATCCAAGCAAACCTTTCATAGACTTTTCACCAGGTTTACAGTTCCAGGCATGTATAGCATCCTGTGGTACTATATCCTAGCAAACTACATCTGCTTTTGCTGTTTTCTTCTTGTCCCTGTTCAATTTTTTCCCAGGACAAAGAACCTGGTCCTTATAGTGGGTGCTCTCTGGACTGAGATCTGTTGGTGGCAGTTGGATAGCTTCCAACCAAGAGATGCAATTTGTATTTTTAATCTCTTCAAAGTTTTCCCTCATGTAAAGGTACTTGCCAATCTATTCAGGATCCAAACTAATTTTTGCTTTCCATTTCATTTCACTTTTCTCAGGGTGACAAATATGGAGCCACTGTAATGCAAAAAAGTCACGACAGGTCCTAACAAATACCAAAATGTTCAGTAGTTGTCTGAGTTACTTTTCTACTTCCATGATGAGATACTATGACCAATGGCATAGCAGAGAGCATTTTAATTAGAGCCTCACGGTTCCAGAGGGGTAGAGTCCATGACCATCACTGTAGGGAACATGGTAGCAGGACATTAGGCATGGCCTGGTGGAGAAGTAGCTGAAAGCTCACATCTGACACAAACATGAAATAAAGAATTAACTGCAAATGGCATGGGTTTTTGAAACAGCAGTCCACTGGTACCATACTTCCTCCAACAAGGGCATACCTCCTAGTCTTTTCCAAACAGTTCAGCCAGCATAGGTACCCAACATTAAAATATATTCTTGAATAGGGGCCATTCTTATTCAAACCACCATATTCCATTCCACAGCCCCCATAGGCTTGTGGCTATATCATAATGGAAAATGTATTTAGTTCCTATAGACTTTCAAACTCCAAAGTTCAAGTGTGAGACTCAATCTCTTAATTGAAACCCTCTATAAAATCAAAAAGCAATTATATACATCCAATAGTCAATAACATAAAATATACACTACCATTTAAAGGGAAAAAGAATGTGATATAGATAGGAAATACTGAAGCAAAACAAGACTGAAACCCATGAGGAAAAACTCCAAATGCTGTAGCTCTGTGTCAGATGGTAAAGGGCTTAGATGGTTCACCTCTTCTGGCCTTACTGACTACTATACACTTCTTTCTCTCTTGAGCTGCTTCTACTCTATTTCTGAAGCTTTCCTTGGTAACATTCCATAGCCCTGGCATGTCCAGCATCTTGTGGTCTCCAACACTATGCAGCTTTAACTTTCACAGCATCATACAGTGGAATTTTTTTTGAGACTCCACAAGGGACTGCCCTACCACATACTGAACTTCAGGAAATTTCCTTAACAGTAAAAGAAGATTCTTCAATCCTTTTACTCTTGTGTCCTCTATGACCCTAAAGCTAGAACCACATGATCAATGATGTCATATTTTGCTACCTGCCTTGGAAGAATCTTGCTCTCTCCTGGAAGTATATTTGTATAAGCTTTGAGTTGTTGTTGTTTCTTTTTAAAAATAAATAATTCATTTATGTCTTTTCTTTTCACAAATTGCAGGATTAGCTGGGTGGGGTCTCACTAGAGGAACACAAAGCCCTTTTATTTCATTTCTCCTTATCTCTTTCAGTACAAAGCACAGAGTCAACATTAAGTTTCCTGATGCTCTTTTTCTCCTCAAACTGTACCTTTGGAAAGGAAGCAAGTAGACAGGTTTTAGAACTTCACTCCCTCTCATCTTCTTTAAATCCCTAGTCTCATCCCCTGCTTTGTGGGAGATCACCAACCTCCTCTCACTCTATTTTCCTATTCCCAGAGGAATAAGCAGATCCTTGTGGCACTCTATGGTTTTCCTTCCTCCTGTGTACCTCTTTAGCACCCCCTCCTTTCCATTTCCATCCCTTAATGTCAGCTTCAAAGATCAAGAAACACATATTAACCGGAACTCCCAGTGGCCATATGTCCGGCCTGACATGAGGTCTAATCTCCATTCCACTTTCACCCTTCAGTCACGTACACAGGTGGGAGTGATAAACTGGCCTCAGGCCCTAGAGAGATTTACATACTAATAAGGTACCTGTGGGCCAGAGTGTGGAGCCAGTTAAGCATTCCTCCCCAGCCCCTCCCCCCTCTTCCCCTACCTATGTAACTCAGGTCCACCCTGGGTTTTGGGGGGGAGGGGGACATCCAGATCCATCCACCATCTGTCATGCCAATAAACCGGTTTTGGAAACCCAAGGACTTCCTCATGTGTTGGGGCCGTGCTGTGAGGAACCGTGGAGAGGCCTTTAGTGAACAGCCTGGCCTAACTTCCAGCTGAAGGAACCCAGGGCATTCCCAGCCAACTACCCACAGCTTGGCGTAGGGAACCCTGTAGTTCCCCAGCCATATTTTTTACATATAGCCATATCTGGCAAGATCTCAGAAGAATTCTCTACCATGTAACCCTCAGCCACCACACTCTCCTGAGAACCAGGGAGAGCAACAGAAACCAAGAGACAAAATACCTACCCAACAACCTGGACTAGACATTAGCACCTAGAATTACAATCATCCCAAAACCAGATGCCTAGATGCCAGCTTAAAAGAATAGTCAATATCATCCAGGACAATATATCTCCACTAAAGCCAAGAAATACTAGTATAGTGGGCCCTAAGAAATGCAATGTAGCTGAAGCACAGACAAGGGCTTCAAAACAGGCTTTATGAATATATTTGAAGTCCCTAAAGAGGAAATGAATAAATCCATTATAGAAATCTATGTAAACATAATGGAATAAAAGAAAGGGAAGTGAAAATAGAATCAATGAAAAAAACTAAACTGAGGGAAAACTGGTAACAAAACATTTAGAAACTCAAACAGGTATCTCAGAGGCTAGCCTCACTAACAGAATATAAGAAATAGAAGAAATAATCTCAGTCATTGGAGAGATGGTAGAAGACATGGATTCCTCAGTGAAATAAAATGTTAAATCTAAAATCCTCAGGCACAGAGTATCTAGGAAATATGAGACACTGTGACAAATCTATATATAAGAGTAATAGGAATAGAAGAAGGACAAAAAACCCAGGTCAAAGGCACATAAAACAGGAGGTGTTTATCAAGGCACAAGAAACATACAGAATGCCAAATTGAACTAGAAATCTCCTCTGCACATCATAATGAACACAGTAAATGTATAGAACAGAAAAGACTTCCTGAACAGAACACTGATAGCATAGGCACTAAGAATGACAATTAAAACTGCAACATCTTGCAACTGAATTGGTTTACACCAAGGGACACCAGCACTGGCACAAAGCAGCATGATACAGAATGGGGGAATATTTTTATCAGCTACAAACTACTAATATTCAAAATATACTAAGAACTCTAAAAAAACGGGACATCAAGGAAACAAATAACCTGATTTTTAACAATGAGGTACAGAATTAAACAGAATTCTCTGTTTAAAGAGGGAATTTAAATGGTTGAGGAAACTCTTAAATATCCATCATCCTTAATCACCAGTGATCATAGGAATATACCATAGGATACCCTGCCAGTGTTGTTAGGTTGAAGAGTTATGCCATCAAATTGCCTCCCAAATATATTGACAACCATAGATTTGTGTTGTTCTCAACTTAAGTCAGAGAAGCTTCTTTTTGCAGTGACTATGAGTTAATGTGGAGATTCATGGTTAATTGAAGTGCCTACCAAGTATGAGCAATCATAAGTACTCATATGTAGATGAATCATTTTTGTTAACACATTGAAAACCCAGGGAACATCATGCAAGTGGGGGCCAAAAGAAGGTAAGAGGGGAAGGGGTCTTAGAGTATAATTGCTGTGAAAAGACACCATGACAATGGCACCTCTTATAAAGAATGGTATTTAATTAGGGCCAGCTTACAGTCTCAGAGGTTTAGCTCATTATCATCATGACTAGAAGCATGGCAACAGGCAGCTTAAGAAGATAAGAGTTCTATATCAGATCAGCAGGCAGCAGAATGTCTTTCTGAGCTGAGTCCTCAAAGGCCTCCCAATAATAACATGCTTCCTTCAGCAAGACTAAATCTACTCCAACAATGCCATACCTCCTATAATGCCACTACCCATGAATCCACTGGGCCATTTTGGTTCAAACTCCCAGATGAGGGTGAAATGTTGACTTCGAGACATGACAAAGCTGTTGTGCCTTATACCAGTTGTATACAATTAAGACAGTCAACATTTCAGTATTAATAAGGAAATGGCTACTGACACCCTATCTCTGGCAGAGAGACTATTGGTATTTAAAGATTACTAAGGTAAGGAAAGTCACTCTCCTCTGGGGTATGACTGCTAATACTTTGCCCATCCCTAAGCAAATAGCCCTGCATCCATACGGTTATGGGGTAGGAGGGACACTAAGGAGAGCAAGAGAAACATAGTGTTAGCTGATATATAAAAATATATAATGTATGAAATTTGCAAATATTTTAAATTGCTACACTGTGACAAATGACTAAAAAGGCTCTGTTCAGCATGTGACCTAGCCATGCTCTACCGAGCACCAAGCAGCTTCTCACATGCATCAACGATGATCCCCAGCAGAGGGCAACCTGGTCCAAAGAGTAACAAAATATAGGTAGCATTTTTTGAAGGGTAACAGGTAAACAAAAGCAGATTAAGAGACTACTTTAAGGACAGAAGTGAGATAGCCTTCTAGTAACTTTTTTTTTTTTAATTAGATGGTGAACTGTCAGTACCGATGATTGATATTTTGCCATCTGGCTGTTGAAGTCTCTTTAAGATGTTTTATTGGCACATATTAATTATGTATAATAATGGGTTTCATCATGACACTTCCATGCATTTACATAATACATTTCCATCGTGTTCACAACCTTACTGTCTTCCCTTGCCACTCCCCCTCTTTTTTTTTTTTTATCTGCTTCTAGCCACATTTCACTCTCATGTCTTTTCTAAAATATCATGAGTTTTATTAGGGTTGCTTACAGGGGCATGAGTGAAGAGTTGTTACAGAAGTTTGGTCCACACCTGTGGCTACACCTTTAACAAAATGCCTTTGCTTCTCCATCAACTGTATAAATATCCTGAGGGAAGAGTAAGGCCTCATTCACTATATCCTACCTATGACAGGATGCTTATGTATCCAGTCTTATACAGAGCTTGCAAAGCTATTGTGAATTCCAGAGTGAAGCAGCAATGTCATGTCTAGATATCAGTGGTCTACACCACTCCCCCACTTAGTGAGTATTTCTATCTCTTCTTCTTTGATATCTCCTATGCTTTGACTGGGAGCAGGGTGGGATACATTCTGTTTATGGCTACGCATTTATAATCTGTTGAAATCTTTTACCACAAAAATTTCATATGTAAAAAGAAATGTAATATTCTTGTAGTCATAGCACACAAAGCAAAGAAAAATGACTTATGACTTAGCACTAGAAGAGGAAGACCAAACAGGTGCTGAATTCCTCAGTGACTATGAGTTGGCTGGGTTGAAAGATGATGGTGATGACTTGTAGTGACATGCACAGATGGCTTGAGGTTTCCAGGAACCAGCACAAGTCTCCTGCTATATATTTTCAACAGGGCAGAGTGGAGACAGATAACTATGCTGAGCGTATTCAAATCCTCTCCAACATGAGATGTGAGCAATGAGTAGTTTTCACTCAAAGGAGCCTTGAATTAGTCTCTTCAAGCAACTGTGAAATAGATAAAAAAAAAAAAAAAAAAAAAAAAAGTCTGTATTTGTGATGGAATCTGAACCACACAGCATATTTCCTGTGTATAAATGCTGTCAACGTAGTAAGAATTGTTGAAAGAGAAAGTAGGTGCTCACCCTAGACTGGCCAATGTGGAGCCATTGTGAGGAGAGTGATGCAGGGGCTTCGTGTGTTATGTGGTCTCTGAGACAGTGATGGTGGTAATCCTGGAGTCACCACCCTAATTGTGGTGACTGGTATGGTCAGGGGCCTGAAATTATGGGACACCAGAATGCTACCTCTCAACTTTCCATTCCTTCCTATTACGTCGCAATGTTCATGTGCATTTTCCCAAAATCCTGGAACTAGTTGTATGACTTAAATGTCACCTGTTAAAATGACAGCAGAGATGATATGTGTCTTCAGGGAAGGAGGTCTTCTCCTAGCTCTCTCTCTCTCTACATCAGAGCAACTGGACACAAACTGCTGACCTACTTCTCGCACTACCAGGGCTAGGTTTAACTTCTGTGTTGTTAGAAAACCTGGTGATGGTGCCATCACCATACCATGCTGTGTCTCACACCAGAATCCTGTTTTGGAAGTCACCAGGAGAAATCAGCACACATGGAATATGTCTTTTGCCCACACTGGAATATTTCAGGAACGTAAAATATTTAAAACGATTTTGACATCAAGAAATTGTCAATCTTTCAGTATTGCATGTTTGTTTGTTTGTTTTTATTTGTTTTTTGTGATGCTTGGTTTTGAGACAGGAGAATAGGGAGAGAGAATAGGGAGAGAGAATAGGGAGAGAGAATAGGGAGAGAGTCAGACCAGCCATGTGCAAAATGAGCATACTTAGAAAACCAGTTGGCAAAAAGGAAGTCTGGTTAACCTCAGCCAAGGATGAATACTTCAGGCTCAGAGCTCAGGCACAGGGAAACCCTAGAGTGCCTGGGGGAGATAGGGTGAATGAAGCCTCATTATGATGCTAAATTGCACAACCCACAGTGGAGTTCTAAGATGCTAATGAGAAAGCCTGGGCTAGGCAATGTGCCAAAAAGCCAATGCTGCAGAAAACAAAAGTCCCCATAGTGGAGCCACACTAAGACCTCTGGCCTGTTCCCTGCTTTAGAGTACATCTTTCTCCAATAAAATGCCCCTACCTGTACTGTAACTGTGTTCCTCTAGCCAATCCTTTGTTTCAGGACACGGAAACCTGGAACTTGCCTAGAGTTACACAGTGTTTTATGCATCTAATTCTCACAACCTGCCAGAACAATTTCCTCTCTTTTATACATAAAAGTGATTGTTAGAACCATTGAACAAACGGCCACACACCAAACAGAAGAGCTAGCAGTGAACCCCTAGGCCGGACTCACACCCGGCTGCCTCTGGGAAAATGATCTGGAAGTGCGTTATAATTGTTCTTTCCTGCACAGTGATTTCAGAACATGTCGTTTGGAAGGAGCTGTGTCTGTTTTTCTGAGAATGTATATTCAGATTGTATCTACTGTGAATCTCTGGTTTTGAACATTATATTTTAAAAGTTGAAGAGGTTTTTTTTCTTTTCCCCATAAAACAGGTGTGCAGCTTGAAACTGAGATTATCTCCTCAGCTGTGTATTATTTTAGTCACGCTTGACATTTATTGGCAGTGCATAAAGCAGCTTAATTTAATGAGACGGGCATGCATTTCAAATAATATGCATAGATTACCTGAGTTCTCCAAACAGAGTCTATACTATGCGATGTATTTTTAGAGGTAGACTGAAACTTGAAAATTAAAAATACCTGACTTGTGACTACCAGAAATATATACACATACATGAATGTGAATATATCCTCATAAGTAAGAGATCATGAATATCTCACTCTGGTTAATATTTGTGACTAATATTGGTTCTTTTTCTTTGTGCATGCACAGTGTGCATGCATGCCTGTGTGTGTGCATGTGCCTGTGCGTGTGCGTGTGCATGTGTGTTCATGTGTACATGTGTGCACTCTATCAACACTAAGACACACACCTCAGGAATGTCAAAAATGCACCATGACACACATAACAGCCTGGCCTGCAAGGCTTGTACTCCAGTCCAGCCTATTGAGTCTGCATGTCAGTGCGTCAGTGCCCTTTCTTATCGCAAGACCTATTTTATGTCCCACAAGGACCTTACTGCTGACCTTCACCTTTCCCAACCTTGTTGGGACTGGATGGCACATCCTGTGTGCCAGCCCAACCCACTATATTCACATCAGGCAAAAAAAAAAAAAAAAAAAACAGCCAAAGTGTCTAGGTCTTTTTACAAAAACAATATGAACAGCCAAGAAACTATCTCCATGCACACACTCCAAAGCCACTAAGAAATGGTGTCCAATGAGAATTACCTAAGTGGATTCCAGGGCACAGAATTTCAATCATTAGTTAACTAGTTAATTAATTAACTTCAAATAATTCAAGTTTCAAAGAGTCACAAACAAACAGCTCAATGAACTTAAAGAAAGCAAGCTCAAAGAGAATAAATGCCCAAACGATGCCAGAGAAAACAAACAAAGCTGAAAGAGACAAAGAAGACAATCCGGGATCTAAAAACTGGTCTCACTTAAGAAATAGAAATGTTGAACCAAATAAATAAATAAATAAATAAATAAATAAATAAATAAATAAATAAGAAATGTTGAACCGAACTTACTCTGAGATTAAGATGGGATCAAAATGAATTTTTTTATCATTGCTATTCACTTTTTAAAAATGTTAGCTTAGCAACCCTGATTCAGTACAACCTATTTCTTAGCTAGTCAAATTTAAGAAGTCTTAAATCATAAAACGCTATTTATAAATAAATAAATAATTTATAAATGTAATTAATTCAGTCTTTAAATCTTAGTTTATTTTAAACAAGTAACCACAGGAGAACAATTTCTTTTTTTCTGTTATAATGTGAAAGTATTTTCTTTATTAACTGAAAATTATAGGGTCAAAGGGTTTTTTTTTTTAATCACCTATAATAATATCAGAAACACCAACCATTGTTATAAGGGAAGTTACATTTCTACTACATAAAAATACATGAGACTGTATAATTTATAAAGAATGTCACACTGTTAGAAGCTAGAAAATCGGGAGCCTGGTGCCAGTCGGTTTGGTATTTGGTGAGGTCTGTTTTCTACTTACAATGTGGAACCATTTTGCTATGTCCTCTGGAGGACAAACTCTGTGTCGTCATGTAATAAAAAATGATGAATGAGCCAGAGAGTCCTCTGCCCCCCTGCTTTATGAGCATAACTCTCACAAGTGAGGGCAAACTCCTCAGGACTTAATCACTTCTTACAAGTCTCATCTCTTAAAGAGACTGTAGCATGGGTACAGTTTCAACATAAATTGTGGAGGGATAAAATCATGTCAGTATTTTCATAGTACTTTAAAACATTCTACACTAAAAAAATGTATATTTGCTGAGAGGGTCTGAGAATTCAAATCTATAAGCTTCAAAATGTATTCTATGCACAATATTTTTACTTTATTCTATTTATTTTCATATCCCAACTGCTGTTTCCCCTCCTCCTCTCCTCCAAAGACCTCCTCTCACCTCTCCAGGCCCTGAATACTCCTCCTCCATTTCTACTCAGGCCTCAACCAGCCATGGCATACCAAGTTGCACTAAGACTAGCCACTCCCTCTCCTATTAAGGCTGAACAAGATAACCTAATAGGAGAAAAGGGTCCCAGAGGCAAGTAACTACACCAGAGATGGGCCCTGCTCCCACTGTGAGGAATCCCACAAGAAGATCAAGCTACACAACTGTAACATACATGTGGAAAGCCTAGGTCAGTCCTGTGAAGGCTCCTTGATTGCCATTTCAGTATCTGTGAGACCCTACAGCCCCAGGTTAGGTGATTCTGTGGGTTTCCTTGTGGCAGCCTTGACCCCTTTGGCTCCTACAATCTTTCCTTACCCTCCACTGAGGGATTCCCCAAGTCCCTCCTAATGTTTGACTGTGGGTCTCTGCACCTGTTCTATCAATTGCTGGACAAAGCCTCTCTGATGACAGCAGGGCTACGTAGCAAATCTATGAGTCTAGCAGAATAGCATTAGGAATCATTTCATTGACTTTGTTTTTTCACTATTCCTGTTTGGTTCTATTTTAGGTCTCTGGGGTATCCAGCCTCTGTGTTCTAGCCCTCCAGGCAGTGTCAGGGTGGGCCACCTCTCACCACAGGGGTCTCAGGCCCAGCCAGTCATTGGTTGATCACTCCCACAATTTCTGCATTACCACATCTTTACCCTAGCACATTTTGTAGGCAGGACAAATTGTATACGGAAGGTTTCTGTGGCTGGATTTTTCTTCCAATTCCTCCATGGGAAGTCTTTCTTGGTTACAGAAAATGGCTGGTGCAGGTTCCATATCCCCCATTTCTAGGAGTCTTAGCTAGGGAACCCTCATGGATTCCTGAGAGTTTCTGTTACACTAAGTTGCTAGTTTGTCCCAGAGATGCCCGCCTTCCATTTTCAATAGTCTCTTCCAGTACTCTCTCCCACCATCCTCCCCCACAGTCACAGCCAGACCCCTCGCCTCGACCACCTGCAGTGTCTACCTTTATTCCTCCTTCTATGTAAGATATTTTAATGCAAATTCTATTTGAGAATCTTTCCCCAGTTCCCAGCCCTGCTCACTTTCACTACGTGGCAGATTTTATAGTGGCTATGTATAGTACCCTCCACGTTCATTTCTTCAAACTAGAGTCATGTATGGCATATGGTTTCTCAGGTTTTGTCAACAGAATAAACCAAGCTTCATTATGCATCAGCAGTTTGCATAGTACTCCATTCTGATGAGTGGAGTAGAAAAATCATGGAATGATGTTCACCAGAAAGCTATAAGGATGGCTCTGAGTCTGGCTTCTTCTAGCTCACCGCAACCACCTGAGACTTCACAGAACCACATTAACTTCCAGGATAACTGTGGAATTGTTCTAATGTTGGCTATGTATGTCATCATAGATTCAGAGAAATTTTAAGAGGCATTCCCAAGGTCTATATAAATATTAATTACAACGGCTCAAAACTGACTATATTTCTTGCTTGATTTTTGCAGTTACTTATATTGACTAAATATCTGCTTGTCATCAACTTTTTAAATTGTGGGCTAGTTTAATGACATGAATTTACATACCTGACACCTCTTGGAACTGTCATAAATTGCTATAAACTTGGTATCACAAAAGAACAGAAGCTAGATATGGTGTCTAATAGTCAGAGTACGAACATTTGGAAGGCAGAAACAAAGAGAACTGTCTCAAGTTTGAGGCCAGCCTGGGCTACAAATTGAGCTAAGAGAGAGAGAAAAAGTGAGTGTGTGTGAGAGATAGAAAGAGAGAGGGAGAGATGGGGAGACAGGAAAAAGAGAAGGAGGAGGAAGTAGAGAAAGAGAAAGAAGAGGAGAAGGAGGAAGAGAAAGAGGAAACAGAAATAGATGTCTTGATGTTGATGGTCTACAATCTTCAGGTTCCTCCAAGATCTCTGATGAAGCTCTCCAGAGAATCTGAAGCTCTGCTCAGGTTACCTTCACTAACTTTGACCGCTTTCTTTCCCTTCATGAGGGACATATGATTTCCTAGAAAATCCAAGATTAATCACCAGCTCAGGATCTGTAATTTTATCCCACCTGAAAAGTCCTTTTTGTCATGTAAGGTAACAACCTCGGATCCCAGGGACCAAACCCAGTTGCTAGTGTTTTATCTCTTAGAAAGTAGTTAAATCTTAGCTAACATTAGGAGCTCTTTTATAAACGTTTTGAGGAGCCTCCAATTGATTTCCACAGTGGCCTCAGAAATCGAAGTGACCCTTCTCCAGGGACACTGGCGTGGCCATGTTCATTGCCGCACTGTTTTCAAGATCCAAGTCATTCGATTAGTCCCATTCTACACAGATGAAAGGGTAGAGAAATGCGGTTTGCACACACGGTGGAGTTCTACTCAGCAACCCAGGAAGATGAAATTATGACATTCCCAGGACATAGTGGGACTTCAGATGATCAGGAAAGGTGAAACAAAGGAGAAGAAGAAAAACAAATGCCACATTTTTCTCTCTCTGAGGAAACTAAGGGAGGGAGAATACAGGAAACCAAAAGTGAATTATAAGGGATACAGAAGAGGTGGAGAAATGGAAGAGGAGAGGGGTCATTGAAGGTGGTAGAAGGGGCAAGTATAAACAGAGTCTGGTGTGTGTGTGTGTGTGTGTGTGTGTGTGTGTGTGTGTGTCTTTGTGTGTGTCTATGTGTGTGTCTATGTGTGTCTGTGTATATGTCTCTGTGTGTCTCTGTGTGTATGCGTGTGTATGTGTGCATATGTGTGCCTGTGTCTCTGTGAGTGTCTGTGTGTATATATGTGAGCATATGTGTGTATATGTGTATGTGTGTATCTCTGTGTGTGTGTATATATGTGTGTTTCTGTGTATGTCTGTGTGTGTGTCTAAATGCCGCAGTGAGATCTCCCACACTTTGCACAAGTGCTGATCACCAATAAAAAATTATTGTAACCACGTTGACAGCTAAGTGAAACACAAACTCCCTTTCACTGAATTCAATAAATCACCAATATTTTTAAATGTCACAAGATAAATTTCAGACAGCATTTTTTGATGATCCCAAGGTATGTTGTTAAAATACGCAAAAGGGTTTGTAAGGTAGTGACGTTCAAGCCTTTCTCTTAAGAGCATTTGACAGGCATGCAGGGAGCTTTCTCATTTTCATTTCATATTTAAATTGACAGGTAAAAATTCCATATATTTTTGAGTTACTGTGGTATTTTGACACACATACACACTGAGTAATAGTAAATCACAGTGAGCATTTCTATCTCATGATACTTTGATCATCTCTTTGCTGGTAAAACTTTCAAAGTTTATTCTCGTAGTACACTGACACATATGCTACCATCGCTACCCAGCTTCTGTCCTCGGTGACACTCCAGTAGCACTCCCTGGCTTTATCTGTGACTCAACACCCATCCACCAGACTTTTCCCTTCTGAGTTCTTGAAAGTCAATGTTAAGACTAAATGTCTGTGTGTGCCAAGAATTTATTGAGCAAGGAATACCATTTAGTTAAATTGTAACTAGTGCAGTTGTTGGAACCATGCCCCTAGGTCCTTTTGAAAATAACAAAATAACAACTCAAATTATTTCTCTGATTAGAAGTAAGGGAATTCTGGGAGTTTCTAAGATGGGAGGACAGGTCATAGAGAAGAATGAAAAGAATAGTGTGGCTGTCCCAACGCAGAATCTCATTTTTTTCCAGTAGTACCGCATCACAGGTAGGAAGAAGCCTAGGATAGCTGAAGAAAAATAGCATAGTAAAAACCCAAATTACAAGGTGTGATACTTTGTATATGCTTAGCCCAGGGAATGGCACTATTAGGAGGTGTGGCCTTGTTGGAGTAGGTATGCCATTGTGGGTGTGGGCTTTAAGACCCTTATCCCAGCTCCCTGGAAGTCAATCTTCCACTAGCAGCCTTCAGATGAAGATTCAGAACTCTCAGCTCTGCCTGCATCATGCCTGCCAGGTGCTGTCATGCTCCCACCTTGAGGAAGATAAACTGAACCTCTGAACCTGTAAGCCAGCCCATTTAAATGTTTTCCTTTATAAGGCTTGCCTTGGTCATGGTGTCTGTTCACAGCTGTAAAGCCCTAACTAAGACACAAGGTTACCAGAGTGGATTCAGTCCAGAAACTGTGAACTAAAAGTTCTTCTTAATCATATCTACAGACAGAAGTACAAAAAGCTCCTTTCCTAGAAAAAAAAAAGTATAACTTTTAAGAAAAATAAATTCCAAATTTCATGGCATTTATGAAGAGATGAAATTATATTTTGAATTTTATTCAGTCTAGAATCTGCTTAACTCCCAAGCCTAACTCTTTGAATGATAAAAAACACAGTGTTATGAAGTATTCATCCAACCTAGATGGCTAGCAAACAGCTGATGAAATTTCCCTTGTTTGCTGGCTGCTTTTGTTGACCGTTATCGCATTCTGTAGGTGGAACTGACATTTTATTCTGATTAATGATGAGCATTTATAAAAATGTTGCTTTAACTTATAAACCTTACCTGACATATATGGGTGGCCACTGCATCGCAAACGAAATGCCTATTAAATGGTAATCAGAACATGTCATTTTTTCTCACACTACAACGGTACAAGTTGGACCCTACACAGGCAAACTTGGACTCTACACAAGCTCCTGAATATCCTGCTACTGCCCACAGACACCTCGTCTTTCTGACTACCTCCTCTCCTTTTCCTGGCTGTCATCTCCCTGGACCACCCATCTCTCTGATACCCAAAGACAGGATTCTGCCCAACAGCATTGACCTATCCTACAGCCTGCTCCTTTCTGGAGACTGAAGGCTAACTCCCTCATCTTCTTCAAACCTTACTTAAATCTCTCTCCCACCTTGAGAACTGATCTGACTGTCCTTTACAGAACTGTAGGACGGCCTGCACTGGCTCTCCCCACCCCTCCTCCTCTTCTTTGAGAGTTGTAGCCTTTCATTTCTCACACAATTGACTGAAGGACTGATGATTGATCAACTCACTTCTTTTTGTTGTTGTTGCTTCTGCTGAACTCTACCTGAGCAGTATGACTGCAGGAGGTTTCGACTGCTCTATTTATTTTATGTACTCAAGATCACAAAGTTCACTGAGTACAGAGCAGGCATTATTAGCTGCATGGTTTTTTGGTTTTTGTTTTTTTGTTTTTTTGCTTGTTGTTTTGTTTTTTAAATTAATTTTTATTGGATATTTTATTTACATTTCAGATGTGGTCCTCTTACCCCATTCCCCACCCCATCCAGGAACCCCCTATTCTACCCCACCTCCTCCTGCTTCCATAAGGATGGGCCCCCAACCACCCTCCCACTCCTACCTCCCCACCCTCGAATTCCTCCACACTGGGTGTCCAGCCTTCTTGGGACCAAGTACCTCCTCTCCCACCTATGCCCAACAAGGTCTTCTTCCCCTATATATACAGCTGGAGCCATGGGTCCCTCCCTGTGTGCTCCCAGGCTGGTGGTTTAGACCCTGGGAGCTCTGGTTGGTTGGTGTTATTGCTCTCCCCATGGGGCCTCAAACCCTTTCAGCTCCTTCAGTCTTCTCTCTAACTCCTCCAATCCCATGATCAGTGCAATGGTTAGCTGTGAGCATCCACCTCTATATATATGTCAGGCTCTGGCAGAGCCTCTAAGGAGACATATTAGCCGCATGTTGAATAAGAGAACACAACTTGAGAAAAGGATCTCTTCAGTATATTTTAATCCCTTGCAATAAAAATTATAATTAGGTGTCTTCTTTAACTGATTTTTATAGATTGGCCAAACTCAGAACTTTAGAAATTAAGTGACTCCTTTACATCAAGCAGAGAGTGAATAAGCTCAAGGTTTTAAAGATTTTCAACACAGCCACAATGCAGTTGCATTTTCTTTCATTCAGTAATTATTTCTTGAGTGGTTATGCCATAAAAGGTATCAAGTTATAAAAATCATAAAGGTGAATAAAATATAGAATCTATCCACCACAAAAGGAAAGGTAAAACAAAAGACCCAGAAATGACCCGTGACACAGTGTGAAAGTAGGAAGCACAAGTCACCCAGTTCTGCTAGGTTATGGTGCATTTCAGAGGAATTCAGACTAGAGACTGGAACTAGAAAATGGAAGTATTGTTCAAGCAGACTGGTGTGGGGTGGAGGGTGTCAATAGCTGAACTGTGCATCAGAAAGTATTTCCATCCATGGTATTAATGGAAAAATAACCAGTGGGTCAAAAAAAAGCTATGTGTGTAAGTTGTCAGCACTCTTACACACAAAATTATTTTATATTTACTTTGATACTGCAGATTCAAGGTAGAGAAACATGACACAACTCTGAAAGAAGTTACCTAAGCAACATGTTCCAGGTCTTGGCTGCCCTGGGAGATCATGCCTGTTGGATTATTCATTAGTCAGTCTGAGAATTGTTTAGAGGACCCATCTATTAGAAAGGTCTGAACTACCATCCTAAAAGAATCTTGCCTTTCCTTAATTATGTAAGTCCAGTCTTGAAAATGGTAGTCATTTGCATGAACACTGGATGGCATATTAAGCCTCTCATCCAACAACTGCCAATTTGATACTGAGAAAAATGCCTACCCCTGAACAACAGCTAAAACACAGCTTTCCTAAATCTAAGCTGAGTATTTTCCCATTCTAACTAAACAGACATGACTTATGATTAGGTACTCTCCATATTATGAAGTTTTACAATTTTAGGACTTCTCTCCCTGGCAGAGGTCTACTGGAAATCTTGTTCAATCCTCTGTCTCTTTTCTCATTGTTACTCATGTGTAAAGAACACATGTGGTTCTCATATCTCCACAGCTGCTGAGGCCTCACTGGCCTTCATTCTGTGTTAATTCTTCTCATATGCTCTTCTAGAACTGTGGTAACCATCAGTATTTTAAAGTAGCTTACTAACAGTTTAATGTTTCTAAGAGGACAATGGATTCTGACTCACAAGCAGGTCCTTAGAGTACTGTACATTAAGAAAGGAAGCTTCAGTAATATTCCTCCTTTGCTGTCCTTTCCTCTCTCTTTCTCTAAACTAGGATGAGAATAGTAGCTGTTGGCTCTTTATCAGCAGCAGATCATGTGATTTTATTTTTTTGTCATCTGTAATAAGGGATTTTCCTCATATGAGGTATTCTAGAGCTTTCAAATTGGTGTATGCTGTCAAAAAATATTCTATTTAAGTTTGACTAAAGTTTTACTTTTGTTCCTCTAGAGTTTGGAAGGCAGCGAGATGCAAATGCAATGTAACAAATCCAAAACTTATATTTCTGGTTAGATTTGCATTTCTGAAATGGAAGATGACAATTCTGTGGATGATGGTTTTAACACGGTTGATAATTGCAAAGGATTTTTAGATGATTAGCTGCAAGATACTAATAAAATCACACCAAGACCATCTACATTTTAAAAATAGCATAATGAGACTAAAATAAGAAACAACTTTGATTTCTTTGTTTTTTTCTTAATAGACGGCAATTACGCATTACAATTGTTCCAGGCTTGGTAGTCTTCTGATTATCATTCTTTTCTTGTCATATTCTCTACAAGTATTATAACCCACAAAAATATTTTTACAATATTAAAACCGTATCAACTTCTTAGCATTGTCCACTTGAAGATCATGCAAGGCACATAGTTTGTTCCCTCACAATAGCCTGCAAAAGCGCTTGCCTGGCATTCACAGCATCAGAACTGAAAATGGCTCACCCAAGCTTACATGATTGTACATGGTGGGTGCAGGACCAAAGTTCCACCATCCTGAAGCTTGAGGGGGTTATCTGATTGGCTTCTATATAGACCAAAAGCATGAAGGGGGTTACTTAAGGAGATGCCATATATACCCACAGGTAGGTTTATTGCTTTTGAGAACATTTGCTTTCCTCCTCCATATCTCCTTATCTTTCCCTATCTAACAGAAAGTTGTCTACCACAAGTTACTCCTACACACTCTTTGACCCCTCAGTCATGGGAAATATTGTCAGTTGAAGTTCCTGTGGAGCTCTTGAACACAAGTCAATAGAAATGAATGTTAACAGTTGTCAAAACAGGCTACATAATTCCATCCCTTCATGGGGGAGGGGGGCAAAAATGTCATGACAGAGGTGTTTTCATAATTGCAAAGTTTGGAGGAATAGCTCTGCTTAGTCGAGCTGAGCAGAGGTCCAAGATGCTGCCATAGACAGCCTGTGAAGTCATTCTTTACAGCAAATTTAGAAACCACTGTGTAAATCACAGCAGAACTAATGGTCAATAGTCCTTACAGGCAAGGACAAGCACCACTCAGCTGCCCCTCTGATCACATTTCAATACTTTCAAAACCTTGGTCTTGCACAGGCAGTGGCCCAGATCAATCACTTCAGGATGTCTGGAGTGGGGCCTGAGCTTCAGCACTTTTTAAAAGCTTCCTTGGTAACCACATGTGTATCCAGTGTCCAGAACCAGGGCCTTTGTGATGGAAAAAAATCCATCTGATCATTTCATTTTTATCTCCTGGTTCACCTCTCTGTCCCTTGTTCTGTCTCTGGGTGACAATTGTAGAGGAGTCATCATGTGACTGTAACTATGGGATTACCATCTCTGGTTTGAATGCCTCAGTGGCCTGTCAAATCAAAATATCAAAATACATGAAACTGAAATATGAAAGAAAAATGTACCTTAATTTCTTCTATTTATCCTAATAGATATTTAAATTGGTTTTAAACATCATTTTAAAAACTTGAGTGAGTTTCTAGTTCTTCTTTAAAGTATTTTATTTTTATTTGGGGGTGACTGGAGTGTTGACTCAGCACTTAAGAACACTCACTGCTCTTCCAGGGGACTGGGGTTTATTTCTCAGCACCCATGTGGCAGCTTCTAACTCTGTAATTCCAGTTGCAGGGGATCTTCTTCTGACCTCATTGAGCACCAGGCACACACGTGATGCACAGACATACATAAAGACAAAACACCATTGCACTGGTTGTTTTGTGTCAACCTGACATAAATCTAGCCAAGATCTATCTGGGAACAAAGACTCTTGTGTTTGGACTAGATTTTGATTATGGAGCCATCTCTGCAGTCCAGAAAGAGGGAATTCTAAGTAAGAAAATACCTCCATTAAGACTGGCCTGTAAGCAAGAATGTAGGACACTTTCTCAATTAATGATTGATGTAGGAGTGCCCCAGACATGGTGAGTGGCACAATCCCTGAGCAGATGATACTTGAGTATATACGAAAGCAGGCTGTTCAAGCCATGAAGAGCAAGCCAGTAAGCAGCACTCCTCATGGCCTCTACTTCAATTCCTGTCTCCATGCTGTCACCTTGAGCTCTTGCTCTGACTTGTCTCAGTGATGGAGTGTGATCTGAAAGCTGTAAGCTGGAATAAGCTTTTTTCCACCCAAATTACTTTTGGTCATGGTGTTTTCTCACAACCTTACAAATCATAATTAAGGCAGAAAACACTAACCAGATTGTGGGTTGTAACTGTGAGACACACCTAAGCATGTTGTTTGCAGTGATGGAAGGGGTGTGGAACTTTGGGCAGAATAGCTATTGGTGCTCAGAACTCAATAAGCTATTGTTCTATGGGAGCTTGGAAGATAGGAAGGCCGAGAGCAATGTAGGCCTCAGAGGCTTGGCTTGTGAATTCTACAGGGATGTAAAGACTACCAGAGCCAGGTGTGGTGGTGCATGCCTTTAACCCCAGCTCTCTCTCGGGAGGCAGAGGCAAGTGGATTTTTTGAGTTCAAAGACAGCCTCATTTACTGAGTGAGTAGGGCTACAGAGAAATCCTGCCTCGAAAAAAAAAAAATCAAACAAATCAAACCAAATAAAACCCAATAAAAACTACCCGGCCTGTTTAAGTGATATTTTAAATTAAGTATCTTTGGTTCTAATCACCTGGGGCTGAAGAGTCTATTGAGATTAAGAAGAGACCAGCATCGCTGCAGCAAAAAAAAATTCTGGGAAGGTTTTCTTCAAGTTTGGCACCCAGAAGCTGTGGTCCAGATGGGATTCAGACTGTATGTGCATCTGCTGCCAGCCAGCCAAATTTCGTCATATGTAGCAGTTTGCCAGGTGGTGCTGGTTCTGAAGGCACAAAGCAGTCATGGAGAACAGCCGAGGCTTAGAGCCAGGCAAGGCCCTTGGTGCAGGTACAGCCTCAGTTACAGTAAAGCCTCGGGATTAAAGTCATGGGAGAAAACTGAGGCTTGGCACCCAGTGGAAAGGCCAGAGTCACCAAAGAGAATTCAGAAGTTACTGGAGAAGGTGCGGCCATGTCGTAGTGAAGACCGCAGAATTTTGGAAATGCCAGTACTGCAGAATGAGTAGCGAATACAGACAGGCACAGCTGTGGAGTAGAGCCAGCCTGCTGTGCTATGCACGTTGTGCTTGGCAGAGCCAGAGAGGTGAAGCTTTCCTAAGCCCATTGGAGATCGTGAGTCCCATAAGTCTTTACACGGTTGGACTTTGGTTTTGCTCTCTTCTGGTTGTAACTGTGTCCTGGCTCTTCCTCTTTGAAATCAGTATGTAATTTATATTTTATTTTACAGGAGCCCCCAGTTTAAAAGTCCTTCAAACTTTAGGGAGATATGAACCTAAAAAGAGACTTGGAATATTTTAAAGAGACTAAAGCCTGTGGGACTTTTCAAAACTGGAGTGCCCTCGAAGACTAGAGGCGTCAGACTCCTCCTAAAACCGGAGTTACAACATGTGTGTTGGAAACTGAACTCCAGTCCCTCCCAAAAGCAGTAAACACTCTTAACTGCTGAGCCATCTCTCTAGCTCTGTGACTGTCTCCTTCTAACTTACGCACATCCATGTACAAACTCTAACACACAGCATAGAATTATATAATCTTCATTAAAAGCCCTGCTTGATATTTTGCTGCTTCCTAAAGCAGTGACCTACTCTGTAATCTCACCTACACTAGAAGCTACTCTAAAAGGTTTGCCATTTTAAAGCTGGCATGGGCAAGATAGCAAGACTCCATCTTCAATATATCTTTTTTATTCTTTCATATATTTCATAACAAAATGGACAAAAACAATGGAAGGCAGAATTATTAGAAGCCTTAGGCTCCTAATAACTGCTTGGAGTTTTTGTTTTGTTTTGTTTTGTTTCCTGTGTGAGACTAGACATACCATAAACTCTCCAATGTTATTGAAGATTAGAAGTAAAAGTACCAGAACTGGATGCGACGTGTTTACATCCAACTGTGCTGTTACTTAAGTTCCCAAAGGGCATTGTCAGTGGAGTGAGGATGATTCAGTTTCCTGAGAGAAATGGAAAGCCAGCAGCCCGCCCTGACAGCAGAGAACATCCAGGGTCAGGCAATCCGAGCTAATGAGGTGATAACGCAAGGAAGGGTCCTGTGTCATCAGTACCTTCTGGCATTTCTTCTTTTCTGCAATAGTTTGAATACACTTTTTGTGCAAAACCTACCCTCACTCATGAAATTTCTCCTCTGAATGCGTCTGAACCTGGGCCAAGGTGCTCTCAGATCCCCTCCAGGGCTGAGGTGCCGTCCTCGGTTTCCGTCACAAGAACATAAAACAGGATAGCGATAGTCTGGCGATGGGAAAGCAGAGAAGAATTGAGAATTGTTTCCAGCTTATGTCTAAGTCAATTTAAATCCGAGGATAGGCTCAACCTGAAGCAGGACAGGCTCAGTTTTATGAGCCAATTCAAAGTGAGTTTTAAAACAAATTTAGAACCTAAAAGGCAATTTAATTCAAAATTCCTCTAGGCAGAAAACCAACGAGACTGTAAAACCGCAAAATGCAAATAAAAGAGCAGATTCAAGGGTAAAAATATTTTACAAGTTCCAGTGGCAGGACAAAATTTCTATTTAAATATCAGGTAGCAGAAAGAAAAGTGCTGTAGTATAACATAAATGTGTGTGTGTGTGTGTGTGTGTGTGTGTGTGTACATGTGTATGTTGATTTTTTTTTTTAAAGATTGAACTAGGAAGTAGCAGATTTTAAGAGAGTTTTAGGTCTGCCAATCACTCAGTTCTGGGTGAGACAGACTACTTCCAGGGTCATATATATTCCTAAGATATAAGCGTGATAAAATTGGTCCTTTTGATCACAGAGAGGTGGTTGATTCTGTATATGCAAAGCCTTCAACTCCAGTCTGAAAAAGCCTAGCCATTTCATTATCTCCTATGTAAATTAGCTTTAAAATCAAAAATCATCCTTATAATGTTATGTCAGTAATATAGCATAAGAAGGCAACATCTTTCTAAAATGTTTCAAGGTTGGTAAAAGATTCCAAAATTCTCCCTTCCTGAGGCCACATTCCAAGTACTGTTTTAATTTAAGTTGATGAGACTAAGCAACTCTCCCTGGCCAGGAAGAATATTTGTCCTAAATGATAAGTGGAAACATTTGCTGAATAACCAGCATTCCATTTCTTGTCTCCTGCAACACTCTTATTCTTGGTGAACACATTTCCCGCCATCTTGAATCCTAACTGCAGGGCCACTTCTATTAGCCCTCAATTTTTTTATGAGCTTGTGATTCATAGAATCATCTTACCTTTCCAGTAATCTTCACTCTTCCCTACTTAATTCTAACATTTGACATTCTGGCGACTACTTTGATTATAGAAATTTGAAGTGAATTTTGGTTAATGGGACTCGGTCTTTCCTGAAATGATACTGTCTACGAAAGATCTATTGTCCAACTTCATGGCAACTACTCCGTGAATAAAGACTCCTGATTTACCATACAATTCATAGGAGCTAAAAGGTGAACCCCATAGTGAGTCTTTATTGATCTAGAGTAAAGCACAGAGGAACTCACAGTATAATTCTGCTATAAACACTATTGATTTACTGCATGATATATAGAGGTTCCCATGCAGATTCACTGTGAGACTCTGACTCTCCAAGCAGTAGCATGAAACAAAATGAGTTACTGACACAAAACTCTGGTGTAACGTGTCCCACTGGATATTACTATGTACCCATGCTTAAATTTGTATTAATTCCTTGTAGCTTTCTCAACAGAAGCACTTACGTAGCCTTAGCTATCCATTCACAATGCCCATGGACAATGGCAAGTTGGTACTAAGAAATTATGAGAGAAGACCCTCAGAAGACCATGTTCCAGCTTCTGGGATGTGTTGCAGATTTTTTCCCTCAACAAGAATCATTAAAAGACTAATGTCATTAGTGTATGTCAGCTCTAAAGAGGAAATAGTTCTGTGGTCACCGTGAGTGTTCATTCACTTTAAGATAGGCTGGATTTTATGATTACCTTGAGAATGCTTGTGAATACTTTAATTGGCCCACATCTTGTTTTCTATTTTGAAAAGTCTATCCATCATTATTTGATCTAAAAGGCTGCATGTGGTAGCACAAAAAATATGTTATTATTCTAGGGGTGCTTTTGTTATATTCAGTAGAAATTACATATCAACTTTGACAGGATTTTCAAATCTGAAATTGTTTGGACAAAGCCTTAACATTGGAAAATGTGTGAGGATTCTGGTTCTAGACAGCATTATTAATGTTGCATTTTCATTCTAAATTTAATTATAGATATACTTCTTTGGGAGATATTTTATTTTAAAGGTTATCATAAGTCTGTTATGATTTAGAAGCCTACTTTCCTAGAAACCTACTAAAATAAACTCTTTTTAGAAAACATCAGAGTCTAACAATTTTTCTATATGCTGCATTTTTGTTCTCTGTATAAATTATTCAAGTATGTCTTTCCTTTAACCCTGCATATTTCTCTTCCAAGTTACCATAAAAATGTATGCAGTAATAAGAAAAGGAGTGAACAGATTTCAGTCTCCCCTGTTGTTTAGAAAGTGCATTGTGATTTAGTATGGTACCAAGATTCTTTGTAAATTTGCAGGCAGATGAAAATCTACGCTATGCAAGATTATCCTTGAGAATTCTATATGCAAAT
Organism: Rhabdomys pumilio; assembly: GCA_030674055.1. Taxonomy (NCBI): domain Eukaryota; kingdom Metazoa; phylum Chordata; class Mammalia; order Rodentia; family Muridae; genus Rhabdomys; species Rhabdomys pumilio. Next base: position 34,546,188 of record JANHMN010000017.1, read on the forward strand.
GCTGGCATCTTTTATATATACAATGCATAATTATAAATGAGGATGTCTGAGATAATTTTTAAAACTCATTAACATTTTATTTTCTCTCAGTCAAAGATGAGATGTTTCTGAGGTACTCTATAAGTAAAAAAGTAATTCGTAAGTCACATGTACTGGGCTGGATGTTTACTACTAAGATCAATAGCCTGAGTTTGATTCCCAGAACCTACTTGATAGAACTGTGAGGTGTCCTCTGCCCTCCATACATGCACATGTGTGCACATAAGCACTCACAAATAAATAAGACATGTAATAAATAAATACATGTAAAAAAGTTAAATTGCATATACTACAGACAGAACCCTTTCTTATGCTGTCTAAACAGTGAGAGTTGTAACTAAAGCAGAGAGAGATAACTCAGGAGCTAGGAGCTAGGAGCTAGGGGAGGAGAGAAAAGTTAAAGTTTCTCCTCTCTCTCTCTCTCTCTCTCTCTCTCTCTCTCTCTCCCTCCCTCCCTCTCTCCCTCCCTCCCTCCCTCCCTTCCCCTCTCTCTCTCTTTGTGTGTGTGTGTGTGTGTGTGTGTGTGTGGTGTATAGGGCAGAGATCAGATAACAAGCTTACAGGAATCAATTCTCTCTTTTGATCAGGTGGTTTGAAGAATCAAACTCTGAATTATGAGTGGTTTATCCTCTGTGCCATCCTTTAGCCCCCAAGATTCTATTCGAAAACTATTTCAAACCAAATTAATCAGAAGGCATCCAATCAGAGACTCATTTTCATACTGGCTTTCCAAAAAGAAGTCTATCTTGAAGTGAGACCATGCATGTGTCCAGAAGCTTTGAACTACTGTATCTGCAAAACTGATAAATAGTTAGCACAGTAGACCTAATGGCACTGCGGAAAACATATTCTCTTAAAGTGTGTGAAAAGCCATCCTCCTACATTACGAGGAGATGCTGGATGTTTGACCAGCTGTTTGGCTTCTGCAACAGTTCAGAATAACAGAAATAAGCCCCAGGGGAAATAGAAACTGGATGCAGGGAAAAGCCTTCTAGAAACTAGCAGAGCCTTTGAGATTTTTTTTCCCCTACAACTTGAGCCTGTGGAAGCCCCTGTGAACTGTTGAGCGGGACTTGTTAGTGCTTCTCAGCCTTAAACAAGCAAGGAACTGGCCTATACACTTGCAATATTGCACACATCTGGACCTGAGCTTTGACTTTCTAAAGGGTGTAGCAGTGGTGCTGCCGTTTCTGCAAGGATCCACTTGGAACTGCCTTGAGCGTTGTGCTCCATGGCGTTCTTGCAGCTCCTGCGATCACTCGCTCTGCCTTGCATGCTCAGTATTCCTTTGTTTTCACTGATACCTATGAGGCTGAAGAACAGCTCGGGAAAGACGGAAATGTGTGCACACAAACACAACAACAACAACAACAACCTCATCAAAGGCAACAGAAATATGCTATTAGGTCACTCTATGCAACACCAGACTTCCCAGATGGGGGAAGAGCATAAAAATGAGTACCCTTGATGTGGCGAAGGGTTTTAGTTTCACCTCCACAAGGCTCTCTACTGTGTCAGGTAAACTTACCGGTTAAAACTATGATTGTTGCATGTATTCATAATATTAAGAATTTGATAGACTGTACATAAGGGATATGATTCACATACTCTCTGTAGATTTCATCCAAAGTCCCCTTAGTCTCTGCTTAACTTTAACTTTCCGCTAGTCTAATTAAAATTAAACTTTTCACTTGAAATGTTAAGTAAATCATACTATCATGTAGTGTCACATTTTAGTAGGAAGTGTCCAAAGGAACATAGCACAACGTATTTATGAAGCTTCCTGGCAACACTGGCTTTGAAACTTCCAAAATCTGACTTTATGTGAAGTATTTTTAATTTGAGAAAGAAAGGAAAATAACCATTGTAGCAGATTTGCTGATAAAGGTTGAGAGGACATATTTGCTTCATAGATGGAGGAATTATGGCTCAACTAAAAATATCATTTCTTCATGATCACATCCGAGATCACAGCAGACTGGATGTAGGTTACAATGTGTAAAGTGAGGTGCTGCTGCCCAGGGGGTCACTTCAGCTCCTTACTGGATGAAAAACATGGCTCAAACTGAGCAGCCCATCCTGCCTTAAAGCACTGAGGTAGCTCTGAGTCTGCAAAGGCAGGGATTGGGGAGGTGTGGGTGGACATCTTAAGTATATAGGGAGAAGAGAATACACACATTCCTAGCCTTTCCAGACTTAACAACAATTGATGGCATCAGATGATCAAGGACATCTGGGAATTCTAAAAGGTAGCTAATTAAAGCAGAGAATAGAAGAGGACCAATATGTACATGTTTTATTATGAAGAGTAATAAAGAGGCCATAAGTTACACACTGGCTGTGTTGAGCTCAAGAAGCCTATAGAATATTCAAGTGGAGGTACAACCCAGTGCAACTAACTTAGCAATCATCTGTCTGGCATGAGATGGATACAGAAAATGTGGTACATTTACACAATGGAGTACTACTCAACACTTAAAACAATGACTTCATGAAATTCTTATGCAAATTGATGGGATTAGAAAATATCATCCTGAGTGAGATAACCCAGTCACAAAAGAACACACAAGGTATGTACTCACTGACAAGTGGATAGATATTAGCCCAAAAGCTCAGAATATCCAAGATATAATTCACAGACCACATGAAGCTCAAGAAGAAGAAAGACCAAAGTGTGGATGCTTCAGTACTTCTTAGAAAGGGCAACAAAATACTCATGGGAGGAAATGCGGAGACAAAGTGTGGAGCAAAGACTGAAGAAAAGGACATCCAGAAACTGTCCCACCTGGGGATCCATCTCACATACAAATACTAAACCCAGACACTATTGTGGATGCCAAGAAGTGCTTGCTGACAGGAGCCTGTCCAGTCCACCTGGACAATCAAGTGGGACCCTTGGACCCTGTGGAGAGGACTGAGATGTGTGAAAAAATAAAAGGCACAGCAAGTCAAGAAATCTGATCAAGCTGGCAAATTTTTTATTGTTCACACGGGTTATATACTCTGAAAGCAGGATATGGGGAGGGCCAGGAAGGGAAAGAAGCTTTGCAGGTGGAGGAAGCTGACTGAAGCTGTGGGGACTAACTGTTATTCTCACAAAAACTTGCCATTACCAGGGGTTCTAAAAACATCTATCTAGCATGATGTTGGCTAAATCTAGAGATCAGGAGAAAGGGTTACTAAGGTGGGTTGCTATGAAGCCTTGTTTGAAGTTCTGAGAACTGAAAATGCAGCAACTGAATCATGGAAGGTAAACAGAAAGAAGAATAGTAGATAGGACAGCCAAGAGTGAGTGTTTGCCAAGAATAAGGCCTTGCCATGGCTTCCCACAGAGCCTGATATAGCTGTCTCCTGGGAGGCTCTGCCAGAGCCTGACAAATACAGAGGAATGGGAAACTGGGAAAAGGGATAATATTTGAAATGTACATAAATAAAATGTCCAATAAAAAAGACTTACTGTTGGCACCTCCTGGGTCTTCACTTCACCCTATAAGCCTGTACTATTTGTATTTCAGTAGAGGGGACAGCCACATGGTAGAGGAGTGTGACCATTACCCAAGCTAAGTCAAGAGATTTAGAAGAGGTGAGTCTGGCTTCATATACATGACTTGTAAATATAAAGGATCCATACATATTTGGGCTACTGTTTTAGCACGTTTTCTATCATACAGAGAAAGTGACAAAAAGAACCAACATATTCCAACATAAGAGAAAAACAAGGACAAAACATATACAGGGTTACCTACCATGCTTCAGTCCCCTCTTGGATCCATGTCTCATTCAACAATATGAGAAAAATCCACACATTTAATCAAGTCTAATTTGACTTCTATTATGTCTAACCAAGAGTCTTAAGCACTGAAAATTAATGTTATTCATAGGTTTAGGAATTTTTTTAATAAAAAGAAGACTATAAGAGGAAGCATCCTGAGCAAGAATCAACATCAAATTTCAGGGGGAAAGAGGAAAAGAGACAAAAGGAGGTGAGAAACAGCCAGAGAGAAAAGAACACCTACACCCTCTGACATCTTGCAAATCGAGAGAAAACCATGTCAATAAAGAGGCAGAAACCAATAATGTTCAATTTTGCTGGTGTACTAGTCATGACATATAAAGGAGGAGCTGTGGCCAGGGGCTAGCAGGGGAACGTTCACTATTAGCTTTGCGGGAAGAGGGGATAGTTGGTTTGTATTGGTAGGAAAGCAAGAATATTCGAGGCTGTGATGAGAAGTAAATAGACTGACTTGATAAAGAATACATACGCAACAGTAATTTTAAAGAGAAAAGAAAGGATAAGTTTGCATGAGGTTCTTCATTTTGTTTTCCCCCAGGTGTGGATGTGTGTGTGATACAGACATTAGAAAGACATCAATGTGTTAAACAGTATAGAGAAAGGCATCTGAGGAGCCAAGAGGGACCCGATACTGTGATGCTGTGTAGACTTGAGGAGCATAGTGAGGCAAAGTGAAGGTGGTGGCTCCCTGTGATGAAACTGAGGATGTAACACTGTCTGACTGGTACAGCTCTACTTTTTTTTTTTTTAAGTCTGCAATTCACGGGCTCTGGTTGAACCCTGCCATCCAGAGTGAAATATGGGTGGAGTCAAAGAAAGCTATGATCCAGACAAGGCCTTACTGTCATTTGATCAATGACACCTCTGCACTGTTTTCTCTAATGTAAAAGTTCTGTGTCTATAGACCTTTAGAAATGGACTTTTTTCTCTCAGCTGTGCTAAAAGCCTTTATGAGACATATATGTTTTCTGGTTTGCACCCAACTGTCAGTAACTTGCATACAAATGTCTCTCTAAAATAATTTTCTATACATTGAATACAAATGTGTCTCTAAAACAATTATCTATATGTTGAATACAAACGCTACTCAGTATCTAACTTCAGTATAACTTGACATCTGTATCCCCTTTCACTTCTGACATAATTTTGTTTCCTTCACAAAAACGTACTTGATAGACATTTTTCTAGCGGTCAGAGAAAGAAAAACTCAGCACCTTTTAATAATCAGTTTAATTTGTTATTTTTGTATAATTTATACTGTTGATGTTGTTATGGGCTCATAACATAATTCATTTAAATGAAGCTCCAGCTAAGAAAAAGTTACAGCCATGTTTTTCTATCATCTTTTCCACAGATCATTAAATATGAAATATTAAATGATAAAATGTTCTTAGATTTGTGGAATAAAAAAAAAATACTTAGTTCTTTTCAGACCTATTTGTTTCAGATCCAATGCAAATCAATACAGAATTTAAGAAACCTAGATTAACGTCAAACATCACATAATTTATCTAACATTTCCATAGTTCCTTCTGAACATCTCTTGAATATGCCTGAAGTGTCAGTGACATTGAGTTCTTCCAGAGCTACCGTCTCCTTTCTTCTTGGGTGCATTTAATATCTATTAAGCAAAATATATTCAAATGCGAGCCACACGACTGGAAACGTCTTTATGGTGTTAGAATACCTAATACATTTTTCCATTTTCATTGGCTGAAGATTTGGTTGCTTGTGCATTTAATATCAAGCTTTGTGGGGACTGCTGAGCCCCTGCACGCAATGTCTGTTTGACAGTACACTGCTGCCCTCTAGTGTACCTTTGAAGATCAACTTGCAATCATTTATTCAACAAGTTTTTGCCCAAGCCTTATGAATTGATCACCATTGCTTTTAACTGAACCACATCTCAGCAGCTGCACAGCATTGAATGTGTAGAGTTCTTGATTAGTTTCTTTCTTTTCTAGATAAAATTAACATGGTCAAGTAAAAAATTCTAATCTCGGAAAAAAAAAAAACTCTCCTACTTTCTTTGGTGGGTGGCAGCTCCACCCCGCTTTACCACATCTTCCCCCTGCATTTAGGGTATTACCAAAATTCCATATATATTGGGGTTTTTTTTATAAATTCTCACATCTATCTATCTATCTATCTATCTATCTATCTATCTATCTATCTGTATAATAAGAGGGCAATTGTGGGCGTATCATGTCTCACATGGAAATCAGAGAACGGTCTAACAGTTTCTGAAATCTGTTCTCTCCTTCCTCCATGTGGGTTGTGAAGGTTAGACTCAGGTTGTCAACCTTGGTGGCAAATGCCTTTACTCACTGAGCCATTTGGTTGGCCACTCAGTAATGGTCTCCTCTATCACTTTTTAAACAGCCAGACATAAGATTTAGATCATTTATGTTCTCAATGAGTACTGGGCATTTACAGACAATTATTTTTTTTTATGATGACAATGAAATTGAAATGGAACCAATTCAAATTCTTAAAACTGTCAGAAATATCAACAAGGTAATTTTTATGGTCAACCATTTACGGAATTATTTGAGGTTTGATCTCTATTTTTCGAGAAATGTCTGGAATGGTTTCATGCCATGCTGTTCCTCTGTGACAGGCTTTCCGTCTTAGAGGAAATGACTTACTGAACAGCTCCACTTTATTTGTAGTCAAGCATATTGATAAAAGCCAGGGAAGCCACCTTTAACTGGAGTACATATTAACAAGGACAGGTCCAGTTACTTAAGTATCTCCCCACGTTTGGTGTTTAGAACCTTAAAACTGACATACAACCATCATGATCATTTTCAGCGCTGCTGGGACTGTACAGTCCATGGCATTTAGTAACAGGACAAGACCAAGAACGGATGTGAGAATTTGGTTCCAATTCTTCCAGCCCTCCCTCCACTGAGTCTTACACTCTAACTTCTAACATATGCAAATGCATTTCTCATAAAACTATAGGGCCCATAAAGGAGAAAGAATGTAGATGATGGATGTTATTCTCTCTGAAGTAATAGACCATCATTTATTCTGAATCTAGTGCAAACATTGTTATTCCCTGTCTTCTGATTAACAAGCATTTCTTGCTTCTTGCATCTCCTTTTAGAAGCTATGTTTCAACCAGATAGATAGATAGATAGATAGATAGATAGATAGATAGATAGATAATGATAGATAGTAGATAGATAGGTTTTATATAAATGTATATATAGATATATATTATACATAGCACACATAAATATATAGTGTATATATTATATCTATTGTACATATAATATATGTGTATATAGACCTTATATAAATGTATATATAGATATATTATATATAGTACATATATAATAAATATATGCAGTACATGTATAATATAATATATCCTTTAAATAGAAAAAATAATTGTTAAAAATATTCAATAATTCACAGAACTTGAAAGGCATAGAAATGCAGGTTTGGAAGTTGTGCCTGATACTCCAGAGAGATCCACAGAGGCCATCCCTGAACAGCAACACCACTTGGTGTCCCCACTGGGCTCCTAACACTCTGATGCCTGTCACTTCTGTCTCGTTCAAGCTTCACATGACTTCCATGTCTGCCCCTGATTGTCAGTCTTCACACTGTGGCTGCAAGAGAAACCAAAAAGGTGAGATTCTCATTTCTATTCTGAGAGACGGAATCCACAGGGGAGGCATGGCACAAGGTAAAGAAAGCTTTTGAACATTTTCTTGTGTCCCAAATCATGACTGTTTCCCTCCACCTGTTTAATACAATTTCCATCCACCTAATAAATTTTGTCTCCTCCAGAGTTTCTAGAAACAGAACAATTCTAAAGAAAAACACACCTCAGAACCAATAAAACCATTAATCACTGCTTCTCATAGATGTGTCTGTGGCCATTCTCTCACTGCCTCTGGGTGTATGGATAGGGATACATTTCATGGTACTAACACAATACTGCATCATGATTTTGTTATGCTCTAATTGAATAACAGCTCCTGAGTCTGTAACTAACTCAAGGAATAAGGTATATCAAGACAAATATGAAAAGATGTGTGTCCTTCAGTCTCGGAATCCACATCCTAACCAGGAGACGTTATGTGAAGTCTGTTTCTGGTACCAGAAGAACTGTAAGAAGAAATCACGGTTTACATAGGAGATGTTTACAGACAGGTATTCTAACACCTGGAACAGGAAATCCTCTAGTGATGATTCTGACCAATAACCCTGCATCATAAGCATTGGGGAGATGCTTTGGTTAGCAGGTGGCTGAAGGTGCATTGATAGACACCTAACTGCTCTGTGCTGCCAACACATTCGGAATTGACTTTGTACCTTCACATTTTATTCATTGTCAAGTTTTAGGTCTTCCATTATCTTCAAATCACCATTTCAAACTTTACTGTTGTTAATCCACACAATATAAAAGGAAATTTGAGATTATAAAATATCCTTTAAAATAGTAACTTTTTATTATGTCACTAATGTTTTAGTTTTTACTCTTAAAGCACAGTTTTTAATTTGGATTCTTATGTATACTCATTTAATAACCAACTTTAAATTCAGTAATCACATTTTCCCCTAAGCTTTGATTAGAACAATTATGGTAAGTGAAAATAAGAGAGTAATTTCTGGAAAGAGATTCAAAAGGCATCCTCTTGAAGCCATAAAGCAGCCCACTAAATGTTTTTGTTTTCCCAAGCCTGAGGTCTACATTTAAAAGACAAAAAAAAAAAAAAAAAAAAAAAAAAATTCTGAAGACATGCAGATTCCACATTCTTTAATGGTCGACCTATTGTCATTGCCTTGGTCTCCCCTAGGATTGTAGGTGGCTTATCACACAAAGGGTAGCCAATGGATGCCACTGAATAGATTTCTGGTCTCTCCCTGCAGACCAGGAACACAAAGGCTATAGCAGAACACCACACACACACACACACACACACACACACACACACACACACACTCCACAGTATGAAGTTCAGGAGCAGAACAAAGAAATAGAAAAAGAGTTAACTACAAAATTACATCTACCTGCCCAAAATTTTCATTAGTCCTAAACTGTCCTGACCAATGACCAATGCTCACCTTTGACCTTTCTTAATGAACAAAAGTATACAACTGCACACGTCTAACTGAGTCTCTAGAGAGGCTACCATACCAACGCATGCTGTAAATCTGATTTGTAATATGCTGTTGGACAATTTCTGCTGGTTAACTACCATACACTTAAACTGATACCATTCTCACTTATATAATCCTCTCACAGTGGGACCTTTCATACTGTACTTTTAACATTTTGCTGACAGTGTGATAAAGACAAGTAGATAAAGACTGAAAACACTGTGATTAGCAGAGTTTTTATGGCATCTTAATACTCATAGTAGTAAAACCAAGAAAAACACGAGACAAGTTTCATTAAGGCCTGTGAACTTATAAAAGATTCTATACAGCTCTATTAGGGTGAGAAATAATACAATGTTTTGCATGAGTGGATCCTTCTAATTAACTCACATGCCCACCCGCAACTCCAGAAATTAAAAGTTTTCAGAAACCATCTTTCACTGGATCTTTTATCTCTATCCTTTATTCACCAGTCCCTAACACACACATATACACACACACACAAACACACACACACACACACACTTACACACACACAATGCTTTGATGCAAATATTTCATCTCTTTACCTTCTAAAAGAAATTGGCTACCCTCATCTTCTAGGTGTTAGTTAGCAGAAAGGGTAAAATCAGAAAGAGAAAGAAGGCAAGGTACTTGTTTTTGTCTTCCAAGGAACCTAGCTAAACCGTGCATAGACTGCTTCAACGTAGTCTCTGGTTGACCTTAACAGCTGCGACACAGTTAACACAGTGGAGGCTCAGAAAACCACGTTGATTTTCACTGTGTCTTCCCAACTGACAAGGTGAACTTTTACTAGTGAAAACAGAATTTCATGCTCTGAGCTTCACACTTTCTGCTAGTTCCCTCTAACCCTCTCTCTATCTGTGGATTTAACTGTTTCGAAACACATGTCTTCTGCTGGAAGTTGAAAATAAGCTAACAGTCGTGAAGGTCACACTGACTTTCACCATTTACTGGGCGCTAAGAACCTTAACAAGAGGAACAAAGCTAAATTCGAGCGTCCTCCTTCAGTGTTGGCCGGCTAAGTTGAGACCACAGCCAGTTTTAATTGAACATAAAATCTCCTATTTGATCCAAAGCAGTGGAACAATGTTTTCATTTGCAAGTAAGTAGATATTGGACTTGTTCCCAAGGGAAGCTAAATTTCAGTGATAAGTTGCAATATTATCACAGTCGAAGAAAGGCCTGGAACATTTTCTAGTCTCTGGAGAAACACCCACCTTTGCGGCAATGTAATTAGCAATTTAAGTATGTGTTGAAACTACAGACAGGGCCTTGGCCAGACTGGCAGTCATTCTTCCTCTCTGTAGAACAGAGACATTTCAAATGGCATGTCTGCTTTCAAAGAATGGAGCCAAGCTAGCAGAACAATGAAGCCCTCTTTGCCCTTTGTGTGTCGTGCATTGTTTAAAGAAAGGGTTCTACTACCTTTTAAGTCTGACCTCAGTGTTAACCTGATTCTCTGTCCTGTCATCTGACTCTAGGGGACATTACAGCTTTGAAATCCTTGAGCCTTTCAAGAGGTGGTAGAGAAGCATGGAAAGTCAAGGGAGAGCCTCTGTGGCCTGACGTGTCTTACCCTGTGCAATTTGACATGTTTAAAATTACCATAGTGATGCAAAGCTGACCTCAGCATGTTTTCATTAGTAGGATTAGGCTAAAGTATCTGTCTTCTTGGCAGGAGAAACCTAGGTCTATAACCTGATATCGTTTCTTCTTTTTACTGCAGTCTTGAAGTTCTGCTTTCTAACATACATCTTTCTTTAGCATACAAATATATGGCATGACCCAAACACTACCCAGGCTACCAACATAAAGGAAATGACGTCAGGCAATGTAAGTTTGCATATGCTGTTTCACCACAAATTTATTGTTAATAGCTGAGATCGGGACCTCAGCTATCCCATTTCATCTGCCCAGTAATCCATGGGCGAGGGGCAGAAGCTGTCTAGTATTGTTGATTGCACAGGCTCAATCTTTTCTTTCTGATAAACGAACTACTTGTCATAATAACATCTCTACAGCAAAGAGTCCCATCCTATATAAAATACTCCAGGAATTTATTTCCCTCCGCATCTGTTTCTTCATTTTCCAGTTCATACTTCTTCATGGCTACAAAGTAGCGAATGAAAGTCTCTCCCAGAGCCTGCTTCAGACACTCATCTTGCTCCAGGGCGGAAAGGGCATCTTCCATCTTCAAAGGAATCTCGGAAGGTACTGCTTGATAAACATCCTGGCTGTCATCTGAACCAGCCGCAGCACCATCACTGGTCTGAAGACCATCCAAGCCTGCTGCCACAGTGGCGGCCAACACCAGGTAAGGGTTCGCGGTTGCTGACCCTAGTTTATTTTCTATCTGGGTGCCTTTTTCACCATGACACTTGATGTTCAAGGCACAGCTGTTGTCGTTGTATCCCCACGTGGTGGGCACGCTGTCCTTCAGGTCTCTGCTGTCCTTGCAATAGCGCTTGCGACAGTTGACTGCAGGGGCCATCAGGCAGCTGAGAGCAGCAGAGTGCTTCAGCAGGCCTGCCAACCACTTCTTCCCGGTGAGTGTGAGCCTCTCCACCCCAGAACCACTCCAGAACATGTTTGTCTTCCCGCCCACATCCCAGACGCTATGAGACAAAATTCCTGAATTACAGAATCCAGTCTCAATGACAAGGCTTGCTATGTAATTATATCTCCTGGCCACTTCTTGGACACCTGTTCTGAGGGTGAAGGCATTATCGGCTGAGCTAATGCCAAACTCAGGGAGAAAACATATCTCCATCTGCCCAGGCCTGGTAGAAGAGGAGAAGCTCTCCACATTCGCCCCGGTGTGATACAGGCCATCAACCAGCTCCTGCATGAAGGGCTGGTCATGGTTACTCAGTAATGTTGAGGCAGGAAAAGATATGGTCTTTGAATTGATCACTTCGGGCACACCGAAAATGCAGAAATCATAGATGAAGGCAGACAGCAGGCAGAAGCCGGCGTCCTGCAGCTGGCGCAGCTGCCTCTTTGCGATGTACCTAGGGGACGTCAGCAGAGGCTCGCCTGTCACCGTGAAGGTGTCACAAATCACCCGTGCGGTCCTCTCTGCCCAAGGCAAGACTCTGAAGGTCGACAGCTCTGGCATGAGGACTATGTCACTATTGAAGCATGTGGCTCTTATGTGATTCACCTCATTGTCCTTAGGGTTGGGCATCAATTCCAGATAACCACGGGGCATGAAAACTCCGTGGATCACTTTTTCCTGAAGAAGAAAAAGGACAAATGAACTAGGTTCTAAAACATGAAGATAAAGAAAACGGGGGGGGGGGGGGGGGGGGGGGGGATAGTAAGAGGATCTTGACAATTTTATGCAAGGTAAGCTTAATATCTGTGAATTAACATTAACTGCCACGTAAAGTTTTTAAAATTAAAATAAATATCAAAAAATGAAACACCGAAAGAACTATTTTCTCTTACAGACCTTTTGAAAAATTTTAATATTTTAATACTAGCCTTCATATGTTTTTAGATGTGGAAAACAACAATCATAACTGCTTCACATAGCTATTCATAAATGCTTTAAGGATTAAAGAAAACCACTATATAGCAAAAGACAAGGGTTTATAGCTTTATGGAAATACTTAAAACTATAAATGAAAAGTTTTATAATGAATTTTATTTTAAAGCACTGTTTCTAAAATGTCGGGTAAGGTTTTCCTTTGATGTGATATATTTTATTTTATTACCTTATATATTAAATGAGTGTGATGTGATCATTCCATACACATAAACAATGTATTGATCTCATGGTCTTCATTTCCTGGCATTGCTGACAATATATGACAAGTTATTATGAACTATACTTGCTACATTGTGTCAGAGAACTAGAACCTACAATTCCTGTTTGTATTGTGATGATCATTAACCAACCTTCCTCTATTCCTTTTTTCATCCTGTTTCCCAACCTCTCACAGAACAACATCCTATTTAGATCAACATTTTAGTATCCATATGTGAAAGACAACATGAAGCGTTTGTTTCTCTTTCTAATTTATTTCACTAAATTTTATTATAGGGTTTAATTATTTTTGTGTTCAAAAATGTGAGATATATATATATATATATATATATATATATATATATGCCATATTTTCTTCATCCTTTCACTCACCAATACTAATTTAGATTGACTGAATAGTGTAATATAAACGGGTCCATTAGATAATCGAGTTCTCTCACATCTAGATGAGTATAATAAGTAAATGATAGCAGTCTATTAAAAGAGACAAGTAAAACCATGATTGTGCTTTATTCTATTGTAATATGGTAACCCCCTGCTGACTTCTGAAGGAATCTTAAATCTTTGTTGGAGAGAAGACTGTGTTCAGTCACAGGACATCTGTCACAGATCCCAAGAGCCCGAACTTCACTTATACAACCCACTTAAGAAGTACCTACTTCGCCGGGCGGTGGTGGTACACGCCTTTGATCCCAGCACTTGGGAGGCAGAGGCAGGTGGATTTCTGAGTTCGAGGCCAGCCTGGTCTACAGAGTGAGTTCCAGGACAGCCAGGACTACACAGAGAAACCCTGTCTCGAAAAACCAAAAAAAAAAAAAAAAAAGAAAGAAAGAAAGAAAGAAAGAAAGAAAAAAGAAGAAGTACCTACTTCATTGTCTCACACAGTACCAGAAAATTTATCTGTGGATGAGAACCTCTGTCTTTAAAGTTATAGTTTCCAAAGGTCACATTCCTGTCCGTACAGACTGGATCTCAGTAGAGATCCAAGTTAACTAGAATCCTAGCTAAATATCTTTCATTACTTGCTAACATTACTAACTTGGGATGGAGTTAGGCAAGTTACTGGATGATGTGAGCGCTTGTTGGACATGAGTCTCTCAGGTCCAATGGACTTACTCATGTATTTAATGTTGTTAGGTGTTAAGCAGCAGAGGTTAACATGGAGTTATAAAGCTGGACAGATACATTGAAAAAAATGAAACTTTTGGAAATTATCTAAGAATCTCAACAAGCCCTCACATGGGTGGAACAGAGACCCCCTGACTGTTAAAAGTGATTTTCATAAACTCAGTGAGCATCACAGGGTTAATACAAACATCCTAACACTCTACAAACAACATTAGTTGGCTCCCATCATCCTCAGAAACGCCGTCAAAATGGCTACTGTGTAGGGCCAGCAACTCTACAAGATCATATGAACTGGTTCCTTCACAACCTACCACTTTTACATATACTCTCAAGTACTATTAACTTAACTCTTATTTTTTCATTTTCTTGGTTGGTTGGTTGGTTGGTTGGTTGGTTGGTTGGTTGGTTGGTTGGTTGGATGGATGGATGGTTGGATGGATGGTTTGCTGGTTAATTAGTTGGTTGAAACAAGGTCTTCATATAAGCCCAGGCTTGCCTTAAATGCACTGTTTTTAACTAGAACACCTAGCCCTCTTGCCTCTGCTTCCTGGGTGCTAGGATTACAGGTGTGCACCACCACATCAAGCCCCCAAATTTGCTACACTTTAGAGCTGTACATGTAAATTTTATGGATACTCACATGCATGCGCATGGGCATGAATGCTCACACACATCCACATTGTGAGATTGCTGTGTGAAATATTTTAATACCAAATTTCACTGGGAGAAATGGTGTTGTTTCCCCCATTTGATCATTTCTTAGTTCAAAAATCTATATGGTAGTTGTATGTTTCTGAGATGAGTTCTAAAACAAATGTGTTTCATTCATGAAATTTGTGAGAGATCACACAATCTAAGTCTGTATCATATTTCCTTTGCTGTGAGCAGTGAAGAGCAGATGGTCGTCGCTGGACACAGGCAGTCCTTTGAAAACTGTAACAATAGTAAAAAATCACACTTTATTCTTTAGACTATTTTATCTATGAGTTTCAGAGTACTTTTTTTTTCTAATATTCTCTTTTCTTTAAACATTTTTGGACATGTAGCAGAATTTTCACCATTTTCCATTCACTGTGGGACATATTTAAATTTCTGAATGGAGGCATAAATAGCTGTCCAAGATAATAAATTATCTTAAATTACGTGCATAGTAGTGAAACACTAAAATGGCTTCATACTTTCACAACAGATCCCTCTGAACTTGATAGAAATTTTTGCAGATTAAGTTAAAAATTCCTTTGGCCCCTGTTATTTGAAGTACAAGGAAGGCTACCTTTTGAAACAAGCCAAGAGTTGGTTGTGAGAGCTATAGTCATATGTCACACTTCTATTAAATCTAGAATAGAGCTCACATGATCCATATATGATTTAAATCAAATCAGTCCTTTGATAGAACAAGATTCTACATGTTTGTTGGAACATGCTAATGTCAGGCACATAGGAAATTTTCTAAACAGCAGAGATGTCATTGAACCATAGCTTTCTTCTTTGACCTCTTCCAATAGTGTACCATCCTTTTCCTCTAGTCTCAGCAGTTTTGTTTTGTTTTGTTTTTAGAAAATCAATGTCAACATTTAAAATAAGAAGCAACACTTACTTCAGATAAACAATAAAAGGAGTATTAAAGCTGAGCTAGAAGCAGTAAATACAGGAAAATACAGTAAATACCACTGAACTGTTCAGTGATGGGTCTCAGGCTAATGTCTCAACACTAGGGCTGCCTGGCTGCTTTAGTTTGAGAAAGTTTTTCTAAATAAGCACATGTTATCTCTTCTAGTCATTAATCTAATTTACTAATTTCAATTTGGTGTTTTATTTCCATTAATAAAAATGATTTAAAATGATTCTTGTAATCCCAGTGCTGAGAAGAAGTTTACATGGGCTTCCACCCATAACCAACAACTTATGTGCAATTGACACCCACGTAGTTTTCCCCAGTCTCACTAGGTATATTAGTCACACTTTTGGACTTTATTATATTAGTATATTATATATATATATATATATATATATATATATATATAATAAGTATATTAGTCACACTTTTTAAGACTCCATTTCCAACAGTACATGCCCAATACAAGAAAACCTTGATGGTGTTTTTGTAGACTTTTTGCCTCAAATTGCTTCATTTGGTATATTTTGGTTTCTACTTTTTGTGGTGTGTGTGTGTGTGTGTGTGTGTGTGTGTGTGTGTGTGTGTATGTGTGTGTGTGTGTGTGAGAGAGAGAGAGAGAGAGAGAGAGAGAGAGAGAGAGAGAGAGAGATGGAGAGAGACAGAGAGACAGAGAGACAGAAAGAGACAGAGAGACAGAGAAACAGAAACAGAGAAACAAAGTGTCAGAGAGTTTCTTGTTTTCTTTTAGGGTTTTGTTTGTTTGCTTGTTTGTTCTGTTCTTTAAAGAGAGAAAGAAACTGCATAGAGTGTGTGGTGATGAGGGATCTGGAAGGAGGTGGGGAAAGGATAAAGCATGGTAATAACATGTTGTATAAAAGCTCTTTTCCATAAAAATAAATCTAAGTGACTTTTTTACAAAACAATAGCCAGACTATTAATTTCACATTTCTGCCTAAGAAAATTTTCACATATTCAATATATATATTCAATATGTATTTTTTGCATATTCAATATATATCCAAATGTTTGAATATATAGTATTCAGATTTGCTTTCGCAAATGAACTTATATGTTCACCATAAAGTGTCAACGTTAATTTAGTCTTAAATCATTAATATTTGTGATACAAATACTAATGAATATTATAGCTTCAAACATTCCAAAATGAATTTGAAGTGTTTTGTTTAACAATAGGTGCTCTCTAATTATAAAGTTAGAATAAAAGAATAATGAACTATGGCTACAGGAAAGAAAATTATTTGAAAATGGGAGAGTAAGAATAAGCGCCCCAATGAAAAGGAATATGTGTTGGCTTAAAGTAAACAAAATGACACTAGAAAAATGCTAAGATTGTATTTAGAGATGCAATGTTTCTTGATACCACTGTTCTCAAAATATAATATTCATTAAGTCATCTAACAACAATTGGGTATATTCATAGCTGAATTACAGCTGAAAGGGTCTGCTTTTTATCTAATAAATCATCTCTATTTAATCATTTTTACCTTTTGTGTTTGCTCTTGGGTCTTGGGTTGCAATTTTCTCATGTCAAATAAAATATAATCTTTATAATTGCTGTATGAGAAGAGAAGATAGTTCTGTAGAGTGTGATTATTTGAGGCAGAAGGAATGAAATAACCTGCATTAATTAGTTTCCTATTTCTATTGGGTAAAGAAATTGCTATTGCATGTTCATCTCCTTGAGGAGCAATAAATCGTATGGGGAGGGACAAGAAAAATGGTAAAACAAATTATTGTGTTTCTACTCAAATTACTGTACAGATTACAAGAAAATGCAGATGAGTACTAAACAGCATCTGCTTTCTAACGGTCATGCAGCCACCCTCAGAGTAACAGTAAAACTTACTTGAAAAAATTGTGCAGGGATGCTCTTAGATCTGGAGACACCGTGCAAGTCTGTCGCTTCAAATCGTACAAACTGGAGGTGGTTTTTGGCCATTTCCTGTTTAATGTGTTTCATTCTAGAAGAAAGTTGAGGCACGGTCAAACTCTGAGCATTTTCCCGAGTGTGATCTGTAGAGTAATAATTTGAAGTCAGTGGATCAGGATGGACCAAAAGACAGTAGGGTAGATGTAGCGAATTAGCCATTACAGTTACAAACAAGAGCAGTATATGCCCATCACATGATCATGACTTTACAGAGATCCCACCTATCTCTCACTTGCCTTTACAGTCATCCCAAGAGCACTGTCAACACCCTCAGGGACTATTAAACAGTTAAGACTTGTCAGCCTAAAAAGATGGTAACATCACATCCTTACCGGAAACACTTGTTTGTGAAAATAATCAGAAAAAAGGAAAAAAGAGAAAACCTTCGTTCATGGAAGACAATGGATAACCTGACAGCACAGGAGACGTACAAATGACCTGTCGCTGCCTATCATTAAAGCTTTGTGCCTTCTTGGACAAACCTGTGAGATCCAAACTCAACATCCCTATGTACTTGGAGATACAATTGTATTTGTGTTTTCTGTTGTGCTGGTTCCTTTTCCCCTTTCTTCCCTTTCCTTTTCTTTCTGTTTCCCAAAAGTTACCTTCCATCTTGGCAATGGCATCTGAGTATTAGAAGCACTCCTGTACATTAGATTTCACAGTTATTTAAGAAATATAACCAGAATGGGAGTGGAGATGAGAAATTGGGACTCCATGGCCAGTTTTTCAAGTCAGAAATCTGATAAAATGTCGATTTCCAGAATGTTAAAGTAATCTGAAAATTCTAAAACTTTGGAGCTAGGAAAGACTTTTGATACAAAGTTTATCTAGTCAGTTCATTAGCCCAACGAGACACACAGCAGGAGCAAAGCCCCCCACCTCTCCCTCTTTTCTTTCCCACTCTTCTCTCTCCTCTTTCTCTCCCGCCTCCCCTCTCCCCTCTCTCTTTCTCTCTCTCTTACACACACACACACACACACACACACACACACACACACACACATTACTGTTAATATGGAATCTAGAATCTAGTTTTCTTGTTCGGGGTAGGTGGCTTATTACCAGGGTGTGAATGGAGCACAAAAATAAAATGGTCAGGCACAAAGTATGCATTATAAATGCCACTGTCAGAACCTTCAGGGACAGTAAAAGAATGCAGAGTCAGCACAAATCAAGATACCCATATTCTTCCTTTCATGCCTGGCAACCTTCCCCCTCTCTGTGTGTTTCTGCTTCTTCATTGTTAAAATATTACCCAATTGTTATGAGGATTAAACAAGGTATTTAACAGTGCTGGGAGTCAATAAGCATTATGTAAGTGCTACTTAAATGCAAAAAGTGAGCCCAATTACCCAACCCCAGTAAATGGTGCCGTGATCACGCCCACGTTTGAATACTCATCAATCTGTCTCACCACTAACATCAAACAGCTATAATTTTTAAGTGATAACTGGGTATCAGTTTTCAAGATATAATTAGGCTTTAAAATAATCATAAAGATTGACAGTCTAAAAACACAGATTGAGCAGATTTTAAATACACGAACCATGAGGGAAACAAATTACTGGTGCCACCTCTACACATACATTAGATATAATACCCTGTCACTGATACGTTTGGCTGGCCCAGGCTTTATAACTACTGCATAACCTGCTGTTTAACACAAACAATTATGCTGGCGCAATTAGGATGTTACATGCTAAATTAACAGTTGGTGAGTTCCCACCTTATTCTGAACCATTGGGTGTTCATCCCGAGTTGAATAAAGCAGCTTATATAAAATAAAAGTCATAAGCAGTTTAGACTATGGAAGTCTTCAAATAAAGAGTATTTCAGACATCATAAACAATTCTGTATATAATATAAAGCAGACTCTTTTATCCTGCAAGGACAAAAAAAACCCAAACCAAACCAAAAAAAAAAAAAAAAAAAAAAAAAAAAAAAAAAAAAAAAAAAAAAAACAGAGGCCATTCTATTGCCTCACCAGTGATGAGAACGCAGGTTACCTTATTAGTCATTTGTCTTATCTGTATCCTCTCAGATTCCTACAATAAATGTCTATTGTTTTATATGGTTTCTTTTGCCTTTCTTTTTTTAATTTCTAAACATACAAATTCACAGGTTTCATTATGACATAGTTAATCATATGGTTCATTGTTCTTAGCTCTATTTGGTGACTTCTTCTACTTTCTTCCCTCCAAAAGTCCCCTTTGTTTTATTTCACAATGAAAAAATATTCATCCCCTTACAGTCAACCACTCAAGGTCAATATTTTTTATCACCACCTACTTATCAAACTGGTTGTATACCTAAGTAAGTAGTCAGAAAAAGCCCTACCCTCAAACTATCTTGTTACTACACAGGGAAAGTATAGGCATTAAAACGTGGCATCGAATGAAAAGGTGGGATGATTCAGGAACGTGAGGAACTGGGGAAGTTAAGTCATCCGGAACATCCACGAAACCTGTCTGCAGTATGAACATGCCAACTCTCATTCTCGGAAGCCCATTCTTGCTGAGCTGAGGCTGAGCAGTGAGCACATGCACTTGCTTTCTAAGGACACCACTGGTACTGAAAAGGAAGACCCTTAGTGGGAACTTGTATCCTTTCAAATGAAGACCAGAGTTAAAAATCAAAGGTATCAGTAGGGATGTTTCTTCTGAGGCTTCTCTTTAGGACTTAGAGTTGATGATATACTTCTTTTTATTTGAGTCCATGGGTTAATGTCTCTTGTACCAATTACCCCAGATTAGGGCCCTTCCTACTGATGACCTTTAACCTTAATAACCTTTTGACAGTCTGACCCCAAAGGCAGTCTGAGATGCTGAGGGGATTTTGGAGCAACCTATTTTAGCTAACTGTACTATCTCTTTCTCATATTCTCCAGTGTCCCTTACTGCCATAAAACATGCTGGCCATGTTTCAGAGTCACCTGTTTGGTATCTATCTGTCATTCTTTTGCATATCGGCCCATGAGAGTGTGACTCAGTTCTGCCTGCTGTCATAGCTTCAATACCTATAGAGATGTTGGCCACCAGAGGCACTCAGCAAATATGCCTTTAGTGAATAAGTTTGTGTGTTAGCGAATAAATTAATATATCCTATATAATCCCTCGTCTAATTATTGAATAAAAATTTGCATCGTACCTTTCAGAATATATATCCTTAGTATCAAATTTTTCATTTAAAACTTCAGTCTTTCGCCAAAGAGAACCCCATCTAACCTGAACTCATTTTCGAAGCATCAACTCATCTTGCTGCATCATAGTCTGAATTTCTTCCCTTAAAATAAATCATATTTGTTACTTCCAATTAACCCGTTTGGTCAGTCTTTCCCAGTTGTACATGATGGATAACAGGCAGATAATTACCAGCTCAGGGACTCATTTGTTTTCTTCCAGTGTGATTCCTGGGAGGTGTTCTCCTATCCTTTCCCCTCAGAGGACTAATAAATTAAATCAGTGTGCCTTTTATAGGGCAAGTTTTACTGCTCTGTTTAGGGAGAAAAATAAGGAAACATTAAAGAAAGGAAACCTCAAACTTCGTGAGCATCTAGATCGCCTTGGAGAAATACCATCCATATTCTGAGATGACGAGAACATATTCAGTTCCCAAGAAAGCCACCGATGCTTATAAGAGATGGATTGAACAGAAATGTGGACTTCCAGAAATACCAAATCCAGGGCTGGTGCAGTGGATAACCATGCTTCCAGCACAGCCTGATAACTCGAGTTTAATCTCCTTACCCCAGAATAGAAAGAAGATTCCCAAAAGTTCTCCTCTGATCTTTATATGTATTTCATGACTCATGTGAACTGGCAGTTAACACACACTACATCATTGTCATCATCAACAAAATTTAATCATTATTTATTTTGTTATTTATTGCATTTTATTTATTTATAATTATTTTTCTATAATAAATATAACAGAAATTAAATTCTTTATACTGATTATGTTATCTGTAATAAATATTATAATATGTTATGTTATTTATTGCTTTAATAATAGTAGTTATTCTTATTTAGACAAGAAAAAATAGAAATTTTAAAATGGGGATAACTGCCTGTGACGTGTACTCTTTAACACATTTTGCTTGCTCATGGGATTCTGCCTTCTCTCTCTGGAGCCCCTGGACCTTCATTCATGGGTCTACAGTGTGCACGGCTGCCTGAGAATACCCACTTAGTGCAATGAGGCCCTGTCTTCCAGCCAGAGTGTGTCAACCTTAGACAGTGCTGCCAAATCCAGTTGGCACAATAACCAGGTGCAAGCCATTAAAAATGTGAATGAATGAATGAATGAATGAATGAATGAATGAATAAATAAATAAATAATATAAAATACTGTTTGGGTAAAGGGACTGATCTTGAAAAATTTAGTTATTTTTGAAAAAAAATCTCAATGTAGTTGAAAATACTTATCGAAATTGCTTCTACTTAGGTAAGGTATCAATTTTCACATTTTTTTTTTTGTTGTATAATACATTGGCAGTTTATTTGGAATTGTAGGCTACAAGAGCTTAATCCAGGCTGACCAGTAAAGGTGCCCATACCCCTATTCATGAGCAGTGGTACAAAGACAGTTCACGGGGATTTTTTTTTATTTAAAATTAAGATATCCAAATTCTATCTTTGTTTTTCTGTCTAAAAGTAGAGCATATGAAACAATATACACAAAAACATGTGAAGCATACCACCATAAAGATGATACAACCAGCTCGCTCTTTTAGCCCTTCCAATGTTTAAAACCCTGTTTAAATTTATTGGACATACTTAATTTAACTATTAGGAAATTTTATGTAATAAAATTTTGAGTTCAAGCTTTCTCTAAACAATGGGGTAATACTGGCTGGACACTCTCCACAGCATCATTGGGTGGAGCCCTGGGGTAGCTTAGGTGGTACACTCGATCTTCTACCTCAAGGGGTCACAGAAAGCTACATAACTCCCATTTGGGCATAAAAGCAGTCACAAGAAACACATATTTGACAAAAGCATCCTTCAAGCCAAATCTGGGCCATACTTTGTTCTACTGATTTCTCATTACTAGCACTAGTTACCCTGCCATTTGTATTGTCTGCTCCTGATACATACAGATGTCAGAATGGCTGTTCTTCACCCCATGGAGAGCACAAAGCAAGGCACAAAGAACATGGGGGATAACAGTTACCATGCCAAAAGGCTATGGTCCTTAAAATAGAAAATAATGTCTTACAGTATCGAGGCAAGATCTTAGAAGCTTGGTGATGATTTTGAGTTTGGGTTTTGGATTTTTTTTTTCCCTGCTAGAAATACAGAAAAAGGAAAATTCAGGTTGATTCCAGACAGAAGCATCATCCTGAGCTTTACTGGCCCTCAGACGTAAAGCCAGAGAAATGATTCTAAAACAAAGGAACCAACCAATTTTAGAAGGTAGCAATCTAACAATGAGACTGGGTTCTCTCTACATTCTGAGTGAAGTTATATGTGAATCTGTGCTTTTATAACTCTGTTTGTGACCATGAGTCGTGCTAGCCAAAGGGATCAAACACAGACAGGCCCGCGTGGTGCTCATATTCTGTTGGGTTCTATGTGTAATAAAGAGGGAGAGGAGAGAAGGGTGAAGAGAGGTCTGAACTGTACCCTTGCTCCCTGGGAGTTCACCACACAGTTCTTAGAAGGTTCCACCTGTCAAGAATGTCTACATTTACCTAGAGGTGGTGTATCAAATGGTCATTTGTGATGGTGACTTTGTACACATTCTAACTTGACCCCACAAGGAGTGGGTACAGAGTTAAGTCCCACGGCCAATGTAGCATGCTCCAGTAGAGTTCCTGGATATCAGTACTAAAGTGGGCATCTTGCGCCAGCAAAACACATAACACAGTCAATGCTGTTATTTGTGCTTTCACTGGGAACCAGCGAACATCCATGCTTAGTGTTTTTCTAGACCTTATACCACAGATTATTTTAGCCTTTTATGTTATAAAAGTTATGTTACAATGAACTGTGGCCCGAACTATAACAGTTTTCACAGCTTCTGCTTCTCCTCTTAGCAAATACATTTAGAGAACCCTGAAATTAGCCACAAAAACAAAAACAAAACAAAACAAAAAAACCCTGTAACTGGTAATTGTCATCAAAAGGGAGGATATGGGTTACACCCCATTTCTCTAACTTCATAACCCACTGTATTCCCTCTTTTTCAAACCTCATTCATTTAATCTATTCTTTATAGATTGGCTCAAACAATAAATGTCTTTTTTTTAACCAGTTTCTATCACTTGTATTCAAGAGGGTATTAACCAACATACTTGTGAACCGGAACAATTACTCAGCAATCCAGAGACTTTAAATGATGGAATTTCATTTTTAGAGAAGACTCAATTGCTCTCGCTTGGCAACCCCTCAGTTTCCTAGATCAGTAGCCTATGATCTAATGAGGCTACAAAGAGCTTTATAAACAAAGATGTCGAAATTTTCCTCTGTCTTTGCTTGGTAGGCTGGGATCTTTACCATTATCAGATCATCTCAGTTCAAAGATCAACTTGGAAACAGTGGCTAGAAGCACTTTCCTGTTTCCTCCAGTTTCTTTTTAGGTAATTACTTACCAGTATTTGGGTTGAATTCAGCATCAGGAGCACCAGCTGAGGCACTGGGAAGCGAGGGTTTTAACACTGGCATCTGGTCATGGGCATCTTCAGCATTGTGTGAGGACCAAGACTCGGCAGAGCCAGGTTTGCTCACATCTGCTGTTTGGTTTCTGTATATCTCTGTGTTAATGATGGAAAAAATGTCAAAACACATTAGATTTGTTTTCAACCATCTTTAATACAGCATGAAGACTGCTTGAAAAGATTCCTTCAAACAGGGACAGTGGGCGTTGCCTGTCCTAGATGCAGGCTGTAAGGAAGTGTATTGTCTGTAATAATAATAATAATAATAATAATAATATAGCCATTAACACCACACACACACACACACACACACATACACATATACAGCAGAAGACTCCCTGGTCTGGCCTCAGTGAGAGAAGAAGCACCTAACCCTGGAGAGACTTGAATCCCCAGGGAGTGGGGTATCCTAGCGGTGGGGTGGGGTAGGGTGAGGTGGGGTGGAGTGGGGAACATCCTTTTGAAGACAGGGAGGAGGAGGAATGGGATGTGGAACTGTGGGAGGGCACACCGGGAGGTAGGGGGTAAGACTGGACTGTAAAAAAATAAAAGTAATATTTTTAAAGGCCATTAAAGTCTGCGTTTATTGTTAGCATGGGCTAAGCATCCTTTTTTCCTCCTCTTTGGAACACCAGGAGTGACCTTATTCCTACTCAGCACTATTTCAGATCTGTTAGAGTACTGTTAGGGTTTCAGCAAGTAGATTAAAAACTCCCTTCAGAACTTTTCTGTGGTCTCCCAGGCCTGTAGCCATAAAGCTCACATTCGTTCTTAGTGCAGACAGGAGCTTCTTTCCAGCTCTGCTTTCCATCCCCCACCCCAAGCCAGCATTCTTCCCTTGAATCCTAACTTTTTGATTGGCTATTTCTTCCACAGTTGATGCCAAGTTATATTTGCTATCTTTCATGCAGCAGTACTTAGCATCTCATCTTCCCTTCGCTTCTCTAGAGAAGTGTTTCGTGGGAAGGAACGTGAAATAGAAAGTGCTGCTGTCCAAACCAGTCACAAAAGGTCACAGTAGCCGCATACCAGTGGAATTGTCCGTGGTGATTTCGTCCCCATCCGCTGAGCAAAGATGCGGTTTGGTGAGTTTTCTCCTTGTCCTTTTCAACTTGCTCATCCTGCCACCTTCAGTTGCATTGCCTTCATCTTTTGTTGGGTCCTGTCATAATTAGTAAACAAAACCCCACATAACATACCATGCATCCAATTGGATTTGGATTGAACACAGGACATTCTCTACTGGAAGTAAGCAGTCACTTCCTTGCCCCTTTCGATGACTCAAAGACGCTGTATTTTCTCTACCTTCTGTGTTACAGAAAACTGTTGAATAAATTAATCTCGTGTCTACTTAATCAGTGTTTACTTATTCTTACCTCAGAATGTTTTAAATGGATTAATCTGTAGTAATTGATGGAACTATTTTATGTAAAAAGTTTGATTTTTATGAATTTTATGTTTTCTAATCATCTTGACCAAAAGCACAAGCACTTGAAATTTTGGATTCTTCCCTTTTCCTTCACTCTCCCTCACCCTTTATGTATCAATATTAACTTTGATTTACAAAGGAGTTTCATCCACTTGTACATTTGTTTAAAGCTGACTTTCAAAATTTTATTAGAATGTACAAATAACCTTCACTGTGACATTTCCATGTATGTACATAAAGTACCGTAACCAGACTCACCCCTTGTTGACCATCTTGGCCTCCCTTCCTCTGGTCTTGCCAGTGATTTGAAATATCTTACTAGAGTTATTTTTATGGCTTGATAAAAATCTAAAAATACGCTAAAAGCAAAATATCCAAAATAATTTACTTGTAATTGTTAGTAAGAATTTTCAAGCAGTAAGGAAGGTTGGTGAGGGTATCCCGTTGCTGGGAATAGAAATGATCACCTGTGCAAGCATGGGACACAAAATTGTTCACTGAAAAGAAAATTTTAACCTAGTGTTGGTGTTTTTAGGGTGTGTTTGTATATGTGTGTGTATAAGTATGCATGTGTTTACATGTATGTGTATGTTTGTGTGTATATATATGTTTGTGTGTATACATGTATGTGTACGCTTGTGTGTATGTGTATATGTATGTATATGTATGTATGTATATGTATGCTTGCATGTGTGTATGTATGTGTGTTATGTGTAAGTTTGTGTGTGTATGTATGTATATGTGTGTATGTATGTGTATGTTTTTGTGTGTATGTTTGTATGTGTGTATGTATATGTATGTATGTGTATGCTTGTGTGTGTGTGTGTATGTATTTGTATTTGTGTGAGTACCTGTGTGCATGTGTATGTTTGTGTGTGGAAGTGTGTGTGTGTGTGTGTGTGTGTGTGTGTGTGTGTGTGTGTGT
>JANHMN010000017.1:34572658-34599489 GCA_030674055.1 Rhabdomys pumilio
GTGTGTGTGTGTGTGTGTGTGTGTGTGTGTGTGTGTGTGTGTGTTTGCAAGCTGCAAATTTTGGCTTGAATTGAGAGAAAGGTGAGAAAGTGAAGGCAAAGCCTGTTCTAAATGTTTTGAGCTGTCGTATTTTTAAAGAGAAGATTCTGAAAGGTCCCATATACGGGGAAGTTATACAGATACATATCCAGGGCAGCAGCATGCAGAGCAATACGGATTTATCATTAAACCAACCCAGTCTTTGAAGATGAAAGAGGGAATGGTAATATGTAACTATGGCAAATTGTGATTGTTGTAACTAGATTAGTGTATATCTTATGAAACAATATTTTTATTTTATCAATTCTTGGTTTAGCACAAAAAATAATGTGTTTTACTGATAGTCCCTTCTTGGAATTTTATGACTTATCAGAAAACTGTAGTCTTTTCACTTCAGATAATCTTATATTTGGTTGTATAAACTACTATATGATACTTTATTTTTCCTAATACTTTAGGACTTCATTCAAATATTTGCATAAATTTTTCAATATGCTTATGATAAAATTAAGCAGAGATATTGGACATAGGTTTAGTTCCAAAATTACGTGGCCGGGAATATACAATTTTATTTTTGAATTTTTACATGAACATATCGTGATATTTACAGAAGTACTATTTAGAAAGATGAACAAGTTTCACTGGATTCTGAGCTGGCTGACGCTGGTCTTAGTCTGAGCCCCTCTGGAGTTCCTCTTGATGTATAGGTTGACAGAATCATGTGCGAAAAAGTTAAGACACCTCCAGCTTCAACTCCAATGTCAACTGAACAAACAAGAGAGTCAAAACATGCCAAACTGAGCTTATCGCCATGCAAAGTGCCTTGCATAACTCTTGAAATAAGGATTCTGTGGTTTACAAATGAGGAAAGTTCAAGGCCACAATAATGCATGGAATTTGAAGGTCCCATAAATATCTTCTGAGCATCTCACTCTGAGCTTTCTATTCTTCTCCCCAAAGCCAATTGCCCAAGACAATATTTTTGTGACAAAAGCAGAAGTAATTTACTGAAGTACTAACCTGAAAACTCTACCCATATGTGCCCCCAGGAATGCTGGGATACATGCCTCAAACTCAACAAGATGCTTCTCAATGAAGAGGAGTTGTTTCTGATAAAAAAAAATACATTTTAGGGCTGGAGAGGTGGCTCAATGGTTAAGAACATTGCCTACTCTGCCAGGGGACCCAGGCTCAATTCTCAGCACCCAGATGACAGCTCACAACTGTCTGTAGCATTACTTTCAGGAGATCCGACACTCTCATACAAATATGTGCAAGCAAAACACCAATGCACATAAAATAAAAACAATGTTTTGTTTTTTTTTTTAAGGAATACATTTTAGCCAGGTGTGACGGTGCACACCTTTAGTCCCAGCACTCAAAAGGCAAGGACTTGCAGATCTCTGAGTTTAAGGCCAGCCTGGTCTACATTGTGTACTCCAGGACAGCAAGGGATATAGAGAAAAACTCTGCTGTGAACAACAACAACAACAAAAAAGAATAAGTTTTATTCTGTCTTTTGAGTTTTCTATCCTATACTACGGTGATCGAGACTATAGACTTTGCTCTATTAACTGAAACAAATTTACTGGATCCCTGGGCTGTCCCACATCAATAGAAAACTTTTTTCTTAATCTTGAGTTTGCACTTGGCTACAGTATGAATGATGTCTTGTGAGAATCCTTCTAATACATAGTTCTTAGGGTATTACCAGGTGAATATTTATTATTACCTCCATCACAGGCACACAAGGATTAGGTGATTTGCTCAATGTCATTTTGATGGGCAAGTAAACATTCAAACCTAAGCCACTTTGGGGGGATATTTCTCACATGGTTCCAGCCAAACACTTGATCTAAATTAAATTCCATTCCTATTACATAATGCTACCTACTAAACTCATAAAACATGCTTTGTATGAGTGTGTATTCCCTTTCAGTAACATTTTTAAATACTTTTTCTTATGTAACAGTTAAAGCTGTCTTAGTTTTTGTCACTAGAAGCTCTAAAGAGTGGTGATACCTGCTACGGACAGGGCAAAGTCAAAGATGTAAAAATAAAACATGATCCAGACAGACTCTTGCAATGTAGCACAGGCATTAAAGTATCTTCAAAGCAGTTGAAGTCTTTCATAATATGAATAATGAAATATTCTTAGGTCACCCTAGGTCAAGGACAGCAAAATCTAGTGCCACAGAGAATAGACAGAACCAGTGATCCGAGGCTGTACAGAGCCAGGTGATCCCTCTAGGGAGGACCTTTCAGTGGTTCCATCTGCCCAATGCCTGTCAAAGAATCGCCCCAAAACTGTCAATTCTACACATTGCCAAAGTATTCTAGAAACAAGGATTCAGTTAGTAATTTTATCTAGTATAGAAAAAATTCAGCTTTATCCTAATGTTTTATAGGACAGATGAGATAGATAGATAGATAGATAGATAGATAGATAGATAGATAGATAGATAGATAGATATACATACATATATTATAGACAGATGATAGATAAATAGGTAGGTACATATATAGATGATAAGTAAATGATAGATGATAGATGGATGGATAGATAGATAGATAGATAGATAGATAGATAGATAGATAGATAGAAGATAGATAAGAGATAGATGATAGGTAGATAGATGATTAATAGATAAATAGATCATACATACATACATACATACATACATGATAGAATCTTTGTACTTTGTTCATATTCACCCCAACTGCCTCTTCCATCTCTCCTGGCTCACATCTTGCTGAAAAACAAATTCCTCTCAATTTCACTTTTCATGTTTTTTAAATGTTGGGAACAAATTTAGCATAAAAGATAAGGGATAAAGAAGAAAAGTTTCTCAGCTCTCTCAAAACTGTAGAGTATATGACTATGCAGGCCCTCTGTGCACACTGGCTGGTGGTAGCCCTGTTTCTTCCCCAGCAACAGTACTTAGTGTGACACTGAAAAATAAGTGATACTCAAAATACCTTGTCATCACACAGGTGACAACAATTTAAAAACACATTACAGGGCTGAAAAACTGTTCTTACAGAGGACATGAGTTCAATTCTCAGCACCTACTTCAGACGGCTCATAACCACTTTTAACTCTAGTTCCCAGTAATCTGACACTTGCTTCTGGCCTCCATAGACATAGAGGCACATATACATATGCGTACATATACACATGCACATACTCATATACAGACACCTAAATAAAAATAAAATCTTTAGAAAAGATGAGCCAGAGGAGTCAGGAACACACCACAAGAACATGGCCCACAGAACCAACTGACTGGGACTCATGGGAACTCACAGATATCAGGGAGTCTGTAGGGGTCTGACCTAGATCCTCTACTTGGTGTTCTTGTGGATATCCTAACAGTGGGAGCAGGGGCTGTCCCTGACTCTTGCCTACTTGTAGGACCCTTTTTGTCTTCTACTGGGTTGCCTTGTACAGCCTTGGTGAGATGATATGTGCATGCTCTTATTGTAGTTTCTTATGTCCTGTTTGGTGTTCTACGTATTGATGTTCCTTGAAGGCTTCTTTTATGAGGGGAGGTGGAATGGGGCGAATCTTAAAGAAAGGGAAAGTAAGAGAAGAGGCTAGAGGAGATGAGGGAGGGGAAAATGTGGTCAGGATGTAATAGATGAGAGAAAAAAATTAAAAGACATAATAAAAAAAAAGAACATGTACCTACTCTATGCTAGTTCACTCGCTAACACTTTACATCTGTTCATTTATTTGTTTGCAAACCAACCCCTTGCAGTGAGTGCATTGCAGGTGAGAAAAACTGTATCAAAGAAAAATGAAACTGGCCCTAAATTACTCATCTCAAGTGCTAGAACTAAGATGTGGAGCCAATTCATTGGATGCAAAGAACCAAATATTTAACTGACAACAGCCAGGGAGAATACCCATCATCGCTGCTGAAGTCCAGGGTTCTGGGAAACTGAAGCAAGGTCCTAGAAGGTCTGCTGCAATGTTACTCTAGATTATGAAAGACGCAGAGCTTGCAAATGGCACATGGGACAGGGAGAACATTTAAAGAAGGTTTTGGATTTTCTTTTATTTTCCTTGGAAGGGGGTCAGAAAAAAATACCTCTCGGGTGTTCTCTGCCCGATCCATTTAGAAGTATTTTTCTTCTATTTATTTATCAAGTGGTCAACTTTGCAGCTTTTCCGATTGTGCCATGTGTTCGACAATCATTGACTGATGTGTATTAATTATTAAAGAGATGGTAGCCATGGTTATCATTGCCCAGGTACCATGTGTCTTCAAGGCTCTTCCTTAGAAATGGGTCTCACTCCAGGTTACCTCATGGGCAAGCCTCTGCATGGATTTCAATGTTCTATTTGAGTTTCTCTAGGTTCTCAACACAATAAGCTAGCAGACCATCTCAGGGAGAAGCAGGCATTAACAGCAACACTAGGATGCTCAGAGGGAGTAAAATGGCCAGCACACACTTTTATGGACTCTACAATACTTTTGTCATTAAGTAGGTAGGAACTGAAGACATAGCCCTGTATTCAAACCTTTTACATTTTTCCAGCATGACAAAAGGCTCCTGGTTCAATTCCTATCACCAAAAAATGAAATGATCAGGTATACTATTTAACTAGCTGTGTCTTTACACAACCAGAGGACATTTGAGTTGAAGAAAGTATGAGGAAAACCACATCGCAAGGATGTGAGCGTAAGCACAAGTGTGCAATTCTATGTTGATTCCTTGGCACAAATAGACAGCTTATCCACCAGACGTTCATCTCATGGTCTCCAAATGCCATGAAGGGTGTTCTGTATTACAAGCCATTTCTCAATCCTTATTTTACTCAAAACACTGTCTCTGCTGAACTTCATTCCTGTGACTTAATATAAGTCTGTCATTATGAATTTCAGCTTGACCAAATTAAAGAGCCTTAACCTAAAGAAACCCTGTCAAGCATTAAATTCAAACCCTAATTTAACCTAAAAGTTTCCCTCCCAATATAGTAACTAGTGTTATTTAAGTTCTAAATATCACTGGTTTTATTCATCTACTTTTAATTTTCTTTAACAGTTACCTTTTAATGTCAATACTAAACAAACAACAACAAAAACCTGTTTTAGACCCCTGTATAATATTCATGGTTTGAGGTAAAACCATCAAAGCATTTACCAAGCATTCGAATTATATTGTATTGATGACAGGCTCGTGAAAAAATAAACAAGTAAAACAAAAATGACTGTCACCAAGTTTCAACCTCTGCTACAAATACCGGACACAAGAATCAATAGTCGTAAGGTGTAAGAATATGTCAAAGATATAAGAATATATCAAAGAGAAAAAAATGATATCTGGCTCTAGACACCTATGTTAGTCAAGGAAAGGGAGGAAGAAAACATCAAAAATATTGACTGAAGGGCTATTGACAGGAATACACCATATGCTTACATTCAGATCATCTAAGCATGTGTACTACTGGCCTAAAATTCCTGCTCTTAACAACTTGGTCTAATAACTTCCCCATTTACAATGAGTCCATCACAACTGGCAGTCTACCAATGGAATCTTGAGAGCAGCCTGGAGCAAAACCCAAAGAATAGCACAGTGCTTCTTCTCAGTGAGCTCACCATTACTTCTGCTGGACTTGCTGCTATGGGCCTTTGCATAACAACACTGGGGAGGCAGAGATGGGTGGATCTCTGTGAATTGGAAGCCAGCCTGGGCTACACAGTGAGTACCAGCCTAGCCAGGACAGCTTAAGGAGACTGTTTCATATCTAGCAATAATAATAATAATAATAATAATAAATGTGTAAATAAGATCCCCCACTACTCATCCTTTGTCACCTGAGTCCCCACACTTTCCTCATGGTCTCTGCAACATAGCTCCTTTCCTGTATTGCGCCTTTTTGGAACTCTTACCTGATTTTGTTAACTCTCAGTATCAGTGAAGCAGCTTTCTTTAATCTACATGCTTTTCTACCTAGATTTAATGACCATGACAATAATTAGTCTGTTCCGCCCAAGCACTGTCACCCTGTATATGCCAGTAATATATTTAGTGTGGAGAGACGATGACATGTCCAGTCCAACAAGCTGGTGAACGGACCATGGCTTCTCTGAGAACAGTGCAACTAAAATCTGCAAGAGAAAGTTCTGTACCAGGAAATTATCTCTAAATGACAACTTCAACGAAGAAAAAGAAAATTTTTCAAATATCTGAATTCCTTTGTGTTTTCTAGCAATGTGAAGTCTAATGATAAAGGAAGGGAATAAAGTACTAATAATATAACAATATTATATTATATAATATATTCTGTAATATACAAAAATAAAATATAATAAATATAATAATGTAATAGAGACAGCAAGAAATTCAACTGATTCCCTATGCTTTTACTGATTTCATTTAATGTTTTCAAGAGTAAAGTGAAACTTATTGGAGAAATCAAGATTTTTTTTTTCACTAAAAGTATATGTGTCTGCATAAATGTAATGAAGGTAAAGTAAAGGTTTGGGGGGTTAGCAGATATGTTTTCAAAAACAAAATTTCTAAAAGTAAAAAAAAAAAAAACAAATGCAATCTGGAGAGATAGCTCAGTGATTTAAGAGCACTGGCTGCCAGGGGACTCAGGTTTGAGTCTCAGCAACCACATGGTGGCTCACAACTATTTGCAAGTCCAGTTCCAAGAGACCCAACTATGTCTCTTGGGACACCAGGAACACATTCGGTATACAAACATGCATGCAGAAAAAAAATGTAAGAAATAATCTATAAGAAATTAAATATAGGTGCAGCATGTAATATGTATGTGTGTGATACTAGGCTATATGACATGTGTTGAAGAAAAAGCTAAGCCTGTTATAGAACAGTCAGGAAGATACCATTTAAAAAACTATTGCAAATGAAAATATGAGAGCTAATCAACAGAAACCCTTAAAATGGTACAAGAGAAAGCATCCCAGTCTTTAATAAATAAATAAATAAATAAAACATACTTTCTGCATAACTGAAGTATCGTCTTTAATGGTTAAAAATAGACACATGCATATATGCAAAGGTATGTGGCACACAAAGAAACAAAAACATGTTTTTGATGTTTTTTCTGATCAATGCTGCTAAGAATTTGGCTGAATGTGTGGCTTCTTGGCACCAAAAACTAAGACTAATAACAGTTTGTGTCATGGACAATCCTGGCAGAGTGTGTTTGGGTTGGGGAAGAATCCACCCTAAGGGATTTCTGCACACACACCATCTGCCCATCCAAACTGGTGGAGACTTTGTTCAGCTGCCCTGTTTTGATTTGACTTCACGCTGCTGCTTGCATCAAGTGTCTTGTGGGGAGGCAAAAGCCTGCCCTGCTCTAACCGTTACTTAACAGGAAGAAGAATGTCATCCTCTATGTTTTGTCCCTTCTCAGATTTATCTCTCTTCCTTAGATTACAATCTTACATCTGAGACAATGAACAGAGGTTTTCAGTAAAGAACCAAGTATATGTTCTGCTATAGGGTGGTGTTTTATTGTGTTTAATAAGTATGAAATTCTATTCAAGTTGCCAAGAATTTTTTAAAGTCTGGCATAGTGACACATGCTTGTAATCTCACCACTGAGACACCGTAAGAAGAATAGTGCAAAATATGATGCTAGCTGAGCTACATAGTTATATCAGAGAAAAGGAGCGGGAAGAAAAGGAGGTTATGTGGTTTCACAAAGATAGAGATTGTCTCTTAAAAACTGTGTGCTTTAAAATCATGTTGCAATCAATCAGTGGTGGCACATGCCTTTCATGCCAGCACTCAAGAGGCAGAGGCAAGTGAATCTTTCTGAGTTCAGGGCTAGTCTGGTCTATGAGTTCCAAGGCAACCAAGGCTATACAGAAAAACCCTCTGTTAGAAAGCAAACAATAAAATTCTGTTGCTGGTTTTGATCTTCCTAAGATTAAACAATATGTGTTCTAGACAGCTTCTAGTGTGTATGTCAGAATGCTTTCCATAGAAGCTGAGACTAGAATCCTAAACTATAGTAGCAAGAGCTAGGGTAGGAAACATAGAGCCCCTCCAGACTCAGCAGCAGAATGTGAAGACTCTTCCTAGGGAAAGTGAAATGTAAGAATGAATATATCCAGAAGCTGATGCTATTCACACCCACTCTACTCACCTTTTTTCCTGAACCACCATTTAAAAATGTAAATTCACCTGGATTTCTGACGGGGTTGAAAACTTAGAGTCTCATAGCCAATCCTGGCTACTTACTTTGAAAGAAAAGATTTGAGAGGATGTTTTTCAACTGACATTCATTCTAAAGTCAAGAAAAAAGCCAGGTTCAGAACTAAGTGTTTTAGTTAGGAGAGATGACAGAGGCTCTGCTTAGTTAACAAAATGATGGACTGGGTATTAGGTACATCTGTACCTCACTGGTACAAATATAGCTATGCTCTGATTGTATTTCAAGAGAAAAGTTTTATTTTAACAGGAAGGGTGATATGTAGGAGGAGCTACAGTGGGAGGAGTACGGAGAGGAAGAGGAGGAGGAAAGAGAGGAGGAGAAGAAGGAGAGGAGAAGCTAGGTGATGAGAGAGAGAAAGAGAGAGAAAAGGGGGGGACATAAAGGCGAATGTTCACGTGTCTCCGCCAGTCAAAGACAGTTTGTATATCTAGGTTGGGTATTGGGTTACACTTCTGATTGATATTGAGCATTACCAAATTTATAAAGCCTTTGATTAACATTAAAAAAATATTGTATAAAAGCAAAAAGGAAAAGGGGGCGTGGGGTAGGGGTTTTCTAGGGAGGGGAAATGGGGAAAGGGGATGGCATCTGAAATGTAAATAAAATATCCAATAAAAATAAATTTAAAAAAAAAGAAAAAATGTAAATTCACTTTCAGAAAAGCATGATCTCTACACATGCACACCCAGACTCAGCCTCTTCTTCCCATGGCATAACACTGCAGGATAAGCCTCAGCTCCTGCTGAGTCAACCTCTCTGTCTTGCACAGCTTTGGCAGGTTTCTGTGTAGGAAGTGAGTTCATCCCCATCTCCCTCTCAAAGCTCATATTCATCACGTGTAGAACATACCCAATTTTTACAGACCTTATCTCTTTTTTTCACTAAATGGAAAAGCACAGATCACCTCTGTTCTCTGTATGTCACTATGTCACACAATGCACTGGCTGACTGCTACACTTTACACATAATAGGTCTGTTTCTCAAATTAAATTTCCATAGATTAGTTTATAGAAAAGCTTATTTCTTCTAAACTGAGCCATAACTTCTTTCCAAGGCCACACTGTTGTCTTCCAAAATGTTTTGTTGGAAATACAGTGCTAAAAAGTAGGGTCCATACACATGCAGAAATGGACCTAAATGAAGCATGTTCACAAATAGTTTCCTTACTATGTTCCTAACCCATCAAGTTCTAGCACTGCCTTACAGGTAACATGTTCCAACACACACACACACACAGACAGACACAAATACACACACACACACATACACACACACACACACACACACACACACTCACGTAGTTACTTCTCACCTTTAGTCATTTATCCACAAAGGCATTCTTACAAAGACTAAGAATGTAACAAAATAAGCTCTGAGAAACACAAAGACTATTCTCTCAGCAGTAACCAAAATTGGAATAAAATTTTAT
Source organism: Rhabdomys pumilio (assembly GCA_030674055.1). NCBI lineage: Eukaryota > Metazoa > Chordata > Mammalia > Rodentia > Muridae > Rhabdomys > Rhabdomys pumilio. Next base: position 34,582,333 of record JANHMN010000017.1, read on the forward strand.
GGTGTTCTCATTCTTCTAAAACCTGGTGCCTAATGAAGTTACTGTAAGGGGTTGCTCAAATGAAGTACACTTCACTAAAGTCCGAGTTGTTCAGTTGTTAATAACTGATTGTGCAGAACAAAAAGGTATTTCTTCATAAACCTGAAAGCACCCATACAAGTCAACTCACAGTGCCCTCACTCCCACTGATGCTCAGAGAAGTTACAGTCACCAAAACCTTCACTGTCGATATTTTGAGGAGTACTATTTTGATTCTTAGCTTCATACCTCCTGTGCAGGGTCCCCTTCATCGTTCATGTCAACCGTTCCTTACGTAAATCAGCTGTGGCGTCCACGCTCCCTTCAGCGATGGCTTCAGGGTACATTTATATGTAGACCTCTAACAAAGGCAGTGAGTGATGACTTCCAGGAGGTTCTTTCCAGGGGGATCCAGCAGGTAATAACAGATAAACACAGACCCTGTCATGCCCAAGGCACAGGGTATGAGCAATGCCCTGGAACAGCCCAGCGACAAATGCTCATTTATGCCTGACTCCCTGCAAACAAAGGGACACAGAGCTTAAAATCGTGTGACTTGTTTTAGTTCCCCTCCAACCTATTGACTCTTTGTTACATAATAGTCGTATTCTGGAATTAAATCTATTGTAATAATCAGATGGAGAAACAATTTTTTTTAGACAGCTGTGTTATCGAAGTCCACAGACAAAAATACAAAGGTTAAAACAGGGCTATGAATGATGCAGATTTGTACCGACGGCCATGCTTGTAATTTACACACTTGCTTTCCACCGTGGGAACCTTTTTGCCTCCATATTATGCTGGCCCTTCACTCTATCACTGTGCTAAGGCTATCTTTCTTTATTAGCCTTTCTAACACATCCCAGGCCATCCTCATTATCCTCATTGAACAAGAAGTCTGCAGCAACCCTAACTCCACCAAAATCAATAGGGAGCACTTGTCTCTACAGAACTCAAGAGGGTAGAAATCCCATTTCCTCCACCCCTCAACTGCAAATACAGGTTGCTAGAAACAAACGTGGAGAGTTTCTTCTGATTCAAACCAAAGGCACCAGTGAGCATACAGAATGCACAGCTGGGTACTGCTCTCCAGGTCTTCCAGGCTGGCAAAGCCTCTGCCATTCAGTCAGACCAGAATCTGGCTTCAAAGGCCCCGTTTCCTGAGAACAATGACCATTGTTCTTGTTTGCATCCCGTGGCCCTGCTGCCTGCTGGCTATGCCTCTGTTCTGCGTTGGCCTGCTCTCCATTTGGTCTTCATTTAGACCTAGCTTTGAAACTGGTGCTCACCTGGAACAGCATTCTGAACGCCCTCCCCTAACAGATCTCCCCAAGAAAAGCATCCCTCATCCCATGGAGTGTTGACTTAATAGTGTTGCCTTTATCTCCTCCTGAGCTGAAGTGTTTCATTTTTACCATGCCTTGTGCCAGAGCCTCACCTTGGCTTCTTGTCCATTTTCTTCTTTTAGAACTATTCCTTCCAGGAACTAGAATAGGCACCGCTATTCCATGGGAAAATGTCTGCGAAAAATTCTAAAATATTTCTTTGTGTCAGAGAACAACTATCAAAGGTGGGTTATGTATTAGACATAGTTTTTCATATTAAGCTGTTTACTTACAGGAATGCACACAGCACAGAGCATATGTGGTGTTCAGAGAGTAGCTTGTGGGAATCAGTCCTCTCCAACTATGCAGGTTCCAGAGATTGAACCACCAGGCTTGGGAGCAGATGCCTTTACTTGCTGAGCCATCTCACATGCTCACATCTGTAACTTTAATTTTTTTTCAAAGCCCACTTTTAATGAAAATTCTTAAACGCTTTAACCTGTCTTCTAGCCCACCACCCACCAGAGGTAGTAGAAAAGTAAGAATACAGGGGAAGTAGGCCTGTTTAGAAATGGTTCTTTGGAGCAAATCTCATCTGTGTTGTCAGGAAATCAGCAGTTCAGTTCACAGGTCAGCAGCGGCAGCTTGATCCACACACCAACACTTCATGGATATACTAGCAGTCCAGTTCAGTAGAGTCAGTGTAGCTCTCTATGGAATTCTGACAAATGGAGCTCAACTGTGCAAGGTAAGGCAGCCAATACATGCATGTTGTTGGTGAAGGACAACATCACGTGTCCTTTCACGTGTTTGCTTTGGCGGAGAATCCTTTTACCTGTGTCTGCGTCAGCTAAATGTTCCTTCACATGTTTGCCCCAGCAAAGCACCATCCAACACAATTGACTTTCCAAAGAAACCTTAAATTTCCACTTCACAAATCTCCCTATTAGGGTATTTAAAGACTCAAATCCTTTCTTTAGAGCAGTGTGTCATTTCTTCTGGGAGCTTGCTCTCTCTTTTTTTTTAATCTTCCTTATCATATTTTAAGAATCAGATCACCAAAATTCAGATACAAGAGTTTCTTTTCTCCACTTTCCTGAGCTTTCAATTTCAGATCAACTAACTAATATCATTTATGTCTATTTTTCCAACTTATATCTTGCTTTCAACAAATATTTAAGTGATATTTTATGGAGATGCAGTGTAAGATTATTCAGTATTTGAAAGCATTTTTCTACAATTGCATAGTTATTATTTTATGTTTGTATAATCAACTCTTTCTTTTATTTGCCTTTCCACTGGGTTATCTTTGCCTTTGTTTTCAATTCAATGAATTTCAGTCTTCTTCCATTCTACTGTTTCGCTTTTCCTTTTCCTTTTCCTTTTCCTTTTCCTTTTCCTTTTCCTTTTTTCCTTGTCTCTAATCAAATAGTAAGGCCTGTGAGATGGCTCAGTAGGTACAAATATTGCCTCAAATGACAAGTTACCAATCACATGTCTTCTTTGTACTGAATCCCCTTTCTTGAAAATTTCAAAGCACTAACAGAGGGAATTCCAGCAACAACATCTTCAGGCTGGCCACATTTGGCAAAAAAAAAAAAAAACATTTTGGAAGACATTATAACCATCCTGGCTCTCAGGTTAACATGAGGTTAAAAGTTTTAGCCATCCTTTTTTGAGATGGTTTTCTTATCATGGTGAATGGAAGGTGATTAAACTACCATCACTAGGGTTTATAAGAAGTAAGGTTGAATGGTTGGAAATTTTTCACCATAGTGTGCAAACAGAATATGTGAAACTGAGTGAATCAGTAGGTATTTTTCTATAGTAATCTGAATCAGTAGGTATTTTTCTATAGTAATCTTCAGCTCATGGTGAGTTTTCCTCACAAGCCGGTTGTACCTTAGAGATATTTCAAGTAAAAAAAAAATGCATTTAATCATAGGTTAGCCCAGCCTACTTTGGATATTCTCATCACCCTTACATCAATTTATAGACTGGCACCTATCACTAAGCATATTTTATGAAGTGTTGAATTTCTCATGAATATATTGAATACTGTACTTCAATTGAAACGAAAACCAATGGTTTCATGAATGCTTACCATTTAGAGCTGAGATACACTGGGCCTAGAGCATGTCTAAAATGTTGAAGTAAATTTTTAAATCTAGATATGGGAAACACTCTTCATTTCTTTCTTAATGTTTAAAGAACTAAATCGTTCTTGCTTACTCATTGCATTTTTATTTCACTTAAATCCTAACAATGACTCTCTTCGTGGATTTTATGTTTCAACATTATATTTGCATATTCACTGTGTGTGACAACATGTACGAAAGTCAAAAGGCAGCTTGAGAGCATTTGTTTTCTTACAATATGGGTTCTGGGGATTAAACATAGAGCAGAAGGTTTGGCAGCATGTGCCTTTACCCATTGACTATCTGCCCAGCCCTCCTCATAGATTTTAATAACTTATTAATTTATAAAACTGAGATGAAGTAAAAAAAAATCATATACAATGCTTCTAGTTATATTCATTATTTGTGTAAAACACCACAATCTAAATCCCTTTATTTCCACCCACAGCCACACCTTTCTTTCATCCGCCAAACAAAAAATTAATCTTATTTCTAATATTCAAGATAATAGAATTAATAAGAAATGGAGCTTGTGTATCCTGAAAAGTGAATCGTGTAAGCAGTCAGATTTTATTAAACAGCTTACTTATTCCTTATGAGAGTTTTTGGGTCACATGCAGAGTGTCTGTCTCTGTACGTGTGATACCCCAATAACAGATCATAAGTTAAAGCAGCCTTTGCTCAGGGCTTCCCATAGCCAGTTACAACATCCTCACATCCTCAGTCATCTGACTTTGGTTGCTTAGGGCTTCCCATAGCCAGTTACAACATCCTCACTTGTCTGGCATTGACTCCATTATGCTTGCTGGCTGTGGACTTCACTTCTAACTGCCGGAGAAAATTGTCTTCGGTCTACTTCATGTTGTATACATACTTTTCCCTTACTCTGCACTGCAGAATATTTTATTAACAACTTTCCATGTCTATCTCCACTAGTTAAGCTCTAAAACTGCTCAAATAAACTGCATTTTTCAAAATTGTTGATCTCTATTGTATCAGTTATTCTAATGTGCAGTTTAATGAAAACTTTTGTGAATGCCTCATGATAAAAATATCTCTTACATTCTAAGAAAAGCAACCTTTGCTGGACCTCACAGGCAGAGTTAATAGTACACCTCGAGGTCACTTAAAAACCAAAGATTGATATCCTATTGTGTATTCAGCCTGTTTGCTTAACCTGTCTTTAAAAGAAGTAATATAACAACCAATCTTACTTACCTTGGATTTCTCATGTAATCGGCTTTTACAATCTACGTTAATGTATAGCTGTAATCTTGTTATGTACTCTTCCAAGCCCCTGAACCAGACTAACACAGGCATGATCTAGTGACTATCTGCTGGAAACAGCAAAAATAGAAGTTGGAGTTAATCTTCTAAAATTAATACCCTCCATAAATATTGAACAGACCATTTGGATATCACTTCATAAACAATAATGTTTGTAGTATTACTTATTGTCTCAATCAATTGAGGTCAGTTGGAGCTAATGGCTCAATTCCTTGTAAAACTCTATTAAAGAGTTCTGTTAAGTATCCCATTCCTTCCTCATGTGATGCTTTCTGAGATGTTGAATAAGAACAGAACAAAGCCCTTTGTTAGGAACAGATGCACATTGACATCCAGGAACAGACACAGATGCAGGGACAGACTCTAAAGTCAGCCTTCAGCCAGGCAATTTCAGACTCATACAACAGACAGACAAACAGATGGTAGATGAATGGATGGAAGACACAGGAATCTTGAAGTAAAGAATTCAATCTGAATTCACTCTTGGTTAAATGACATGAAGAGAGAAGTGCTTTGATTTTGTTCCTTAATGTAATTTATTTACTGGTGACTCAGAGTTAATCACTAATCCACTTAATCCACACATTTTTCAAATGATATTATTTCTTCAAAACTAAGTTCAATGTCTTAGAAGGAGCTGAAAATTGTACATGCCTAATATTTTTGTAATATAATTTAGACAACACTACTATGAAGAACTAAAAAAAAATGTTATTAAAACAGGATTACCTTGCCATAATCTTTAAGAAAAATAATAATCTTTAATACCTTGTTGCAAATAAAATAATGAACATTTTAATGCACTATAATAGAAGATTTTGAAAGAAGACAAGTGGGATTCAGTTCAGTGGGTCAGGTGTTTCTGCAAACACCATGGTCATCAAAGTGTTAATCCAGGTGAAGCAAGAAGGAAGTCCATCCAGTTCAAGAGGACTCAGTAGCTAGTGTTGATTCAAACTTCAAGAGTCTGACACGGGGTAGTTTATTTCCACTATATTTGAGCACAGCACAATTTGGAGAACAGTTTTTTGGTCATAATTAATTCAATTCCATGTGCACAAGTTTACGACATAATGACATGGAAGCTCTTGTAAAGTACAAGTGACATCTCCCATCTCTTAGAACATAGCATTATAGATTGCCCAGGGACAAAGGAGTCTAGGGAGCTGCTGTGGCAGAGCTGTACATACAGTGGTGAGGTTAGCAAACTATTCATCAAATTAATTCCCACCCCTCTGGGTGGAAAACAGGTTACACATCGCTTTCTTTGAAGAAACAACTCAAAGTGTACATAGGAATTAAATTAAGAGGTCTAGGGACTTCTATCTGGCTCAGTGAGGAAAGTGCTTGCCATGTGGTCATAAGGACCCAGTTTTGGTCCCTGTCACCCACATTCAGGCATAATAACTAGTAACTTGTAAATGCATTGAAAGGGAGGCTCACTGGCCAGTCAACCTAGCCAAACTGGTTAGCACTTTTAGATTCATACCTCACTTGCAATCACACAATGAGTTTGGGATTTTTTTTAAGATGCATTTCTTTATTTGTATTATGGGGAGGCAACACTTGCCATGGCACGAGTGTGAAGGTCCCAGGAAACCTTGCAGGAGTCTAGTACAACCTTAGTAGATTGTTTTTCTTCTCTCACCACATAGGTTGCAGAGATGACGCTTAGGCCTTCATGATTGACAACAGGTGCCTTTACAAACTGAACCACCTCTGTGGCACCAGCAAGATTTGTTTAATAAAGCTTCAGTGGCCGGGGTTGTAGTTCAGTTAATAAAGTGTTTGACTATCATGCACAAAAGCCACCGGTTCAGTTCCCAGTACCTCAGAAGGCTGGGAGTTGTGACATATGCTTATAATTCTAACACTTGAGAGATGGGAACAAGAAGATCAGAAACCCTAGGTCATCCTCAGCTATGAGTTTGAGACCAATCTGGACTTCATGAAATCCTGTCTCAAAAAACAAAGCAAAGAGGAAGGACTAGAGAAACGGTTCACCTGTTAAGGGAGCTTTTTTTCTGGAGGACCCAGATTCAAGTCTCGACACTCACATCAGGTGGCTCACAGTTACCCATAATTCCAGGCCCAGGGGAATATGACAGCTTCTTTCCTCCATGGCCCCTGCACATATGTGGCATACATTTACATACACATAAATAAAGACAGGAAATTGCTGTTATATCTAAACATAGCATCAAATTTCTTACAATAATCCCTTGCCCGTTCATAGCATAGCTATGTATAGCATAGCACTGCTAACTGTGATTTCATGCCAACAAAATGAGTAAAAAAATAAGTCTATAAGCTAATTCATTACATATGCTTGCAACATTTTTAAATAAAGTCTTAGTCACATGTTAACCCATCTCACTACAAAAGAACAGGCTTTCATTGAATCACATATTGATTTTTCTCTAGTTACTTTCATCATCCTGAGACATGGCATGGCATTCAAGAATACATCATTTATAATTTCATTTATGAGACGGAAAAGTCAAAACATGTTATTTAAATAAATGTGCGTGTCAAGAAAGAAATCACCTAGTTCCCAGTTCCCATTTACAAGAAAGCCTGTCTATCCCACTGTCTCTGCTTCTCCAGATCCCATGGGAATCTGTAATGAAACCCCAGCTGACAGATGATCCAGATGGGCTGAGGGTAATACCACTTACTCCAGTAGCAAAAAGGAAGAGCTGAGCCTCCCTGGATGAGGGAATAACTCTTCTGCAAAGTTCAAACAGCTGTAGTGGCAGGAAGAATCCTAAAACTAGATCATATCTGTGCCTGTTAGTATGTCAACTTGATACAAACTTGAGTTCTTTGGGAAAAGAGAACTTCAATTAAGAAAATATCCCCCATGAGACCGGCCTGTAGGCAAACCTATGGCCATTTTCTTGATTGACAATTGATGTGAAAAGTATCACCTCATTGTTGTACAAGAAAGCAAACTGATAAAGCCAAGAGGTAGAAGCCAGGAAGGAGCAATACTCCATGGCCTCTGCTTCAATTCTTGGCTTCCAGGTTCCTGCCCCAACTCCTTTTAGTAATGGAGTGTGACCAGAGCATTGTAAGGTCAAATAAACCCTTTTCCTTCCCCAAGTTGTCATGACTTTAATGTCACACAGTAGAAGTCATAAGACACACTCCTCTGCTTATTCCTTTAAACTCTACAACTTTAATTTTTTTCAAAGTCTACTTTTAACTTTTAGAGATGGTTCTGAAACATTTTAACCTCCCTTCTAGCCCATCACCCACCAGAGGTAGTGGGAAAGAAAGGATATGTTGGAAGTGAACTTATTTAGAAATTGTTCTTTGGCGCACCTCCCATCTGCATTGTCAGAAAATCAGCCTTTCATTTTACAAGCCAGCATCAGCAGCTCTATGTACTTGAAAATACTTCACAGATACACCAGCAGGCTAGTTCAGTAGTATCAAGATAACAGCAGCAGTAGCACAACCTAACAAAGATAATGAGGCCTCAGCTGAATTGGCATGATTCTGCAGGAGAGATTCGAACTAGCAGAGATGCCAGAAGTTCTTGGTTGTGCCTCTCTCAAGGAAGCAAAGATCAGTGAAGACTTGAGACCAACAAGCATTGCACAGCTAGCTCTAGTCCTCTCATAGTCCATTGAGGCCTATTTATACTCCCTCCAAACAGCATGTGTCCTCCACAGGTCTTGCCTCACCATGTCTTGCTTCAGCATGTGAGTCTGTCTCAGCTGACATCACTCTGCCAATCGGCCCAAGTCCATGGAAGTGGCAAGAAGCCATGGCACACCACCAGAAGTTTTTTGTGATATTTTTAATCTCTAGAGTCCCGACAAGTGCAGCTCAACTATGCATGTAAGGCAGACCAATACATGTGTATTGTTAGCAAAGAATCCTTATCACATGTCCTTTCACGTGCTTGCTTTAGCAAAACATCTTTCACCTGTGTCTGCCTCAGCAAAACATTTCTTCATGAGTCTGCCTTAGTTTTTCACCTCTGTCCACTTCAGAGAAATGTTCCTTCACATGTTTGCCCCAGCAAAGCACTAGCCAACACCATCTGACTTTCCAAAGAACCCTTAAATTTCCACTTCAAAACTCTCTTCCACATACTGATGAGAGAGAATGTGCTAATGTAATTAAAACCCATGGTCTTAATACATGGAGATTATCTAGGTAGGCTGACCCTCATGGTTTCCTGATTGATAAGATTATCTGTCGTCTTTACTACATAGGTTATATGGAAGTTGATCACCAAAAAGATCAAGCCATGATGACAAGTTCAGAGTTCTTAATTAAACACCTCCAACTTTAGGGAGAAGCTGAAGACTGAGTTAAGAATTGATAGAGTCACTATTACATGATTGTATCATGCAGCAGGTTGTAGCTGGATTCCTGCTTACTTTTCTCCTCTGGTAGCATACAGAGTACCTTCTCATACCATAAGCAGTAGGAGTGTAGATTCTAGTTCGGCACCAGTTCTTCTTTTCCGTGTTTAATAAGATAGATGTGGTCTTCAACAATAGGGTCTTGCTGTAAGTTTGTGTCAATAGTGTTAACTATTTAGGATTTCCATGGAGTCCCTTTGGCCAATAGTTCAATCATATGTAATTCATTCCTGGCACTGGAGGTTTCATTTGTTTGTGAGAGGTATCTACTTGTGGCTTCGTCTCTTTCATTATTTTTTAATCTTACTGGTCTTTTGCTTTTATAATGGTTTTCAAATTTGTGTTTGTGTGTGTGTGTGTGTGTGTGTGTAGTATACATTTCTTGAGCTCATGTTATTGTCTTTCATTTGGTGTTTTCGTTTTGTTTTGCTTTGCCTGTTTGTTTTATGAAAAATGAGGGAAAAGAAGGACTGAATTAGATGAGTGGGGAGGTGGGACACTCTTGAAGGTAATGAAAGAGGATAAACCATAATCAGAATATATTGATTTTCAATAAAATAAGTAATAATTGATAGAGACCACCAAAAGCCATGGGCTTTGTATTTTTGGAACACTGAGCACATGAAGGTACTATGCAATATGGGTTCGTCTTTCTACCACCCTTCTGTACCCTTATTCTACCCTTTCTATACCCCCAACACTAGGTGGGAAAGAAAGTAGGCTAGAGGGGAAAGGGGGAATCGATATCATTAGACCACTTCCTGTTAACTTGGGATGTTTAGTTCCTTGGGGCAATCTTGATCTTCGTTGTCAGGATATCTCCAACTAGTACCAGCAATCAATAACCACAAACCAGCAACAGGAGAAACAGCAGCCAGCAGCAGGCATATTCCTTTAAGGGCTTTTGCATTTGTAAGAGGCTCTTGACCCTCTCAAGAGTCCCCAGAATTCCAAATGTCATATGCTTGCAGAAACTATCTGGCAAAATCACTCCCATGCTCGAGCATGGGACAAATCATGGTTAGCTGCTATACACAATCTGAAGAAGGCCCATATTCCACATCTCGTATTAAAACAAAAACACAGTCCCATAACATTTCTATGTTTTTACAAAAACCAAAGTTCCCACTACACTGCTTCATTGGTGATGTGCTTCAGATATGGACATAAAGAAGGCCCTAAAATTCTTCCTGTAACTTGCCTTATTAAGCAACTGCTTGCTCACCTGAATCCTCTGCTACATCTTTTTAATAAATTGATAGGCCTGAGTAAAAGATCTTCTTATTGATCTAGGAGCCACATCTGGCAGATGGTTGAACACAGGTCAGCAACACTGATGTGTGGTAGGTGGGGTGGGGGGGGAAGAATCTAACATCTGGTTTCAACATGAGGAATCCAGAGTGTTGATAGAGTTATAAAAGGAAGGGTCCTTTTATAGAACATATCTGCCTTCAGACTCCCCTTTCAAAACTTCTTTATTTAAGGACTTTGATATCAGAATCTTTAAAACAAATAAGCAACACAATAATGCTGTCATTTTGAGTTTCCATCAATTTGTAGAACACCTGGCGGAAATTGACTTCTAATTTGTAGTGGTATTAAAATAATACTGTACTCCACTTATTTAAGCCCCTCTGTGTTCCTTAGTTAAGTTGAGTGGTTTTATTTGTTGATCAGATATACAATTTTGAAGTCATTTCTAGAGTTGGTAAGATGGCTCAGTAGGTCAAAGTGCCTGCAGAACAACCCAACAACCTTGAATTGATTCGAAAGAAGAACTGATGTAAGATAGCCAGATGCTGTGGTTTCTGTCTGTAATCCCAACCCTCTTACTCATGTTGTAAGATGAAAAACAGAAAGAAGAAACTTGGCCAGAAGCAGTAACAAGAGTAACCCTGCATAAAAACAAGGTAAAGGGGAAAACAAAAAAACAAAACAAAACAAAACAAAAAAAAAAAACAACTCCTGAAAAGTTGTCCTCTGATCTCTACATAAGAGCCTTGGCACATACACTTGATACCCACTTTCCCATCCACCTGTACATACACACACACACTAAATAAGATAAATCTTAAAGTCATTTTTCTGCTTCCATTTTACTCCACCATCCCATGACTTATGCACTACTTCATCCACACATTCATTCATTCATCTTCTTTTTATGGATGGATTTTTCCAATGGGATATCAAGTCTAAGAAGTTCTCTAGATAAGGGAATGTTTTTTCACAGTGGATGACACATGATTTATGAAATTAAATGAGATAACTGATGCTAAAGACCTTTGAAATCTGGAAAGTTACTAAGTAAATTTGTGTTCTTATGTCCAATTAGTCACCAGCAGAAAATGTGCAAGCTGCATGACTAATGGTGTTTGGGAAGCCTCTTCAATAAATGGTAACTCATTAAGAATCTGAGATACTTGCTGAGTCATATGTGACTCACGGCACAGTCCATTAGTCAGGAATGCCTTGTGCAGAGCTATTCCTAGCATTCAAAAAATGTTAACTGTGGAAGGAAAACCAAGATGGAAGACTAAGCCTGCCACTAGTTTTTGCCACCTCCAAACACTGAAGCAGAAACCTTTTATTCAGCTACCAAAAGTCAAACAAAACCATTTGTTCATAATAGAAGATAACAAACAACTCAGTTATTCCATAGTAGACAAGAGCTAAGGAACTTAATCAAACCTAAAGGTGAGCATTCAGGAAAATAATGAGCTTCAAAAAAGACCCAGTAGCACCGAGAGAAAAAAACAAAGGCTGTCAGCTATTTGCAAATGATGATGGAATGTCCATGAACTCTTGACCTATATAACATTCTTATTTTTAATCCTAATTTTTTTAGTTCATAAAAAATCTAGAGCATAGATATTATCTCTATATGGCTTGTAGAGAGACAAAGATAAACTATGCAACTCTACCTAGAGGAATAAATTCTTAGATGGAGCAGAGACGCCTCCTTTATCATTAACCTCACCCAACACAGAGGACAAACTACAGATTGTAAAAGCAGAGATTTTATTTTAAAAACAAATCACTTTCGAAGGGTAGAGGCTAATGCAAAGCTCTTTGGGGGCATAGTTTGTGTTATTATGTGGACTTGAGACAAGCACTGTTTGTACTTTTGGAGATAAGGCCTTGCAAGAGAGGCCAAAGTTTGAGGCTCACTGCCCTGAGCAAACAAGGAGAGCACCCAACAGTGCATTAAGAAGACAGAGAACAGGAGTGGCTCAGACTGGTTTCTGACACCTCATTTACCTGCCAGGAAAGCCTTCAATCCTTGATTGTTACTGAAGCAGGGGAGAGATTTAACTTCATCAGAACTGTGCTTTGAAAAGATTCCTTGAGGTGTCCCAATGAAATGGGAACTGGGAGTATGCAGGCAGGGACTGGAGAATAGGGCCAAGTTACATAATTCACGCAACCGCAGATGAGATGCATGGTCAGAAAATTTCTACAAAGGCCCACAGATCTCCAGGGTATCAGCCAACCCTCTTTTTACATATATGTAGGAAATAGTGTGCAAATGCCTTAATGGGTTTATGATGGTCAGAGGATGAGAGACGGGGAGTGGGGAGGTTGGTAAGGGGCTATGGTGGGTGTGTGAAAGTCCAGCAACCTCCTTCCTCTTTGGATTTTGGGCATGATGCCATTCATCAGACTTGTCCTTCAGCATGAGCTTTTTTAATCCACTGAGCAGTCTCCCCAAGCCTATACATCCTATATATTATTCAGTCACACCCGAACTGAAGTTATCCTATAAATTTCGCTATGTACTTAGGTCTCAGATCCATTAAGGTAGAAAAGTTACCCAGGAGAGCCTGCCTTAATTATGACTCCCAGACTGTCTAGAGATGTACAACGGGAAAAATCAGAGAGGGCCAAATCCTGAAAGGAACAACACGTCTCAGATGAGACTATCACGGGCTAAATGAAAGCAACTTCTGGAATCTTAGCTGCTGAGGCCAAAAACCAGGGAAGGACTTCTGTCACACTTTTGGTTACATCCTCTGATCTTTTAGGTCTGATGTCCTGGAGTGTGACACCTAATAAATTCTATACTAAGGACTTCATGACATTGAATATGGCACATCGTGAATGTCAGTCTTACCTGGAGACTTGGTAGAACGGTGAACTTCCAAACTCATTCAGGAAGTGAAAATAGAAAAGATTGAGAACTTAAGGCACAAATTATTTAAGCTAACTCGTAAGAGACAGTAAAAGTGAGTCAACTTTAGGATTAAGAGAACTAAATGCACAAGGTTATTTTTACTAGGTGAGAGTCATTTACGCACAAACACACGTACTTACTTTCTGTATCTGTAATATGGAAACCATCACTTTATTAATTACTTTATAAACTAGTTAGCCAGACCAAATATACTAGTATACTCAGAGCATTGTGGACAAGAAAACATTTCATGTATTTTACTTAACCCTAGCCTTGGTTCCGCCGTAACCATCAGTCCATAATATTATCTCAGATCATTTGCAGTAAACCTAAAATTAAGCTAAGAGTTTCTCAAGGTTTCTTTTGTGTCTGGATTTAATGAATGACGTACTGAAAACTGTGTTCAACACATATTGTAGAATCGTCGAGTACAATTCAGAAAACTAATTAGCAAGAAAGGAAATTGGTTTTCAGCCTAATAAAAAAGAATTGACCAGTCACTGTCATCCAATATTTACAGTGTCATTTCCTAATAGAATTTGGGACTCTAGTTCCAGTTCCACTCCCAGAGGCCTGCATTCACATCCTAAACTCCCGAGTATGATGCATTCTGTCTTCATAAGGTGATTAAATCCTGAGGGTGGCAAGCTAAATAGCTACATGAGGGTCAGAGAGATCATTGCTGGTCTGTCTCCAAGTGAAGTAGCCAGGAATAGCCTCCCTGACCCCAAATCTTATGTCGCTTCTGTCTTGTTCTCCTCCTCCTCCTACAGAATGTCGTAGTTAAATATTTCCACTTCTGTAATATAACTTATGACATTTTGTTATAACACCCTGAAAAGACTGAGACTATGCCAAAAAAAAAAAAAAAAAAAAAGCCAAATCAATTTCCATAGAATAAACTCAGTGGCAACCCAGTGATCTTGATTGCTTCAGATTCAGTTGGATAGTGATGTGTTTTTCAATGAGATTTCAAATACATAAACTGTAGCCTGTCCAAACCTGAAGCTGGTTTTGTTTGTTTGTTTCAGCATGCTAAAGGAGATTTCGAGAAATTCTCCAATTTATAAAAGAAGGATCACTTGCCGTGATAGGGTTGGTATTGTACTTGAAAGTAAGTTAATTAAAATGGAAGTGGTTTTTAAAAAGAGAATGAGATTGAGACAAGGATGATCTTTCTGGTAAAAGAACCACAGCTTTGGGGAATTGTTACATAAGGGAATAATGGCAGCAAACCAACAGCAGGTGGCAACATCTGCCCAGTCTCTATTTCTGTCACCAGTCCTGTGAGCTGATCGCCCTTCCTGTGAGCTAATGATTCACTAAGTGTGGGACTTTGCAAAATTCTCTTATCCGAATCGATATCTGTGTGAGAGTACATTCCTTGATTGTATTCTTTCTATTTTAGGGTACCATGCTTGTGTCTTATCAGAGGACTACACTACCGTGTTCCTATTGAGTCACATTAGACTGTTATCTAACTCCTAAAGGAAGACATGGAATTTCTCTCCTCACATGGGTTGGACAAATGAGATCATTAAGTTAAGTGGGGTTCAGAATTCACAGAATCAAGGGTACAGGAGTCTTTAAAATCTAAAATATAGTGCACCTCATTAAGACGTGAACTCATAAATTCACTAGCAGATATGCTTGCGTACTTGGGAGCCTAGGGGATTATTTTCTTCATCAAAACATATCCTGAAATAATTGAACAGTAGAGTATATCACACACTAATAATAATAATAATAATAGTAATAATAATGTGAATAATATGAACAAAAATTGATTCCTTACAGGAGGTTGAAGAGGAGTCTCAGTGGTTAAGATGGAGTACTTAACCAGCACCCAAAGCCCACAGGCAAAAAGAAGCAAAAAGAAGTATTCAGGGTGGGCTTTTATGGAGGGGTGAAGAAATATTAAAAAAATAAAAAGCCACTGCATCGTGTCAACTAGCATATTTTGCAGTCACAGGCAGAGAGTACATCTGGAGACATGAGTTGTTTCTTCTCTGAATACAGCAAACCACTCTGTTCTCTGGAACCCTGCAAACTGCGATCCTGTGCAGTTCTCACGGGTGAATCCCCACACCTAAGAGGCCTATGGAAAAATTAAAGGCAAAGCCTCTGAGGCCTGGACTCTGTCATTCCTCACTGCATAGGTGCACAGGTGCACCTCTTGGACAGCAGAGGTCAGCAACACAAAGAGAAAGAACAAAGCAATCTGCAAGAGGGCTGCCCTCCCGGACACCGTTGTCAACAGAAAAAAAATGGGCAGCAACTTTGTAACACACACACACACCACCCCTCATATATACATACACATGTACATATACACACATACATATGCTACACATACACACACATGCATACACTACACACGCACATGTGCACACATACCATGTATACATATACCACACATACACACACATGTGCAAACATACCACATATACACACACAAAAGCACACATAACACATACACACATAGAGCATATACACACACACACGTGCACATACACATACAGATGCACATGGTACATATACCGCATACACACTATATACATATCATAAGCTATACATACACACTGCATACAAAGTATATATATGCTGCATATACTATATATTTATACCATACATACATACAAGCACAAACACACACATATATGTACACATACACTTACCACACACACTATACACACAGTATATATATGCCACATACATTATACATATACCACACATACAGAACACACACATACCACAAACTGTATACACCTATAGACACACACACATACAATTCATCGTGCACATAAACAATGAGTTGGCCCTCAGTACTCAGCAGAGCCTCTTGATCACACGGATCTGCCCCTGACAATGATGCCTTTAGGATGTGATCAGGAATGCATACGACTCTTCCTACCAAGTAGCTCCTAGTATAAAGTATTTTTTAAAGAACCATAATGGATTATAAAGTAAAGAATTATAAAGTAAAAAAAAAATATGCTTTTATATTATTGAAATTGTGTCCTACTTCAGTGACAACTAGACTTTTGTTTTTTTCTTCCAAAGGGAACAGATTATTTTTAAAATGTGAAAATAAAATATTCACCTCTGGAGAGATGGCTCAGTGGTTAAGAGCACTGACTGCTCTTCCAGAGATCCTGAGTTCAATTTTCAGCAACCACATGATGGCTCACAACCATCTGTAATATGGTCTGATTCCATCTTCTGCACACAGGTAGGCATGTAGATAGAGCACTCATGTACATAAAATAAGTTAATCATATAATGTACACATGTGTATTACATATCTACATTCTTTTAACAAATATTCACTGAGTGTTGTGTACTGTTCTGTGTACCGAGGTATACAAGTAAACAATCTCATAAAACTTAGCACGACAATGTCGGGTAGAAAGGAAATAAGTGAACAAGCTAAACCTTAATGCATTACAGGTCATGTGGCAGATCTAAGACAAAGTGAAGAGCCACAACCAAGAAACTTAGAGGCAGCAAGTAGGATTTTAAGAGCCCTAACTATACTATAACCACTTTTTCACTCTCTAAAATAATTTTATGGTTAGAAACATCTATGAATAATGACAACCACAGATCAACTTCCCTTAACTCTGAGTAAATAGTTGATTCTTGGTTGTCTTCAGCTAAGAGCGAAGGAATGCTAACTTTAAGCACGTGTCATCCCAGAACTGAATAAGACCATTGCAATCTCTGTATGCCCGGTGCACTGTTTGTAAGGATTTGTTTTATTTTAAAGTGTGTGCTTGCTTGCAAATGAACACACACACACACACACACACACACACACACACACACACACACAC